>CADEHL010001023.1:1870243-2215556 GCA_902827135.1 Harpagifer antarcticus
AGCCAATGAAAAGCATGTTTTTCCAATTAGGCTGCTGATAATAAAGTCACCTGCTGGAGGCTCAGATTTCACTATGGCAAAGACAAAGCCAGGCAGGCCACATGTGAAGGCAGGGATTGTAGTCCAACTGCAGAGACATTGCTTCCCTCCACGGGCCGCAACTCCCACTGATCCTTAATTATATCCCCACACGGCGCTATAACGCAGCCATATCTGATTCTAGATCAAACCAATTTGACACACTTAATTGAAATGAGAATATTCTGTAAAAAGGAGTCTGGTTTAGGCCGACTCCTAGGAAATGTTAACGGCAGAAAATCACAATGGACGTGTGGATAGAAGTGATTGTAGACCTGATAGGATGCTTACTCTAGCTACCACAGTAGCTTAACCAATTACCCGCTAAATGCAGGATGGATCACGGCAGGATAACCTGCAGAGCCACAGATAAAGCCTGTGGGTATTCACAAGGGGAAGGGAGGTGGAATAGGTTGTTGTCCTTTTTTCTGTTAGAAAACACAGACTATGTTTAAGTGCATCAGGGACAGGGACAGAGCTCAACTTACTGCCCCATCCTGAGCCTTTTCTGCCTTGTTGAGCCTTTTTCTCTCAAGTTTGTCACCAGGCCCGGTTCCAGAACAAAATGACTCAGGGTGCATCTAAAATTAGAGAGGGTGCAGTGGTAAAGTGTTATTTTTATAAGTGGGGAGTGGACCTAACACCCTCTCGGGGGTCCTCACCTCCTCTAGGAGGGTCCGGGGGCATGGTCCCCCGAGAAGATTTTTTTTAAATATTGAAGTTAAAAGCATCAATCTGGTGCACTTTGAGAGCAAAATGAAGAGATCTATGGATACATCTCAACACCCATATGAAACAGAACTGTAAACAGATAAACTTTTTCTTTATGGATATTTTACAAATCACCCCCCTTTTCAGACCGAAATGTCTACAGGCATAGCAGAAGACGGCATCTTTTTTACAGGAATATTCCAGCCGATCTCTGTTTTGAAACCATGATCTGAAAAATGACCGCCTTACCCCACTGTACAGGCGAGTTTGATACTTTTTGAAATATACCTGGGCAGGCTCTGTTTTTTCGAGGTCCTCTGTCCTCAGGGCTGGCGGCGGTGTTTGGGGCAACGAAGACGGCTGCGGCTGCTCCGCCTCCGTGGGCGAGGAGGACGTTAGTGTCCACGACAGTGGCCGCGGGTAACGTAATGTCCCCATGATCTGAACTGTTATTACCTGCAGTAGATGCAGTGTTACTGCTGGCGATAAGGGCTGGTTGTTTTAACTATTTTCTGATGCTGCGTAAGCACTTTGCAAATGACAAACGCGCAGCGGCACAGGTCACGCGCACCTGACATAATAACTTTACTTACCGTTTAAATTGATCAAATACATGCAGCAGACAATGTTATTTAACCACAATTACAATTTATTTTATTTCAACTATATTCTTCTCATTATTATTATTATTATTATTATTATTATTATTATTATTATTATTATTATTATTATTATTATTATTACTAGTACTATTGTTATTATATATGTAATATCTTTCACTTTTAATATATTTTTAAAAAAAAATCCACTTTTAATTTTTCAAATGAGGGTGCATAACGACTCAACTGAGGGTGCAATGCACCCTTATGCACCCCCGTAGAACTGGGTCTGTTTGTCACCCATGCAAACCTTTCGATGGTGGATTTCTCCATCCTCTACCCTTTATCCCTCAACAGTAAGACGTGACTCAGCTGTGTCACAGTTGGATCAGTCAGTTGAAGAGATCCTGTGCTGAATAAAACAAGACAGAGAACACCAGCTTGTGACAGGGTGCAAATTACTTTACTACCAAGATCTTTGCTCTGCTAAAGTTGCAGGGTTGGAACCATGCATTGCACCTTGAGGTTATTGTGAGCTGTTATTCACTCCAGCACTTGATTTCCCTTGATAATACTCTAGCTACAGCTCATGTCGGAAGGTTGGAATTTGTTATTTGCTCTTAAATATTAGCAGTAGGATAGATAATATATTCCTGCTCCACAAAGTGAATCCAGCTTTAGCGTCCTGTCCTCTAAATGACCTTGAACAGCTTTGGCCCTGAAATAAAAGCCTAATTCATATGCAATGGCAAATATTATATGAAAGATTGTGTATGTAGAGACTGTAAAGACCATTTCTCAGAGTGAAGAAATCCAGTCACAGGATGTCCTGGTACCCCCTCAGCTTCCTCTAGAACCTCAACAGAGTTAAAAACAAGAAAGTACCAGGAACCATACCCAATTTTTAGCTAATGAATAACAAAAAAAAAGAGCATTTCAAAGCCAATTTTCACCATGCAGTGAACATGCATTTTACCCAAGTAAAACTATAAAATGCTACCAATTTTGAGCAGTACTGGAAATCTCGCCTTCTCTTCTCTTTATTCGGAAGCAGCAGGAGTTTGCTAAATTGATAGAAGGTCACCTTTTAAAAAGGCACAGCATTTCCACCCTTTAATGCTCTCATTCCCCTTTCTTCTCCAGTTATGGTGGCTTGTGAATCACATTAACAGCTTAGAAACGAGTGAGCTAGTTAGTTAGGTGTGAAATGAAATTGAAAAGATTAGGAATAGATGATATTCAAGACATTCATACATCATTTAATACTTTTAGCCTTGTGTGCAAAACGGCCTTGCATTACGGGATGCTCAGTTGTTGAACTGCTCACTAAGGCACCTGAGATGCATTTTGGGTAGTGCTGCTGCGCAGGTCAATACAGAATTAAAGCACAATAGATTGTGACAGGAAATGTTGGTAAGGCAGAGTCTACATTAAACAATGGGTTTACAATGCAGAGTGGTTGTGTTTTGGCTTGAGTTTCCAATCTGCTTTGTCCCTGTACCTGAAACACTAATGAAATACTAAAATAAAATAGCCTGTCCTATCGGCTTCAGACCTGAAAATACATTGGATGCTGATTCAAGGAGCTAGGAAGCACAGCACAGAGGGAAGAAAGAGCAAGGAGAGCAAGAGAGGATCCCTATTGAAGCTGGATTTTCGATCAACAAAGTTCAAACACGGCAAAAACAGCGAGCAAAGTGAATAAAGTAGTTGCTTCTCAAGCTAACACACGCACAATCCAGCAGTAATTAATCTCCTTTTGAATTACAAATGGTTGGCCCGTTCCTGCTTTAACCTCCGTCAAGATTGACACTGTGCTAATCTCTTCTTCTCTCTGACATTCACGCTGCTGCTGCTGCTGCTGCTACTGCTGAATATAGGACACCCGGCTTGAAGTCGGGCAGAGATTGAAGAGGAGGGCCCTTCCACAGCCCTTTACTCCTTCACCCCTGTGCCATTGCCTCTTTACTGACAGAGTAATTGAACGGCTGAGACTTTCTCATCTGTAGTGGTGAAAGCAGGTGGAGAGTAGTTGTTGGCAGACCTCAGTGCATTGACCTAAATGCTAGGTAGCAGCATATTAAGCAGCACAGTGGCTGTGTGCTGTGCATGTCTAAAGGTTTGTTCAAACAAAAATCGTCTCCTGTTATCCATACAGATTTGACTGCTGCACTTTCTGTGTTTATGTCACGATCTGTCTGTGTTGTGTTTTGTCTTGTCTAGATCTGTCTTTGGTTTCCTGTCTGTGTGTGTTCCCTCCTACCTGTTCCCTCCTACCTGTTTTCTTGATTGTGTTCACCTGGTGCCCCTGCGTTTTCTCCTCCCTCCTCACCTGTCTCTTGTTTCCTTGATTAGTCCTGTGTGTATTTAAGTTCTGTTTTTTCTGTCTGTCATTGTTGGTTCGTCTTTTGTTTGTGACTAAGTCTCCGGTGAGTGTTCTGTTTTGTCTATTAGTATCCCGTAGCCTTGAAATAAAGGAATTTTAAGTTTAAATCTGCATTTGGGTCCTGCCTGCTTCACACACAGCAACAGTTTATTCCCCCCCCCCTAAAGCCAATGAACTGACTGTACAGACATACTGTAGCTAGCTAGCAACTTACAAACCAACCAACTGTCAGGGAAAAATTTGCCCTGCATGTCCTCTTTCGCAGATGCTCAGCCTTGGGCAGCATGCTATCTCCCTTAAGGAGGGGATGCCCTAGCATTTTGTTATTGTGTATGACCGGGCAACTCTCGGTCAGAGATAGTTATTTTTGTGGGACACCTGGAACACATCCTTCTCGAGTGAAGATGACCCACAGCCATAAGTGACAACACATTCAGTGTCCCTCAGCTGTTTAGTCTATCTATTGAAGAATGTTGATTTATAATGCTACATTCACACCGGACGCGATGCGAATATTCGCTTCGCTCTAAACGCTCGAGTTTCACCGCGGCTGCCAGCTGTGTTTACTCGCATCATTCAAACAAGACGCCCTGGCTCAGGAGCTACAACTACAACAAAATGAACATATTTTACCGTGATTAAATTGTAATACACGTTTCTAAATGATGCCGACGTAACGACATACTGATACCGGTTAGTAAAAACCATGAATTAATGCTTGACAAGTCTGCAGACAGACGGCAGGCGAAAAACCTTTTAAAATGCTTGTTTTCTGAATGGAGATTGGGTCGACCAGGCTAAGCTAACGTTGTATATGCTCACTCCACACTCATAACAACGGCCTACAGACATAAATAAACCAGTGACTGTATTCGCCATGACACAGACAGTCTGTGGTTTGTTCTTGTTTAACTTGTGTACAGTTTCTGAACAGATATGAGGAGCTGTGATCTCTGTGTGCTAACTGCTAACAGCTAACGGCTGATGTTTTCTGGTTGAACGCCAGTGACGGTAGGATGAGATCCTCACCGCTGATTGGCTTCCGCGAGAACGCGTCACGTGAATTTGACGCCCGAGTTGAAAAAATGTAACTCTCGCTTTTGACGCGGCCCCCTTCAATCGCCTCAATCCCGTGATTCGCGCCGTGTCCACCGCTTCATGCGCGCCGTCGGAGCGAATTTGCGTCTGATCGCGTCTCTGCATTGACATAACATGTAATCGCGCCGCCCCCAAACATCGCATCGCGTCCGGTGTGAACGCAGCATTACACACTGAACTAGTTAAAACCTCGAGCTACAGGAGGGTTCTTCAGAATTGATGTGGCATCTCAACCGTGTGGTCAACCCGTGGCCCGTGACATGTCTTGTGAATTCTCCGGCCGAAGCTCCAAATAAACCGTCAGTGTTTGCCATCAAAGCTCCAGCTCTCCTCGTGTCTCTCTGAGTCCTGACTCCAATTGCTTCAGAAGTTTCCACCACACCAACCACGGCTGTTTTTGCTGTTTTTATGTTAGTGTTAGCTTAGCCCAGGGTTGCCAACTCTCACGCATCTGGCGTGTGACACACGCTTTCGCTCTCAATCTCACGCTCTCACGCTGCCCAAACTATTCTCACGCCAAAACAAGAATACCGAAGACTAGAAACGGTTTTGAAAACTGTTGTCACGTAGTGATCGTCTTCTCAATAGAAGATCTTTGATCATGTCTTCTGGCCAATCAGAATCAAGATAACGACGAGGTGTTGTTGCAGGAAGTCCCGACGGAGAATAATTTTGCTGTAGTACATCTCTATATACATCGATACAACATTACGTGTTTGATAGAAATCAACACGTAATGAAATAAGACCCCACGGTTTGATGATTGGTAGGTGTGTGGGCTGTCTTTCATTTTGACACACAGAACAATGGGGGCTATCCACCCTTATCCACAATGTAAAGTAATTCACACAGCCTCTTCTCTCTGTGAGGAGCAGCAGTTTCAGCTTTCAGAACAAAGTAACACAAAACTAAAATGGCATTCATTTTTTTAAATGTGTAGTAATAGATGTATTTCTTTTTCTTCTCAAGAGAGTACCAGAATGTGTGCAGGGGCTGGGCTTTCAGCAGGTCAACTCTTTCACTTGTGGGGAAATTGCAGGATTTGCTCCAGGTCGCCCTTTTTATTTACTACAAGACAAATGTGCCTTTTTTATTTCATACAGTTCAATTTGGATTGAGACAGGGAAATAATCTAAACCTCACGCGTGGCGTTTCACTGTCAAGGGGAGCGTGTATGTAATTACATTGCAAATACTGACTTGAGCCCCACCACTGTATGGGTTAGCCCTACCATAGATTACCCAACACAAATACTCATACTTATTGCGACAGGCACACAATAAAACAGTGGAAACAAACATGTGTTTGACTTTCATTAGTGAAGGAAACTGTGTGCCCTTTGTAGTCTGTGTCCAATATTGTGTATTTGTATATCCTATATATATATATATATATATATATATATATATATATATGCTAAAGTCCCGCTACTGACACGATAGCAGTCATTTCGTGCGCATATGTGTAATTAAACCCATGATATCAAAATCTCACTCCAGCCAGGTACCCAAAGTTGGCAACCCTGGCTTAGCCTATGACTGATCTCAAAACGTACCAGGGTCCCCATGTTTCGATTATTTTTATCAAGGAAATGTAATTCACACCTCAAGTTGAATTTGCATATTATTTCACTTGTGTCTTGGCTTCTTTGATATGCAATTGTACAACCTCTCAATATTGCTTTACATTCAAAACTGCTTATTGCAATACAAACACAAATGTAAAACACTTGTTTCAGAAACCTTAAAAGTTAAAATTCCTGCCCAACGATAGCAGAAATATGTGCGAGTTCAGCACATCAAAGATTTGAAGGGATGGACACATGATACAAATGACATTACCAAAGGCATATCTAACCTTAAATTATGTATCTAATTTGTAACCCTTGTCCTGCATTTGCTGGAAGGGAAAGGATCTCTTTGAAAACGAGTTGCTTGCAGTTATATAAATGCTTGTGGAGTGCAGGGAGCTGGATGGAGAGCAAAAATATGTAACACTGTTACAGTGGGTGTGTATGTGTGCAGGAGGGCGGTTTCTTCTCTTTATACCTGGTCTTGGGAAAGATCTATCCATTCGTAAGCCCCGTGGGAGACTCAACATGGCAAAAGTGCTTTAGGACTCACTTCCGCAAAATCCATTTTCCTTTTAAAGAAGAGAGTGGTATGCCGTATGCATGTCAATACGACTGTGTGTGTATGTGGACAGAGCAGGGAAAGGGGAGCGCTCGGCACGTCACTGGATTATGGAGAGAGAGAAAGGTAGAGAGAGGGGTAACAGGGTGGGGCGGCATCAGTGAGAGAGAGCCCTTTCATCTCTTTCTGACGTCTTCAAAGACAATGAGCCTCACCAACTCTACACCCATGTGTTGACATTAGTAGGCTACGCATGCACGCATGCACGCACACACTCACACGAAGCAAAACATAAGCACACACACATGTATTCCCTCTTAACATGTGAACTATCTT
The DNA here is from genome assembly GCA_902827135.1 of Harpagifer antarcticus. Taxonomy (NCBI): domain Eukaryota; kingdom Metazoa; phylum Chordata; class Actinopteri; order Perciformes; family Harpagiferidae; genus Harpagifer; species Harpagifer antarcticus. The sequence goes on from CADEHL010001023.1 coordinate 1,877,584, forward strand.
ACCATATGCATTTTGTGTAGATAAATGACAACAAGGACATATCAACCTTACAGTATTTGCACCGTTTCTCCTCTCCCTCTAGTGTACGTTTGCACACTTGCAGTTGGATGTATTTTTAAGTAGGGAAAAGGTTACAGATTGCAGAGTACACGTTGGAATCTCTCTTCCTGTCTCCGCGACTCCAATGCCGCCTCCACAGAGGCACATCAAAAAAGAAAATGTTTTTTTATGCAAACACAGGATGTGGGTGGGAGGCAACTCAAAGTATCGCTTGAGGATGATTCTTACAGACAGAAAACTAAATGTGTCATTGTTACAGTGTCATTTTTGATTGTTTTTATTTGCGCTGAAACAATACCATATTATGTCTCTGGCTTTGTTGACATAGACATGCACCACACTAATTACACATAGACTCGCATTTTAATGTCACTGCCAGTCTGACGGAGCCAGCCAAACTGCGCTGACTCATTGCTTGAATGTAGGTGGAAACACAAAACAGTTAAGTGCAGATTTAAGCTTTAATCACCAATCCAACACCTTGTGTATAGGTGATAGGTGTGGGGATTAACACACATTACTTTGAAATTGGTATATTTCCATGTAATCCACAAACATAGTTTCAGCTCATTTGCATGTGTTCTCATCATGAAATGACAGATTCATGTCTGGCTTTGTGAGACAACAATACTGTAAACAGACCATATAGAGCATAAAACATAAACCCCAACATATGGAAAGAAAAACACGATATCATAAAGCTAATCTAGTTCAGCCTCAATCACTGTTCTCATCTGCAGTGCAGAGCTCTCTGTTTTTTTAACATTGAAGTTGATTTGTTCGCAGACCTTTCTAGTCGCTGCATATGTGCTTGGAGTGTGTTTATGTGTGCTGGAGGCTCCTGCAGTTAGCAGTGCACTATGTTTGTTGTAGCAAAACGTCTTCTAGCTCTCATGTTTTTCTTTGTCTCTCCCTCTCCACTGCTGTGCATCTGCAGATGCAGGGCGCTTGGTGTCCATATGCTTGACTGTGTGTGTTTATATATTTTGAGGGGGCGTTTTAATGCATTTGACAGAGACAAAGTGGTGGTGTGATGGACAGGGAGGAGTTGTGTGGGGGAGGGAACAGTTTCGATCTTAAAAGAGACACTATTTGTCGACATAAAACCACATTTGCTTTCAAGTTCTTTTTTCCAAATGATTGGCTGTGAAGATACTTTTTGTTCCTTCTCATAATGATTCGCAGAGTATTACAACACAAACAATTAGTGTTTTTAGGATATTAACTACTTCACTTTTGATAATAACATCCAAAATGCTACACCTGTCATCAAAAGTTCCTCTATTATAATTAGTCAGAAGATTATTATGTCATAAATGTATAGTAAATCCTAAATTCAGTATAATCTCACTAAGAGCAAGGTGTCTCTTTTAAGATCTGTGCACACAAATATTACTAAAAACTAGACAAACACCCACATTTAAAACACAGTACTTGTTTTAAATAAATAGCTCTACATTTTGAAACATTTCTCGACAACGCATTACACACATTACCACAACATTACAACGTTTCTAATAAGATACAGTGGTCAATAATATATCAACTGAGTTAAAGCACAGTGTACTGTCATACACAGATTCAATTATATTAAAAAAAAGTTTGACATACAACTTTCTAGTCAGGTGTTACACATTGTTTCAAATGTCCTGCATTGTTGCTGTTTAATAGTTAAAGCATACATTTATATTACAGACATTTCTGAGTGTATCCAACATAATGAGTTGTGTAAGAGCTTCCCCAGCAGCACTGAGTGCCTGGGGCAGTTGGGTGCAGGCCAGCTCTTAACCCTGTCAGTTGGTCCATTTGACTGGTGTGTGTGAGTGGAGGGTAACAAGGTGACAGTGATGGTACCTGGGTGAGCAATAAGCAGCGAGGCGCATGCAAGCCATCTGTACTGAATACTGCGTTCCCGCCACAGGTCAAACTCCGAAAGAGATGGAAACCACAAGACTGCTTTTATTTCTTTGGCCTAAATGACCTGCCCCTTCTCCTCTTCTATAACTCCCGGTGTCCATCCAGGGCAGAACCATTTGTCCATGTGATCGTGTATCTAATCAGGAACTCTATCCACAGAGACTAACTCAATTTGACCTGTCAAAACCAACTCAGAGAGGGTCTTGTCTTACATAAAGGGGCCAATTTAGTCAGGCTCAGCTAAAAATATAAAGTAGTGTTTTCTCCTTTTCATGATATAAAATCATCTGTTTTGTTGTCTTTTAAATTGAGACTTGATAGAAGACACTACTTGGAATAGACTCATTTATAATAAACAATAATTTGTCTCCAGTCTAAGATGTTGAAATGCAGACAGAAGACATGATATTGATAAATGACTGTGATAACCAAGAGCCATTAATTCTCCAATTTCACTGTCAGTCTTATCAATGCTGAGCAAGTTTTCTCCAGCTCAATTCCACTGTAACAATCTCAGATATCAGTAATTACTGATGGTAATGAACAGTGATGCTAGGGATCAGAGGGTCCACTGTGAATGGCATTTGATCTGGGCAGTATCAGTGGTAAATAACAGGGCTGCCTCTGAAGTTTCAGCGAGGGAGAGATTGTGATTCTCTCCTCTACAGGAATGCCAGGAGGTTAGCAGGACGGGGCAGGTGCTGGAGATGGGGTGCTGCCATCAAAGCACAGATCTGTGACTGCTATTGTCACAAGCAGGGTATCAAACCCTTTCATCTGTCCATGCCCATGCGTGATCTCCCATATGTGCCCTTCCCTGGCTAAGCCTATTTATTGTGCAAGCCATCCGTGCCACCAATGTCAGACAAGAGGGACTTCAAAAAGGTAGAAACGCAAATGCAGTTTTATCTGCTTCCAAAAATCCACCGCCAGTCCTACATTTGTCCCTGTAACTCAAAGCGGAACAATAATAGGACATCGACATCTTACAGCTGATGTGTTTGTTCAGTAAATCAGAACAAATGAAAACAAAAAGCATACAATACAGCATAACAATAGATGTAATGACAGCTCCAGGTCATGGCTCTTGCGCCCACACACGTTTAGCTTTGTATCTGCCTCTGGCACAAAAGAGGCTTTACAGGATCTAATGGGAAATTCAGGTTGATTGCACACTTTAAACCTTATTATGCGCAGCTCAGTGTGCGACTTATATTTCCCATTACCACTTTGAATCCTGTAATTACTTTCTGCGCCTTTCGAGAGGCTAGCACAGAAGTGTGTGCACACACCAGGCAGCCCGACTCAAATACACTTTCCATCTAGTCCGCCCTCTTTGGCATGTAACTTTGTTCATATCCCATGGAGAAGTACAGTATCTTTGGTGCTACATGATTGTTAATCTCAAGAAGCCAGAACCCTGTCTTGTAAAGCTCACAGAGGTCTGGATAAAATCCCACAACAAAATGTGATAGTGAGACCTCGGGTAATCCTTAGACAGCTTTTCGATTGACTATGAGTTTGAAATGTTAGCCTAAGGAAACAGCAGCAGTTGGGCACAATCAAGTTCCCTGCGGGGCAACATCAGTGAATATTATTTAAACACCCCACTATGAGGCCTGGCTATGCAAGATTACATGGCAGCCTGTGATTTCCCCTGCTGTTAAGTCAAAATACATTCATTATGAAGCCAAATATGTTCTTGCATGCACACTGTTTTACCCTCCCATTATGATAAGCATGACGCTGGTGTTTCTTTGATTCAATATCATTAGATTGACTTTATAGTGAAAACGTGTCCATTCAAAACAAAGTTACATACAATATTAGAAACACAACAACACATTAAAGGTCCCCTATTATACTGTTTTTCATCAATATATTATAGGTCTCAGATATATACAAAACATGTCTCTGATGTGTAGCATCCCATAGTGCCCTCTGTTTCAGCCCTGTTTCAAAAGTGCTGATTCTCTGTCTTTTACTTTAGATGAAAATAAGGAGCCACTCCCCACGCCTCTCTGAGAGATATTTGGTTAAAAGAACACAATGGTGCTCTAGGAGGAGATTGAGGTGATAAGGTGGGCGGGTGTTACCTTGGTTGGTTATCCAGCTAAGCCCCATGCCCCCGGTAGCGTCTGAGGGCTTCTTAACATTTAACAAACTATGAATGTGTCATACCCACTCAATGGGAAGAAACTCAGCTATCAGACAATATTAACAATTTTTAGCTAAACAAAACACAAGGGTAATAACAAAGGCTCTGAATTAGCCCTGAGCGAAAAAATGCTAACACACAGCACAGAACTCACAATAAAATACCATTATTACTTATCGGATCTGCACAAACAAGATATCGATTAGCAAGCTGAGATTCTACAGATTCCAGAAATATAAGTATCATCACTGAGCAATCAGAACTTGCGACAAGGGAAACAAACCCAGACATCACACCACGTTGCTTTGCGGAGCAAGCACGGAGATATTCTTACCTTTGCTGTTGTTCTGATCAAAAGTTGTGTTCACTGGCATTAAAACGATAAAAACGCTGCTGAAGGTTAATCCAGAGGTTAATCCAATGTGTCTGTGTCACTTTGTCATATTTATGTCAATAACGGAGATTTCATATTAGCTGCTCGAGATTGTATGACAGCTTCCGGTTTTGGGCATTCTGGCTACGCATCACTCATTCACCAATATGTAATGTTTAGATGGATTTTAGGAACTTCCCCTCGATTCTATTGGCTCTAACGGTTAAAAGGAGGTGTCACTCATCAAAATCGACAGAGGGGGGCCAGAGATATGGAAAATGCACCCAAATTACCCCAGAAGTGATTTTTTTTGTTAAATCTCTCTAAAAAGTTAAAATGTCACTTGTTTTGCATCAATCTTGATACAGGGTACTTATTATGTGTTATAGTTTGGATTCCTAAAGCTTTTAGTCAACTATCCCATCATTCAAGGGCTTTTTTAAAAATGTTTTTACTATGTTCAATCTGAATTTACTTTAAAATTCTATATTGATTCTGACTTTTCTACATCCAACTCACAGGTTTATCATTGCTTTGAGAAAAAAGATTATTAATTTACCCCTTTTAGAAGTGAAAATAGTCATTTGTTCTTGGAATGTCATTTTTCGAGCCTGAGGCCTGAAAAACAGGCTCGGGGCATAACTGGTGATTGGCTAATGGTTACACAATCCAAAAAATCGTTATGACATCATAAAGTGGCCAAAATCTGATCAGCTCATTTTCAGACAGGTTTTTATATAAATGGATCAGGACAAAAAGTGAGCCAATCTTTTTTCCTGAAACTTTCAGAATCTCTTTACACAGAGGGGACACACGCTTATGTACAAAAGACATGAAAAAGTGGATTTTGCATAATAGGTGACCTTTAAAACATAGACATACCATAAGATATTGTGGAATGCGCATGTATACGCAATAATTCATTATATATAAATATTAGTTAGTATAGTTAATTTGAGAATTTCTATACAGCAACATCCTCCATCTCCCTAATTACTGTCCTAATGATATATCAGCTTTAGCTCCTCTAATAAGTACAGGTAAGCCTTTCCAAATTAATCGCATTTCCAACAGGTCAGAGCCAAGGGCCACTATCGCGCCTTGAACTCCATATGGCCAAGTTGGAAATCTAGTTTGTCCTGGAGGGGGGTAAACGAAGCGGAACTGACCCCAAAATGGACTCATCATTGGCGTGATGGCAACAGATGAGGGAGTTTAGTCCACATGGCCTCCTTTCCCTCATTAAACCAGGCGACACCTGTGTTCCTGCTGCACAGCACATCTGCCAGCCAAACCCCCGATACCCTTCTTACTTATGCCTCAGCATCCCTCTCATGGGGTGATGCACAGAGTTTCATGAATATAGACACACATATCTCACTTTTAATCCTCTCTAAGACCTTAGGGGCACCAGTTCCGCATCTGTTCAAATCCAAATCCAGATTATATGATATACAATATACATGCTAATGTTTTGATACTCAGAATGTGCATCCTTACTTATCACACCAAGTCTAATACTTTTTTTTCTCTGATTTAAATTGTGTATGATCTATACTTTACATAGTGGCATCATACACGTTCGCCAATACAAAGCAAAATGGTGCAATGTCTACAATGCAAAGTCACACAAGAGAGAACATTTTCAAATTACCATCATCATACTTGTGCTGCTGAAATGTTGTGACTTTATGTCTGATGCGGCGTGAAACTCATGGAGGTAAACTGTCTGACATATCACAGCTATTTGTTTGGAGCATGCTGTGATTAACTGGTCTGTGCTTCCTAGACACAGCTGTAGGGGAGAGCATTCTTACTACAAGAGCAACCTGCAAGTTGTAAACATTTTCTATTTAGGGATTAATCCTCTTTATTTGGTGACCTGCTGTGAAGGGGAAATTACAGAGATAGTTTTATTTAAACTGAGCTTGAATAAGTGCGCTTATTTCCTGTGAAGAAATGAGAAGAGTTATGACAATTATTTAGAGTAGGATTTACTTACTTGTTGGATAAATTATCATTACTCTTTTAAGCTGTAAGAGTTCTATAGATCTAGCAGGGATCACATATATATAATTTATGTCCATGCCATATCTCTTCATATCTCTTCGACTTGGAAGGATACAATGTTAAATGAAACAGCACAATAGTGAGCACAATGCTTATGTGTATGTTATGTTTTATGTTCTTATGTATTCAAGTCAGTATTGGGGAATGAGAATAAACATAAAAATATCACTCAATATTATAAAATCAGCCATTAGAGTTTGAAAAGTCTTTGGTGCGGCCCAGTCTGCTCCCAGCCACTCATCTTCATGTCTCTCTGAACTCGGCCCTTCTACTCCAGGAAGAAAGCCATTCTGAGCTTCAGAGCTTAAATTAAATGCATGTCCAATATGTTTTTTCAAAGAATGGCACAGCAGTAGTCCAATAAGCTATTCATATTAACTTCTGCTTTGCAGGTATCAAAGAAAGGGACGTCTGCAGCAGCCTTGAAGACCAAAAGAAAAATGTTTTTATATTTGATTTTCAGCATTAATCCTGGTCCTTATGTTTCTTTTACATTGCACTTGTTCAACCACACCAGACAAACATAGACTCATAATCCACACTGCCAGTTCCTTTCACTCTGTATTTGTTTTCAGTTTATATTGTTCATTTCACACTTTGCACTCATCCCCCAGCCAACAGAGGGGTATTTTCCGACTGTGTACATGTTTTCCACCTAGTGTGCTGACAGAGCCTGTCCTTAGTCTGTATTTCTTGTGAGCTCAGCAGCCTTTGGAGTAGATCCCTCTGCATTTGGGTACACAGGGCACAGTTTTGTAGAATACACATGATCTTTCGTCAAACAGCAACCCACTGTTTAGTTGCCATAATCATGTCAAGAGGAGCTAATTTTCCTCTTCTCCCTTTTTCCATGGGGCTTTGTTGCAGTCAGCATTGCATGAGGAAAGCCAGACAGACATGTTTATTTTTCATTAGTGGCAGAAAGCCTTGTCAAGGGCACCAAACAATACACAGCCTGCATTCTTCTTTCCCTTTTTTCATGTATGCCGAGGAAGGGAGTTACTAATGAGATGAGAATAAATGCTACGGCTTGGCCTGTTAAAAATGTGCATTTTCTTAACATCATTAGTTGGAAAACTGTATGCGAGTATATTTGGTGCTGTCGTAGTCATGGGGATGGTGGCAGTATCTGTAATACATGTTTATGCGTAGAGAGTGAAACATCTAGGGAACGGTTCGAGAAAAGAGCAGCCATTTCAGGCAACATATAGTCAATTATGGAACAAGCTGTTATATATCACACAGGCTCCGCTCTCTACTGGACTCTACTGGACATGCTATGCGTGCATTCACCTACTGAGTTGTATAAACGTAGCCGGCCAATCGGGGCGAGCCTACCTGAATGCGCGCGCAGGCCCACAGTATATAAGGCGGCTACGCTTCCCGACCGTCATCCTTTTTCTCTTCAGCGAGCAGCAACTACTGAAGCTAAACGTAAGAAGATAGATAGAAGAAAGTGAATATGGACTCACCACTCCTCGAACATCAGCCTTGCCCTCCATGCCTGGGCTTAATTGCGGGTGCTGATCCCCACCGCTTGTGCTTCGAGTGTTTGGGCCTGACTACGCGATAGAGGGCAGCAAATATTCTCCGTCCTGCAGTGCCTGTCGTGCGCTCCCGCGGCTTAGACGCCAACATTGCCTGGAACACTTCCAGGCGCATTATGTCTCGCCGGACGAGGCTCAGGACCAGGAGGAGCTCAAGGTGGTCGAAATGGAGGACCAGGAGGTGGCCGAGGAGGTGCCGTTCGTGTTCGCCATTCCGACGGGCCGGGCGGCCCCGTTTTTTCGAGGAGGAAGAAGATGAGGACTTCTCCTTGTCGGGCGCTTCTGAGTCCGGCGTCCACAAGGGTCCACCGCGCAGATCTGCCCGTCAGGATTTCCCGCTGGTGATGGCCATGGCGGCGGAGCGTGTGGGTCTACCGCTCCCCTCTCCGCTACCACCCAAACCGGTGAGCCGGTTCAGCCAGCCCAGCCGGCCTTTGTTTCACCCCCGTTGCCAGATATCTGGCAGTGTGTGGAGGCGACGTGGCGGCACCCTCTGAAGACGAGGGCTCCATGGCATGGCAGGTTTGCTCAGGGTGCAGGGCCGCACGGACACAGCGTGTCCCGGTGTGCCCGTCTGCTCCCACAGGCAGCAGGTTGGGTGGAGGGGAGAAGACCCCTGCCCCCACTGCCTTGTGACCGTGAAACGCTAGAATATCTTGATAAGATATTCCGGCCCGGGGCACAGCTGGCGGCAGCGGGCAATAATCTGGGCGTGTTAGGGGTCTCACTGATCACCCCTCAGCAGGAAGCCCCCACCTCCCAGTCTCAGGAAGACCGGAGTGATTATTCGGACCACTGCATCGGGCAGATTAATAATCTGGTCCATGGTGTGACAACACACGGCGGCCTGCGTTGTCGCTTGCCGCCCCTTATCCTCCTGGAGAGGGTGAGGCGGGAACTTCTGTCAGTCATCCTGGTGGCCCCAAGTCGCCGCTTGGCGCCATGGTACGCGGAGGTGACACAGATGATGATGGGCCAGCCCTGGACGATTCCTCAGGTCTGGGGGGTGCTGTCTCAGGAAGCAGAGGCAATAGGGGCGTTACCCACTCTGGGCCAACTTCTCCAGGCTTGGCTCCTGAGAGGGACAGGCTGAGACGGGAGGGACTGTCTGACAAAGTTATTCAGACTATCCAGGCAGCAAGAGCAGGATCCACCACGGCCTGTTAAAGGCCAAAGTGGGCGGGATTCCAGCGATGGTGTGAAGAAAGGAGTCTAGAGTCGCTATCGTGTATGTTGGGCTCTATTCTATCCTACTTACAGATACTGGTGGACAGGGGGCTGGCTCATTCCACAATTAAGATGTATGCAGCAGCCATTTCGTCAACCCCTGCTTTGCTCCCAAGAGCCTAAGGAGTTCGTTCAGGTCAAGGGCTATTCAGTTAGGTGGCTTTAATCTTCCACCCCATATTGGGGCCAGGGAGGCTAAATTGCACCTCCTCTGCCCGGTGCGTGCGCTAGCATATTATGTGGAGCGCATGGCTGCAATTAGGCGCACTGAACAGCTGTTTGTGTGCTTTGGAGATGGTGTGGCTGGAAAAGCTCTCTCCAAGAGGTGTGTGGGCCTGCGCGCGCATTCAGGTAGGTTCGCCCCGATTGGCCGGCTACGTTTATGCAACACTGTAGGTGAATGCACACATAGCATGATAGAGAGTAGTACCCATAGAGTCCAGAAGAGGGCTCCACCTGTGCTTATATAACTAGGGTTACAATACGTAACCCCCCGTTTTGGTGACACCATTGGCCTCTGTTGTGGAAAAATAATGTCAAAACATGCAGTGACATGAAGCTGGACAAAAGTCTTGTTTGTTCACATTGGGGAGATGCGAACAGATATGATACGAGGGAGATATAGTCTGTATCGGCCCCAAGGAGGAAACAAGAATCTACTTTGAATGAAATTACTTTAAATGTGACAGCGTGGATAATGGTAGTAAAGTATGCTGCAATATGGATGTCAAGTCAATATTTATGTGCGTTAGTGTTATTTTGTGAGCTTGCTCCAGCTGACATATCCTAATAGCTCTGAAATGTGTGTTTAGGCAACTGAAGGATGGAAGAGAACATGAGTGAAGTAGGGGAGAAAAGTGCTAGAACAATCCATGAGGAAGGGGTGTACGTAGCTGCCTCTCAGGCACCATTATGGCTGATGGCACCCCCATAAAGCTCCTCTGTGCTTTTCCTGCTTATGCTCCATTCCTTATTCAATACACAAAGTGACGTTTGAACCTGACACAATCAGGCCACAGCTGGTTTATTCTTTCATACACTCATATTTCTGTCGTATGCATTAAACTGACTTACTGAAATAAAGACTGAAGCATAGCGATTTTTATTCAGCACTATGAAAGGAAAGAGCGTTAAATCCTCTGTGGAGCTGTCCATGGCCCTGACAAAAACAATGCAACTCTTGTTTGAATCTCAAGCTTTCTTACCCCTTAAGCCATACTTATGCCATGTGTCCATAGCCTCTCTAATCCAAGATGACTGTTTGTGTGGCTGGATGTGGTAATAAGAGAGATGACAGGGACACTCACATTCTTCCTCCTGTGTCTCTCAGTGCATGTCAGTGTTAGCAAAGAATGTCCGAGCCTGACAGCACAGTTTGCATAACACACACAGCAACACGTGACATAAGGCCAATAAGGTCACTTTTACCTTAGCAACCACACGTTTTGAAATGGCTATTAAAAAGAACAAGGAAGGCAAATGTGATCATGCATCAGGCCTCCATATGAATGAACATGAGAGAAGAAATCAATGTTAGTTATTCAGTATGGTCTGGAGAACAGACAAGAAGAAATGCACCTGTAGTTGGCACAGCTCAGAAAGAAAGATATGATGTGTTTGCTTGTGTGCAGTATTTGTGTTTTAATTATGAACTAAATATTTCTTTACACATTTTGATTAAGCCATATTATTTTTTTGATTGATTATTATTCCATTAATAGTCAGACAATGACAACATACTAACATTGAAATAATGAGTGTGAGTCAGGACCTCGACACAAACTGATGGACCCAAATGCACGACCCAGAGATAAAGTCTTGAATGTAACAAAAATGTATCTTTAATTTAAAAGATCAGGTAATTCCCTTTAACAGAGTAGGTACTGGAATTAACAACACATTTTTGATGATAACAAACAAATGTAACAAAGTAACATATTTACCAACACATGTTCTACGCCACTACATACTTAAATGTGTGCTGCGTCAGTTCAGCAATTCTCCGCAAGGGTTTTTGGAATTGGTCCGTGCGCAAAGCATTGTGGGGATTTTAAGGACGCAAAGTCTACTCATGTGCAGCCTCGAAATTTCCCCCAAACGAAGGACGCGGCCTCGGTGGAATTCCAAGTATGCTGGAGATTGGAACAGTCCTTCGGCGGCACTCGATGACGTAGCATCCTTGAAATATTGGCTTGGAAGCCAGAATCCTCGAGATTGAGAAACGGCCACTGACTAGAGATAAATGATCTAAATAAACAGACATGACCAGACGTGAAAAAACATGAAATGACAGACATAATGCATGAACACAACCAACACATTTGACGAGACACAACAGTGTGGCTGTGTAAAACACAAATATAATTTCCTACACTTGTTTTGGCAAATCAACAGTCCAAATTGCTAAGATATTACATCTTAAACAGTAAAAGAGATTTTACCAATTGGGAATTTTTCATCAATTGACTAAAACACTAATGGCTATGTGTTTTAGCAGGAGTAAGACTACCCCAGATTAAAATAAATACACCGAATACACTTTGAATGCAGACATTGAGACCATAATTGAAGATCAAAGGTTAAATATCTATAGGGAAGCACAGAGTAAGGCAGAAAAAAGGACAGAAGCAAGCATCTAAAGGATATAAATAACCGTTGCCCTCGAGGAGAATAGAAGAAATGATATTACATTCCTTTAAAATGTATTAGGAAGGGACACAGATATGCAGCTAGCAAATATCTGAAAGGAGATGGGAGGAGGAGAGGAGGTCCAATGGGACCAGAGCATGGCTAGTCTTAGGTGCAGTCCCCTATCACTGATGCAGTGGGCTGTGTGTGCTGTCTCTCTGCCCTGCAGGTGTGCTATTATCTGCATCAGGGGCAGGCAGGACCAGCCAGTGTCAAAGCAATATTTATGCCACAGGACATAAACCAGCTTTGTTTATTTGAAGCCATGAAAGTACTGACAAGTAATATTGTTTTCCAAAGGCACAAAGAGAATAACTGAACTTTTTAGTTAAAAATGTCTGATATTGTTTAGAAACTTTTGGCTGCATTGAGTATGCAGCATTGATTGGTTGTCTCAGTACCTGTGAAGTCTGTCACCACAAACAGCGTCATAGCCTCACAGTAGAGTGAGTGAGCCTCCATGAATGATGCCCATTATGCAGCCTTGCGCTCTCTGGGGTAGCAGAAGAGTGGACAGAGAAGGACGAAAACATGTATCAAGTCGCAGACGGTTGATCCTCAGTATATGGGCATGGACTGTAGAGTGGGGTGGGCACTGCTGACATTTATAGCGCAGTGTGGATGAGGCAATAGGGGCGAGAGATGCAGGGGAAGGTTGGGGCCGGGTGATGATGAAGTGACCCTGGTACAAAGAGCCGCTTCTCCCCCCCCCCCTGCCCCTTTGCCACCCGCTGCAGCCAGGATTGATGAGGATGGGCCAGCAAGGAGACACTAGGCTAGATTACAAACATACCGCTTTGTCTTGTGTGCAGCGGTTCTTCAAAGTGGAGCACTGTTCCCTTTAATTGGTTGCAATCCCTCCAAAGATATTCTCTCTGTTCTGTATTGTTCTGTAGATGGAGGGTCCAATGAAGAGGGAGAGGAGGAACCTTGGGTAGGATAATAAAGGGAGAGAGGATGAAAAAAGAAGCATCTGGAAATCAAACAGCCACAGGAGTTGCTAGAGTGTCTTAATTTTCTTTATCATAACCTTACTGCTGGGTATGTGCGTGCATGTAGGTTTTCCAAAAGCAGAATATGAAACATTCAGTCTTTGCATGGCCTAGATTCAATGTTTTTCAAGTCAAGACACATGAAAGGTTGAGATCAGTTTAAGAGCAGCTTGTTTAGTAGCACTGGGATTGATAGGGCCTATTTTTGTTGTTGTTGGAGGAGGAGGAAGGATTGCATGTGTTTGCAAACAATTTGAATATCTGCCGAGATTGACCTGCTTTCATAAAATAAGGATGAATAGGAGAGAAAGATTAGAGGCGAGGTGCAGGCATAGTAGGTATTAAAAATTCCTCCCTTAGAGTAGCAGGTGCAAGTCATACACAGGTGCTCACTTTTATTAGATCCAAGAGTCGTATCCTAGCAACCTGGCTGTGGGAATAGGCTGGTCCCGCCCTTGCCCCAGGGGCTTCCTGGGATTGAGATCCTGATTAAGGCGTTGGGCCCGAAGGAGAAGCGATTGCAAATCATCAGCACTGCTCTTCAGAGTTGTGAGAACCTGGCAGCTTTTGGGCCTTGAGGGTCAAAAACCAAACTCAACGACCATTCAAAAGAAACCTTGATGACTCAGCAGGCTACATCATTATAGCCTTGTGTGCTCCGAGGAGGATTCACAAAGTCAGAACAGAGGATGTTTAAGCATATTCCTAGTGTACACAGCAGGGGGATTTCATTGTGAGTCCATGAACTTGTGGAAAAGCCTTGGAGCATTGGACTTTGTTTGTATCTGTGTGTATTTCAGCATGTGACTCTAAAGCTATGCATGTGAGTGTGTGCCCTCCTGTGAGCACTGCACATTTGTTATGTGTAATGTTATTCCTGAATCACAGTGGAAGGGCTTTTAATGAAGCTCATTAGGTGTTAAGGCTACAGTAGTCCCCTCGTGCTGTTTACTGGCCACCCCCACCCATTTTCCACTAGCTCGCTATCTCTATCCCTTTTTTGTCCCCGGCTACACAGGGAAAACGACAGACCAATGTTGAGGGTACCATCAGGGGAGAGCCACAAGAAAAGGGATTGGAGTGATAACAAGAGGAATTAGGTTGGCGGGAAGAAAGTGAGCCAAGTTTTAGGAAACAAAAGAGGCTAAATGGGCTGGGATTAGAGAAGAGAAAAGAAAAACAGAGACAAGATGTGAGATATGTGATGAAACAGATGTCAGACAGAGTCAGTGAAAGGGCTGATGAGGAGTTTGAGATAGTGACTGAGAGAGGGAGCAAAGAAGATAAGGAGGGGAGGTAGATAATATGCTGACCCACTTTGCAGACATCACACTGAGATCCTAACCATTGCTGCAATAAATAACACACGGCAGGCCAGCAGAGCCTAACAGCTGCTCGGTGGCAGTCTGTCCCCCCTGTCCCCTGCCACCGCCTGGCCAGCAGCCTCCACCCATAACCTCATAACTCCACCCATCACATTGCCCCTCATATATGAATACACCCTAGAGCACTGGGTATTGTATTTGCATTGGTACAATCAAAACATGCCTTCAGGCGTGTGTGCGGGTGGGGGTTATGCACACAGTCGGGTGGCTGGGAGGGTCCTGTGATATGTGCAGGCTTGGTCATGCAGATTTATGGAGACGTACATACTGTAGAAGCACAGGTGCAGTGACAACAATCCTCCTGTAGGTAATAGATAACAAAAGAAAGATAAAGAAGGAAGAATGGATGAGAGATGGAGGAAGACATGATGAAAGAGCTAGGTCTTACACACACACACACACATGCACAGGAGTCAAGGTCTTTCTGTTCATTCACAAATAATAAATAAATCCTGACGATTAAGATCAATTCATTATATTACTGCAGTGTACTTTTGAAAAGGCTGTGTTATTTTGCTGTCAAAAAGAAATTGGCTGTGGCTCAGCATTTTTTTTTTAAGTCTGAGTGCCGGCTCAATTCTTGGTTCAACACTGTTTCTTGTGGGAACCATTGATTTGTACTGTTTTTGTGTACCAGAGTCATGTCCCTTGTGAACACAGAGGCACATTCATCAGTGCATACAGTATGACAGAAGAACACAAGACTGAGTCAGGCTATTTGCTTGCATTTAATGGCAACTATACAGTAAATCCATGCGGATAATTGCATTTTGTTGACACCAAATTACTTCCGGGCCTCAAGTTTTCTGCATCAACCTGGAAAAAAATCATTTCTTTCCAGACGTGGCTTTGTGCACAGTGGCATCATCATGTTGTAAAAGGACTGGCTTCACCAAACCAATATCACACAGTTTTAAAGCACAACTTTCTCAAAAACATTACTTTATGCTGTAGCATTTTCATTTCCTTTAATTGGAACTAAGCCAAACCATGAAAACCACCAAAAATAGAGAACTGATTGTGGACAGGGCGACGTCTTTGAGCATCTATGGGCTCTGACTTTCTCGATCTATCTCGCAGTATATAGGGAGGCTTTGTGTGTGCAGCTGCTCCCGTACTGAATTTCTCATCAAACACTAAGGCCAGCATAGTGTACGTTCGAGTCATGTTCGAAGCAAAATCTGAAGAGACCAGTGTGTGTGTGTGTGTGTTTGTGTGTGTGTGTGTGTGTGTGTGTGTGTTTGTGTGTGTGTGTGTGTGTGTGTGTGTGTGTGTGTGTGTGTGTGTGTGTGTTTTGGATTGGCGTGTGAAGCCACTTGTCCTTGGAACGGGCTTTAGCCCTGGTACTGGCAATCAATCAATAAGGAGTGTTGTGTGGAGGGGTCACAGAGACATGGCCTTCTTTCTCCCTCTCTCCATCACCAAAAGAAAGCTGCCCTTTTTCTGGAGCACACAAAGGTGATTCTACACCTGAAAACAACTAACACTCACACTAAAGGAAGGGACTGAACATTGTAATGACATATTGTGCAATAAAAACTTCACTTGATTTTATAGTAGACATCGCAATGAAAGTAAACAGCAAGTAAGTGAATGTGTTTCATTACTACTTATTGTCTGAAGAAAAACAAAAGTGATTGCTTGTTTGCTGAATGAACGCATAAATGGGCACTTGAGATGATTTATAAATACTATAAATTGTATTTACAGGCACATCAAATAAATATAATTCTTTTATTTTTAATAAACTACATTACAGGCATGTCACAAAAACTGTTGTTTATGTTGATTGCCCACCCATGAATGTGTCAACATCCATATAAACCCCTCTCGAGGACACAATTCACACAATGTGCACAATCTCAACTAACAAGATTCCCTGCCAAGACACTCCATCCATTTACTCTATGAGGTAATTACTAACCTTTCTGATAGCAATGATACAATGCATTGGAATACAGTAGGCAATTTGAGACATTGTTATTCTGAAAAGAAGTGCTGATGAATACAATCTTGGTTATTAGAAATCTCCTTTTGTTACATTAGAAAAAAAGAGAATTGCACAGAGAGAAAAATCGTGGGTTCTCGAGAAAGAAGAGAAAATTGGATTGATGCTTCTGTGAAACACCAGGCATAACAAAGCGGGGTGGTGGGGACTAATAGACATTATAAAAAGAACTGACCCACACACAGGAGAATCATCAAAAGCAAAGTCACTCCGTGATGTTTAAATGAACTGAATATGTCACATAAATAGATTGTTCCATTTTATATTGTGTGATCATTTACTAATACTTTGTCATATGTCTTCTCACAGAAAAGTTTAAACAAAATACTTTACTGCTTAGCTTTGGACTCAGCTGTCAGCTTTTACCTTTGCGGTGAAAACAAATCACATTAAATATTGTAAATAGCTTCAGATATCCACCTTTAATTTGTAGAAATATTGTTCTTTTTAGCAATCCACTATGTTTAAATGAACAAAATAAATCACACTGTTCATTATTTGGGTTTCCAGTCGGAAGAATACAAAAAGAGAGTGGTGTGTTTTACTCCTCCCAGCAGTGTTGGGAGGAGACAACATAAATCATCCGGTGTGTCTTCATCTCTGTGATGGATGGCAAGAAAAGCGTAAGGCAGCCGACATCGACACTTTTGATTGGTACGTTCACACTGAATCTAAGAAGTTATATATAGACATGTATCTTTCCATGTTCCCCTCCACTCTGACGATTCATTGAAGGATATACAGGCATTTGTTGTGCCTGCATTGTGGCATGTTGTTGATGCTGATGGGTTGGCTCAGGGCTGGAGATAAAGTGGATACAGATGACATGGCTGACTGTGCTGGAGGTGAAACACAGAGAGAATGTGAGGCAACCTAAAGTTGTCAGAAGGCCATGGATCAGGAGAGTGATAAATGATGTCGTGTCACCTGTGTAATATACCATAGGTTTTAAGAGAGCTTGTCTTTTGATTTATGTCCTGATGTTTGTTTCCTTCATCGCCGTCATAAAGGTGGCTAATGAGGACAGTATGCATGCAGCAACTGCTGACAATGCTTGATGCCCTCTGGGGTGGGAAAAGTGCGGCACCGGGAGACGGTATGCGGAGAAAGTGAAATGACTTGGAAAGGTTTATTGTTTACTCCAAAACAGCCCCACACCATAAATGAATCAGGTAGGGGAACCATCATCCTGTGAATTTTAAAAAGTGAAATGTTGACCTTTACTTGTACCCATCATACCAATCAGGGTATATATTTCCTTAAATGTCAGAATGCAAAGCCAAAATGCATCACCCCAGCATTTATTATTTAGAGTCAGCCAGTGGTGGATATGTTATGCCTGAGTTTGTTTGTCTTTAGGCAACCATGCAGAGCATTTGAACATTTCTGACAGCCAGTGGTAATACAATCTATTTGGACTTGGATTGTTTCATTTTGACAGTTTTCATTCAACTTGTATTAATGTCTGTGGGGTGTGTTGCCCAAGTGAGCGTTGATACCAACATGTGAAAATATATTTTCCATTGCTTGAATGAACGATTGCTACTCTGACTACACTTTTTCGTTTTTCAACATAATTGAAAAGCTGTAGCTTACTTAAAAATATCTCGTATATGTTACATGCATTAAAAAAGTATTTCTAGCATATTAAATGCGAAATCTGATTAACGTATAGACCAAGTATAACATTCTTTATGAATGGAAACTAAAAGTGTTTACTTAGTTAAATATATTTTACTGCACATGTTTTACAATGGTCTTTAGCCTCAAGGTATTGTAAAGTAGTTATTCTCATTCAGTATTTTATGGCTTTTAACATAAGCCACTTTACAGCCATCAAACAGCTGGTTGAGAGGCTCTAACTGCAGCACTAAAGTAAGTTGCAGAAGATGAGTTTTAGTATTGTCTGATTCATTCTGATGCTAAACCAAGTGAGGGACAAGCTTGACTCATTTTGCAGATGTGCTAATTCTGCAAAAGACTCAAAATAACATGAAGACTCTTAAAATAGCGTTGCTGATTGTGATAACATTTCTAATAGTTTTACAATTAATGAGCCTTGCCCCACCTGGAGAGATGGAGAACTTTGGTTCTCTCTGTTATGAAACGCCTTTCTCTGGCAGATGGTTAAAGTCATTCTGGGAAATCACCGACTGTTGAAGTTGATGAGGCAAGTTGAAACAAAATGGGCACAGCAAAAATATATATGACCACGTTTCAACACAAATTGAACATCACAAATTAATGATGTCTAACAGTGTAAGAGCATCTGAGGATGGATTTGTCTTTTACTGTGAGATTGTGTGCTCAAGGGAAAGCAACATGGTAAAGAGAGAGAAAGAGACAAAGCATGTCCTTGTCTATCTTCATTTTCACCAATAAAATCAAACAAAACACCGTCCTCCTTCAGCCTTTTACTGACTTCCAGTGATTAGTTATTTCTACCAACCACTGTCAATCTTAAACAATTAAGATGGATAACGGTTGATGCCCTAAAACAACAGGATGAGAAGGTGTATAGCTCTACACCACACTTGGTTGAATACTAAAAGCAGTATACAGTGAGCTGCTGTGCCAGAGAGAGGGATCCAGAGAGGGAACTGGTGCTCTTCAGTTGGCGAGGCCAGCACACACACGCCCAGTGCCTCGGGGGCTGCTGGATCAAGTTCGGTTTTCCTCCTCAAACTCGAGGCTATTCACCCTCTCACTAACTTTAGAGGTTACTGCTGCTGCATCAGTGTGGGTGGAGGTGTTTGGGATAAAGTCACAGCATTTTTAAAGCTTTGTAAATGAAAAAAACACATCTCATCATCATGATTCCCTGTTTTAATATAAGTGAAACGTTTTGATTCTGATATCATTATGAGATTGAAATACTAGCATGCTGAAGTTGCTACTGAAAAAAGATGAAAAGAGATGAAGGAAGCTTAAACCATTGTGTAAGTTTCAGTCATTTAGTATTATATACAGTATGTCCCATTACTTGTATGTATGTTTCAAAGCATTTAATAAAAAAAAACATAATATGGAAAACAAAAATTGCCTGGAGACAAAAAGAAATATCTACAAAATATAATGAAAAAACAAAACATGTTAGACATCCCACTGCTCATGGAGACATACTGCTTCCTGAACTACTGCAATCTGTCATGCTCAGAAAACATGCAAGGTAAAATGAACATATCGGGAATTGTATCAAAACTGTGGTGCACAAGCATTTCAACATAATAAGACACATCGGTTTAATCTGCAGTGTGTGTCTGCGTGCTGTTTCTAATAAAACATGTTTGACAACAACAGAAGCCAGTGACAGGCAGGGCTGCAGCTGAACAGAAAGTCTGACTATGGAAAGTACAGGAGAGAGGAAGACAGCTTGATATTAAAGCTCTGTATAGCCACAATTCATATGCACTAAACATAAACAAAGCAGTTCTACAGTTGGTAGTTTAAAGGGTCCTGTCATGGTATTAAACAAGCATTGGTAGCCCCTGTGGTCAGTGGGTTGTGAATATGTTGAAAGTGTAAAGCTCTCTTCTGGGACCGAGAGGGAAAAGCTTGTGGTATGTGCACTGCCCCTCTCCTTTTGTAATGGACTTGTGGGAGAGCAGTGGCGTACGAGCCAAAGTGGCAGAGTTTAAGACTCCAAGCGGACTACTTAATGGCCTTTCAACCCTAGAGACCTCTGAGAGATTTGTATGGTGGATTTCTGCTTGTGCATCGTGCAAAGGTTAATGTAGCGGGTGGTGGGCTGAGAGTGGATTGGGAATGCATGATGTGACATGATACATAATCATGGAATGGGGATAAGGAACGGAAAGCAGTGGTATTGGCAAGTAAGAGAGTGCAGAGTGAAAATAGATAGTTAAGGCGGTATCTCTAGTCATTAATGCTTTTCATTGTTGTGTCTGCATGATAGTGTTTAAGTGAGTCTCAATGCATCAGGCAGATAACAAAAACGTATTAATGTCTTGGGTAACCCAGAGCAAACCGAGACTTATCGGAAGCGGAGAGAATCGTTTTAAGGCAATGTGTGGTTGGGAGGCCAACACATTGAATGTATCAGTATCAGTACATGTGCTGTTGGGCAGCTGGACTTGTCACCCAAAAAGCGGACAAGTTAATGTACCCTGACGAGCAGATAGAAGACCAAAGGGGAAAAGGAGTGAATCAAGTGCATTCTTCCCAACCCACAATTGCCTCAAAGTGGCATAGGGACTATTAGCAGATGTCTGTAGTGTCACCATGAAAGTCCCAGGTGGAAATATGTGTAGCTCTATGACTTGTTGTGAAGGCTACTGTAGAGAGTGCGAGCAGGCTCAGTCAACCTTTGCTTTGTACTGTAAATATATGTTTAAAAATGGAAGGCGGTACAGTGGGACAAAACTGTCAGCAAATATTTGATAGCATAAAAATGGAGCGTAGCAAGGCCTGCAGCTCTAAATAGTATGTTAAATAATAGGAAGCCGTAATAAGAAAGTGACAGTTTGGGTCCTACAGTACATGGCGGTTGGCACACCCCACTTTGGCCAAGCAGACACAGCAGCAAAGATTTGAATGGTGGCAAAAGCAAAAGCTATTTGGCCTAGAACGAATGAGAAGGAGTCCAAAAGTTTTACGGTTCACAAAAAATGTAGTGCCGAAGAAAATAGCTTTTTTAATAGCAATGTAAGGCAATGAAAGCTGTTATATTTTATATTATATTTGAAAGTAGCAATTTTGGTGGCGACTCACCTTTCTTTATGTGTCTGTATGTTCTTTATGCCACATAATACACAAATTGAATTATTTATAAGAAAATATATAGTATAAAATCATATTCATGTATGCATCAACATGTTAAACAGCTCCATTTCAAAAGTGGAGAATTGTTATTTGTTACCAGTCTCTGTGGAATGATGACTTGAAAGTGTTTTCCTGAACATATAATTATGCAATTCTTAAACCTTTGATAGAGGTAATCACAACTGATATCTGTGCATGGTGTTTTAGTGTACAATTGACACTTGAGAAATTAAATGTTGAAGATGTGTCAACTTGAGACACGGGATATGAGAATAAGCCCAAGTGGACCACCAGTGTATCTAAATGTAAATATTTCTATATCGTCTCCATGTGTTCATACATTTATGTATGTATTCAAGGTCATTTGCAGGCCCGACTAAAGCTGTGTGACCGCGAAGAAGGAATTCTGACAGCAGTATTTTGTAGCTTCGACTAATTCCAGCTCCACTGTCATGCTTAAATACCTTTTCCATGTACCTACCCTTCATTCTGGAAACACTTCAGAGGCAAGAACAGAGAGCCATAGATGGAATATATTTAATTTAATTTTTTCTTTTCAATCCACTAATCTGAAGTGTTACCCTCATATCATTCTTCCTTTTCTTCCTCTTTGACTGTACAATTGTAAAAATAACGAGTATTTTCAGAGGTACATTTTAATGGGCCCTCTTGTGTGTGTCCTTACCATTCGAGTTTTAACCTTATGGTTAGAACATCTATTATTAAGTTAAACAGTACAGTGAAGAAAATCAGTCATACAAAACACAAGCTTTTAAGGTGTATTTGTCTTCAAATTGGGCTGGCACTGTGTCCTCTAAAGCTGCTGTCAACATATTTACACAACATATTCCCTGTAGGCCTTTTCATTCTCTTCCACTTTGGTTGTTTAAATGGTGTTTGCATTTGTGGATGAAAATTGTTAAGGTCATGCAGTTAGCACTTAAATCAGTTACATTTGCTAAAAAATAAAACGTTCTTTCCTGGAAAATTCACCTCAAGCTGGCTCTGTTTCTGCTGAGCGATAAGGACTCTTTCCATCTTAGTCACCATATGAGCTCATTCAGGCGAAACTGTGCTGCCATAGCTTGTTCAGAGGATAAGTCACATACTGTAAAATCATGTCCTGTCCGTTCTTGTCGTCTCTTTGGAGTAAGAATACTACAAAATACTGAATGCTGCTCTACTGCCATCGGCTCAGCGTTTCTGTAACACTTTCTGTCCTGTTTGCGACAAAGCCAGAGCAAATTCAAAGGCTCCATTAGCAGTCCAGAAAAGTTACAGTAGGAAACAACGTATTTGGCAGTGGAAAATATCTCCCTTAGCTGTGAGCAGAATCCTCTTTCTCTCATCAAGGGCTCTCCCCTTCCAATTACCCAGCATTCAGCACTACTCAGTGCAGCTTAACTCCAACCATTCAGCTCTTTCTGTCTTGATGCTATTTTATTTTGCCTTTGCTTGCCCCCCCAACACTTGTCCCTGCTTTTTGACTCAAAGGTATTTGGCCGGGTGACCATCCATCCTTAACACCTCCCAATCGAGCAGAACCCCTCTCCCTTCAGGCCAGGTCTCTCTGTAGCTCTGTGCCAAACATCGTGCCTGCTTCCGCCGTCCTGATAGCTGATTGGCCTTGCTGGTGCTAGATGTGCAGCCCCCCCCCCCATCATGTGGGCTAGCTCTGATGCACTGCTGTAGGTCTGGATGAACATGGATCTTGGTAGGAATGTCCTCTCTGATCTTTCCCTGTGTAGTTGGCAGTAAATATTTATTCTTAATTTATTATTGTTCTCAACAGAGGACAGCTCACATGGGTTACAACGATTTCCTTTTGTCTAATAATGTGTGCACATTTTGTGAGCAAGTTAGATTTCACGTTGAAGTTTTTCTTTCTGTTGCTGACCTCTATTTGTCTTGGCGTATACTTTGCCCATATGCAGAGATAGCAGCCAAAACACTGAGCCAGGGAGATGCTGAATTAATGATGCGATAAAACTCTGGCCGGAGCCACAAGCCTATCACAGCCTATCGCTGCATGGACAGATTGTCACATGTAGATCCAGCCTCCATATCTATGCCGCTCAACAAACTCAGTCATATTTCATACTTCGGTAGCGAAGCCTTATGGCTTATCTGGCAATGCAGGCTTTTCATTTCATTGAATTAATTCCTCCATTTGCCTTTTGTTTTGCAGTGTGCTCACATATTCATTTATTCACAATGGGATGTGTATTGTGGTAAGCGGATGCCTCGTCATTGTCATTCAGCTGGAGACTGAGCACGTACTTAACAAGCTCGTTAGATTAATTTTCTTTTCTTTTTTTCGAGCATGCCACTTCTCCCCATCCAATTGTGAAATATGAACACACAATGTCTATGTGATGCACCGTATCATGGACTTTGAGCTGACACCCCTTCACCAATAACAATGACATTACACTAAAGATTAGAGAGTTCAGCCATTTGTTGCCATTACAAAGCCCTCATGTTCATGTTTTTCTTGCTGTTGCAAGTGTGGAAGTTGTTGAGTTTCCAATTCGTTTTTTCTATTCTTATATCCAATAATTCATACGTCTTCAACACGTTGTCAATACATACAGCAACATTTTATTTTCTCCTACAACTTTTATTCTTCACACTTTTTGTTTAGCTTATATCCTTATTTTACCATGCAGATTGAGGGAACTTGCAGAGATACCTCATCTCTGTTATTTCATTATTTGTGTCCTAACCAAATCTCACAAGGTGACTAATGCTAACCAACAGCTCAAAGTTAAGACCCATGATATGGAGCCCACCATTTCTTTCACTACTACATCCCAACATAACACCTGCAATAAGTACAGCTGACACCCACCATTAATCCTATGATCCTTCTTACTGTCACACATGAGTAAGACTTTGAAGACATGTTATTCCCTCTCAAGGTGATGGACGAACCTGAAAACCTTACACTTTCAAGTGCTAATGCTCATCCTTACTCAGCACACTCAGCTGGAAGACGGGCCAGCACTGAAGAAGAATGTCCAGCTAGCCAGAAGGATGGCATTATCTGCAAAAAGTGATCCCAGCTTAATCCAAATTTGACTCTGTAGAGTCCCTTCTTGTAAATGCATCACAATCTGGAGTCAAATCAGCTCTCGTCTTAAGTCTACAGCGACCAAGTCATAAGGCAGACACCTCCCAAAACTTATGTGCACAGTCTTTAGTCTTTTGCAAAACTACAAATGACATGTTGTGAGAAAGCAAGCAAATATGCATCACTTCCAAGTTGTTTTGAGGTGTGGTAATCCCCCCAAAAAATACAAAAATCCCCCTCTGATTGGCCTAGATCTATGCTGGGTCTTATGCCAGTCATATTGTATCGGGGGGTTTCTAGTCAAATGTCTAAACCGCCTCAATTTCAGATGTCCTTATGCTATCACGAACTAGAGCTTGTGGCAGTAGGGAAGGTTTGGAACATAGATCACCAGGCCTTTTTTTCCAGTATGACTGCAGCACCAATCCTTCAACTGTGAACTGTGTTAGGACAAATCTTCCATGTATCTATCACTTACAAGACACCAATATCCTCATTACCCTTTATATAAAAATGGAGACCATCACTTGTTCTGCATTCCAACGGTGCAGCTCTCAAAACTAAAATGTCAGATGCAAAGGGGGTTTTTCTATCTTCAAAGCATAAACTACTCTATCTATATGCTTTCCTCCTAATTGCTATAACTGTGCTGCTGATTTTGATTGGAATCTCACCTAAATATTCTCAACACAGTCATGCTCCTTAATATAGTGGACCTTCAGAGATTTCTCCACAAAGCACAGTGAGAGCTGAGGTGGATACTGATGTATTCTGGAATTGAAATTAACAATCCCAAACACATGGACTCTCAAAATCACAGCCTAATTGCCTCCCTCATTAAAAAACATGTGTTGCGTCTTTTTGATCTGCACCAGGTTTCATATTAAACTGGATTATTGCTGCTGCTGCTGCTGCCACATACACCACGGCATATCAATCTTTTTTTGTCATGTCATTTGGAGACTACATGGTGAAAGTGAGACACTGCTTGGTGGCGTGCTATATGCTTTCAATGAATAAGCTTCATTATCAAGGTTTCGCTCCTCTGAACTTCAATTCCACTCAATGTCCAATCCCCCTCTGTTATAGAGCCTTGATCATTTGGAAATGTAATTACAGCTCCTGAAAAAACTTGAATCAGCTGGATTATCCACAGTGGCTATGAAGCTTTGCTTCAGAGTGGGGGGCTTCTAGGACATTTCCAGAACACTGTTAAGGCCTGCTAACCTCCATTTAGAGACAGGATTTAGTCAGAAATGCCCCATTAGACAAGCCTTTCTTATGTGCTGCTGGAATATGGCCTTCAAATCAATTATTACTGTTGTACTGAATTAAAGTATCACATGTGAGCATGGCAACCAAGCCTTCATATGGGATATCTTAACTAGGGTAGGAGCATTCTGTCGGTTAAAAAGGCAGAATTACAGATGCACCAAAACTATTTTACACTTTACATTTTTAAATATAAATATTCCGGGGTTGATTTTATTTCTGTCTTAAGTTGAAAAGGTACATTTAATTTATCACTGCTTGTTTGATATAAACAGATAAGTCAAAAGAGAACATTATTTCATTATTTCATTATTTGAGCAGTTCGTTCTCTTTGGTACACAGTCCCCACACACACAAATGTACACACATGACATGAGAAGAAAAATCATTATTAAATTGCATATTTTTCGACTAAGGTGATAAGAAAAAATAGGTCAACAGTGTTTTCAGGTTCCAATGTGTTGACAGATTATCTCTCTTTCAACTGTGCTTTTCTCAATCACAGTCTGACAGTTGAATCGCTGCTCAATTTGTGATTATATTATATTTCTGTAAGCATCTATTTTACTAAGTTGCATAACCTTTTTGAGATGTCCCTCTTTCATTGACCATATAGCCTACAATTCCTCTGTGCATCATAAAACAACACAAGGCATACAAATAGTTTTTTAAGTGTCTTCCTTAAAGGTGGGGTAGGTAAGTTTGAGAAACCGGCTCGAGATACACTTTTTGTTATATTCCATGGAATGCTCTTAACATCCCGATAGCAATGAATATCTTAAGTGCTTTGACAAAAAATCCATACCTGCCTGTCAGCCTTCCATCTGTGCACAAACTTAAGTCGTGCCCTCATTGGTCATGTACGCGTTCGTGTGTGTTGGAGGAGGGGCTCTGTAAGGAAGTGGCAGATTTGTTCCCGCTGTGTATTTTCAAATTCTAGCGCACTCGAGCTGGTTTCTCCAAAATTACCTACCCCACCTTTAAGATAATTCAGTGCTAATATTGCCTTTACTGAGCAGCTATGCAAGTAGAAAAGTGTAAGCATCAAAATGTACTTAAAATACAATATGCAAAAAGTATGCAGTATGTAGATTATGAATAAGGATGCTTTAGGTGTTAGCATCCCAGTGTTGCAGCTGCTAACAGTTGGGCGTAAGCATCGTTTTACTAAATTGACAATTCTAAAGTCAAATGTAAAGTCAAATTTTAATATTGCTTCTCTGCATTTAACCACGCAAAACAAGTTGATTAAAGGCCTTACCATAACCATACTTTAGTTGCCATGACCTAGCATTTATTTTTTCCATTGGCAGATATTGTAGGAAAAATAACTAATCGTTTAGCATTATTGTTCAAGGATTGTTTTTACCATGACTAGCAGATATGTTCGTTAAAAAGTGTAATCTAGCTGATATTACTATTTTACAAACCTCATGTAAAACAGTAATGACTTTTCATGTTTAGAGAAACAGTCCTTTGAGTGAGTCACTTATAAAAGAAGAATAAATAGCAAAAAGTATCAAGTGTCTTCGATAATTCCACCAGGTGGCACGCCACTGCTTGCAGCACTTTGGCTGAATTACCATTTTTATGCAATCTACACAGTTTTTCCTTTCCCCGTCTTTCTCTTCTTTTCACACGGCACATATCAACCACTCCATCCCTATATTTTACACACAGTATGCCTTCTTTTTATCGCATCTTGTATAAACCATGCTTTCTTCATTGTGTAGTCTCAGGTTAGTGTCATGGTTCCCCCCCTTTCCTGCTTTTCATTCCCACTCTGTACATCTGTTACTCCCTGCATCCTGCCATTAGGATTCTGCTCACGCTGGCCTGCCTAATTAGAGTGAGGCAGAGAGAAAGAAAAACAAAGGCCTATCCTTCTTTTCCTCCCTCCACATGTCCTCTGCCTTATTCCAAGGCCTCTGGTTTTCTCTCCCCTCCCTTTCACTCTTCATTGAGCCGGATCACAGAGAGACGCTGCTAATTGATTTGTTAAAAGCCGTTCGGTTTCTCATGGTAAGATGAAACAACTCAAAGTATTCATTTACAAATGACAGGATGTGCAAATGGTGCAACAACTCCTCCATCTCTGTTCTGAGCTACACCTGTAATGTGTGTGTGTGTGTGTGTGTGTGTGTGTGTGTGTGTGTGTGTGTGCGTGCGTGCGTGTGTGTGTGTGTGTGTGTGTGTGTGTGTGTGTGTGTGTGTGTGTGTCTGTGTGTGTATAGTAGTTATATTGTGCGTGGATTGTAAACTGAATAATTTATTTGTTTGGAGTAGCCAGACTAGCTGCTACATTTCCCTTCGCAGCACACTGCTATTTTCAATGTGTAGGGTTAAGAGGCATCTAGCAGTTGGGTTGTAGATTGTAACCAACAGATTAACCTTACCCCTCTCTTTCAAAGCGTGCAAGAGAACCCACAAAATTCAAACAATCAAGAAAGCCCTTTTATAGAGCCAGTGTTTGTTATTCCCTAGGCTAGTGTAGAAACATGGCTGTACAACATGTGGGCTACCTGGAAATGAGCTTTGAAACCATCATAGGACATTCCATATATGAGTTGTTAACCTTGAAGCAATCAGAATAAACTAAATAGCGCATATTGACTTTCCATAAAACTATCAGTGTAGGCTTTAAAGTATTGGAAGGAAAACATCTGATGTGCGCCATCCCAAGGTTGTTTTGAGAAACCCATTCCCTCATGACTCTGTTTCATCTGTTTTGCTTTACTGTCTGTGTATTCTGCCTCTACTGTGGAGCATGATACATTTTTCAGTGAAGTGTCATTTCAGTTCCAGACATATTTATTCCCCTGTCTACATCAAGCGTTTGAGATGAGCTGCACCTGGAGCTTCCATCCTTGCAGAAACATGTGCATACATGAACAGCAGTGGACATATATGTATGGCGAGTTTTGGACGTGGCTCTATCA
Organism: Harpagifer antarcticus; assembly: GCA_902827135.1. Classification (NCBI taxonomy): domain Eukaryota; kingdom Metazoa; phylum Chordata; class Actinopteri; order Perciformes; family Harpagiferidae; genus Harpagifer; species Harpagifer antarcticus. The sequence goes on from CADEHL010001023.1 coordinate 1,906,075, forward strand.
TGCAACCTCAACCCATTTTACCACCTCAGCTAACACAGCTGGGCCAACAAATCACTCTCCACAGCTCTCCAAATTACCCAGCTGCCCCATGCTTGGTCCAGCTGCCCCAGTGAGCCATGCTCATTTATAATGGAGCTTATGCGACAGGCTCCCAGCATTAGCACACTCCACCGTCCATGCACACACAAATCTTGCTCTACGGGAAAGCGCACATTACTCCATATGTGTGTCTGTCCTGCTGGTGACTTTCCAGCAGTGAAGTTGTGTCTCAGCTGGGCCGGTTCTCCCTCAAAGCCTGCCGCCCGCTGCCACACACCCAGCCTGATCAGTCACTGTTAATAGGAAATTCAATCACCAGCCCATCACACATGGCTTACCCCTACCACCTCTCACTATTTACACAGAGGGGTGAACTAAAGAGAAGAGGGGAAGTTGACAAATAACCGTGAGTTATGATTAATCAGCACTATAAAGTCAGATTTTGGCACTCCTCGACAAAAAGTATACATCTTAGATCCAATCCTTTCACTATACGCAGCAAGTGCTGCAGATGGGAGGGTAGTGTTGTTTTGTTAAAGAAAACATATTTACTGATGTTTTTTATGCCTGCCTTATTTTGGTTGTACAGGGGCTTCTGCCTAATGATCTGCATCGGATTAAACGGATAAATCATTAAACAGTTGTTTGTTGCAGTGCTTAAATTGACCTCCAAAGCCATGCAATGGTGTGTGAATCATCTTTCTGAATTGTTCCCTTCACACATTATATTTACAAACCTTACTCCTTCACTATTATCATTTCCTGATCCTGCTCAGGATCCTTCTACAGCTCTCACATACCCTTCTCAGCTCCCTTCCATCCCTCCTCCCTTCTCATTAGTGAATTTGCGCTGATAGAGAATTTCACATTAACTTTCCTCAGTTCGTTTCATCGTTGTTAATTTCAACCTTCACTGTCTCCCATAAAAAAACTTCAGTTTTATCACATGATTTACATCTCTTCTTTTTTTGGATTCAAATTCTGACTATAACCTTTCTTTGGCTTGGAGCTGAGCTGTCATTTAAAATAAACCTATATCATTTTGGGATCATTGTTGTTAATGAGAAGGGGAATGTGCTTTTCTGGTTTTGTTGCCTTCTGTCATTACCACCAGTTCTCAAGACATATTTTGGTTGTTCCTACAATACATGACAAATAGACACATTTATTTTTCAGCCAATGAATGAAGTCTTTCCTCCGTGTCGCAGTGTCAGCTGGCTATCCTCAAACAAGATAAATGAACCAATTTAAAAAGACTCTGATTTTCACATTTCACTCAGCTGTTGCTGGTTAGAATATTAACCAGGTTTTAACATTTCCAGACATACTGTGGGTACACCATGGTGGTTAGCACTTGACCAATTGAATTGGAAGGCACTCTAAATGGCCTAAGTGAAATGCTGGAATGACTCTGGACCAAATGGAGGCACAAAAGCAAACCAGGAGAAGTAAATAGTCAATAAAAAGATCTTCCAACAACAGATGGGTTTCATGGAGAGGAGGAGACATAGCATGGTGAGAGGAGGAAAGAGATGCCTGGCTGCCTGTCACTCGGCTCATGAACTGAAAGGGATCATTTTCCTTCATGATGTCAGTTTTACATAAACACATACATGAGAACGTCAGAGCTGTATAGGAACAACAACAACAACAACAACAACAACATTTTGTCCAGTGGCAAAATGCTCTGAGATAGCACATAAAGCTCAAGTATTGGTCTCACTGACCGAAAATAGCGCTCTCATGATGCAAAGTGCTCTTATGATGCTGTCAAGAATGCAGACAGATGATAGTAGTTTGGAGCTCATCACTTGCCTGTAAGATCAATTCACTTCATACAAAAATGTCAAGCATGTCCAAGAAATGTAACATGTTGTTCAATATGTGAGGCAATCAAAGTTTTGTCTTAAGGAAAAGCAAAATGGAACCACTGACCCATTGTTCGTTAACCCTAAGATTCTGGTTAGTGTGCAAACGAGACACTTTCAACAGCTCAGAAATGACTTTAAAGTGAATTTCATCTTTTTTTTCTTTTTTGGCCTTTTTTAATTTAATACGCAGAGATAAATAAACTGAAACAGCAGGTGAGCTGTCTGGGCTGTCCTGTGAGAATCTCTATATTTTAGGATCCCAGAAATACACATATACAAAACTTGATTAAATACAATATATGTTGATCTGCTCTGTATCTTTGAATGGTGATGACAACGTATTTTAAACAGCATTATGTTTCAAGATGTCTAACGTAACCCAAACATTAGCAACATCACTTTATAGGAATGCAAAGTTTCATTAGGAAATCGTTTTTTTGTTGATGAATTTAAAATACTTAACCATTTTAAAGTTCACAGTACTTACTTATTGTGTTTTAAGAAGGTAAGAACAAAATACCTTATAAGTCTTGAACATTTAGCATAATTGTAACACATTATTTTAATTGATTTAGTACAGTAGAAATACCAACAAGTGGTTAAGGGTGTTTAACATCACGTTATCTCACATACTTGGGGCTCCGGTGTTGGCATGTTAACTGGAGTGCTATGTACAACCTTATAAACGTTTCCCCTTTTTAAACAGCAAAGCCAATTTCAATCAGAATAATTATTGACTGCCGCAAAAAAACACATTCAGTGAATTAACTGGCTGACGGGTCGAAGTCAAGTACATCTGGCCGACAATAATTATTGGATTAACAATGGATTCCAATGTGTTCTCCAGTGCAATGCTTAAAAGGTTAATTAAAGCCATTTTGAAAGGCAAAGGCTTGATAGCACTCTAGGAACAGAAATCAACATAATAACGGAGAGAACATTATCATCATGAAGCCCAATGCATCGTAATGGTTTCCAAAACTACACATTTCCTGCTAAAAGCTCCTGTTTCAGAAATCTACATACTGTACCAAAACAGCTGTGCTTTGCATGAGACTATTTCTTTATGAAATGCTAACTTTTTGAACCTTAAAAGCACTCCTCAGATTGTTTATTCTCTGTGGCTGCCCACAACATCCTGACTGTGCCCTGGGGACACTCAACTTCATCAAACAGGCGAAACAAACAACAGCCACAAAGAGGGTGTCTGCTCCAGCTGCGTAGTGAAATATGTGTTTGGCAGCCGGAGCTGGAGATGTAATGTGTGTGCATGTGCAGGTATGACGAATAGAAACGGATGCTCATTAGTTTTTTCTTGACAGTTACATTGGAGGGTTATACCTAACAGATTTCTGACGGAAAATAACATTCCTGCTTTTGTGGGACGTTGAAGAAAAAGGAAGGCGCTCTGTAACATTGTTTTGTGTAGCAGCAACAGCGGTGGGAGAGGGCCTCAGGGTTAGGGGTGAATTATGTTTGTAAAAAAAGGATCAATATGATGTCACTAGCAAAGAGAGGCACATTCTCCCAACATGCTCGGTGTTCTCAGCTCCCAACCTTCGCATTGCTACTGGAGCATCCGACACACATGCATCCATCGACTGTGGCACCAACATTTTGGTTCGTGCTGGGCCGTTTTGTTGCTGTGCAGCCCATCCACCAGACCGTAGCAGACCAGTCAAGCCCAACCAGCCGGTGCAGGTTGTCAGTGCTTGTTTGTGCTCAGAGTCTGGCTGTGCTACATCTGGCAGTGACCCAGCTCCAGAGCCACCTTGCCTTCTAAGTCCTGAAAGATTGATGAGCAGTCAGAGTGGAAGGGTCTAGCAGGTGCTAATGGAACCTGTAGACACATCCCGACTCGACCCGTCTCGTACTGACTCAACAGATCCAGCTCTGATATCGTTCAATCTTCTAATTTTTCCTAGTCAACTCAGGCTGCTGTGGAATGTAATGCCCTACTTTGTCAGCATGTGTGTCACAACGATTATTCTAACTTCGATCCACAGTTTCCCCAGTGTCCTCTTTAGAGATTTGAGCAGACTTGAACTTTGAGCATCCCTAATTCAACCACTGAACCCTAATGTTGTTTCTAGACACATGGTATAAACAAGACTCAATTGGCTATTTGTTAGCTGAATATAGACTTTCATTGACTTTTGGATTATAGTGGATGTTCTCAAGTTAAATATCAGATCAGACTACAAATAACACGTTACAGCTGAAGTGTATGTCTCACTTGAATAAATAATTGAATCCATAATTGGTAATAGGAAGAATGATTTTGAATGTCCTCATTTGACACCTGCTTTTGTATGGTCCAATAACACCATGAGGTGCACATGTGCATGCTTTTTGGCGAAAGTACAAGTGCTCCACAACAAAAAATCTATCAAAAAGCAAGGCCAGCCTGAAGTAATGCATTGTTCCCGACTCGCAGAGGAATGGCTGATGGGGGTCAATTGTTACCAGACTTGATTGGGTTGCGAGCCAACCATCCATGTAGAGCAAAGTGCAGCATGTATGCAAAGCTCACTTTAATGAATTTCAATCTGCCACCCTGTCGCTTCAACCACCCACCCACCTTTAAAATGTACAGGAGGGCTTAAGGAAGTGTTACGGTGAAAAATCACAAGGCTGTCAGATACGGCAGTGATTTTGAAGAATTCCCTCATCAAAGGCTCGTCACGCCATATGGCAGATCTCTATTTTGCATCTGACCTTCTCCTGTTAAATACCTTGTTTCACAGCAGCAAGGTAAGCCGATAACGGCCTTCAGTAGCACTGCTGGGGCAAGAAAGCTTTCATAAACTGCTGTTCTTATCAAACAGTCTCTGTAGTGCACAACAGAGGGCTAAGAATAGTGGCAACACAAAACCATAAACCATAAGAAAACTGGTATTTTACTGCATTGGTTAGTGCTGAGCACAGTGTCTTTTTAATTCAAGATGTAATCTTTTTCCATTTAGAATTAATCATATCCTGAAGGCACCCAGCTGGGAGGTATTATTCTCAATTGAAAAATACAATCTGGTTAAAGATTCCCCGCAGGATTAAGTAAAAACCCCATTTAAGAACGTTTCAGTTGCAGTATTGTTCCCCTTCCAGCTGTTAGACAGGTTCATATTTCAGAGGTTCTAACTCCAGTTGTGACATGATTTTCCATTACAATATCTCCTACCTTTATCATGCAGATGAAGGGTAATGCATGCGGCAGATCGGTATACTAATGTAGGAAAGTGCATATGAGAAAGTTCTACCTTGCTAAAGGATTCAAGGAGCCAAGTAACTTTGGAGTTCTGTCATGGGCTGAAAGCTCTTTCCCCTCAACTTGTAATGAAAAGCGGTACTGGTAATTATTTGATATGAGATCAAGCGCCCTCAATAATTCCCCCCTCGATGACGGAACCCCAGGTTGCACATAACCAACACAGAGTGTTTGGGACTGTGGACAGGATGGGTGTGCATGGGTGGCTTTGGAGAAGTGGTGTTTACTGGAGTGGGCTTTGAGCAGAGGGATTAGTCCTCTTCCACTTAAGCAGTGGGCAGTGTGCTCTGGCTCTGCTGTCGGAGCACCAGCACTCCGCTCAGCCAGATAAAGCAGACAAAAATGGCTCCTGAAGCAGCTCACAGCATATGCTAATACACACATGGATATACTTGGATTACAAATACACATAGGCAGAAAATGCAAATACATATTTATATTTTCAGAATGCTTACTACTTGATTCATTCTCAAAAAGCGCTGTTTTTGTTGTTGTATCCTACCTCTCGTCAGTTTGAAATACCTGATTACAGTTTGTAATGTATATCAATGTGGCATGTAAATACTGATGGGATAATGGCAACACGAGCATAGAATCCCATGAGGGTGAATTAAATGGTTTACTTGTGGGTGGGATTAGAGACAACAAGGGGAGTCATAAATGAAGTAGGAATAAACGGATAAGGAGAGGTGGAGAAAAGAGGAGTGGAGGCGCCAGACGTGCAGAGGAGGTAGAAACGGGTTCCCAACGAGTAATGTGAGAGCAGAGGAGGTTGTGAGAGGTATGATGCAAGGGATTGGATCTTTCAAACGGTAATCGCTTAGCTACCTAAAGGGGACAACTCCCTCTTTCCCGCTCTCTCTGCTCACTCCCCTGTCAGGATGGGGGGGAACAGGCGGTGGATTGAAATGTAAAAGAGGCAGAGGATCGGAGACAGGTAGAAAATGAGAGGAGCAAAGGGCAGAGTGGGGAAGAGATGAGGCAGAAATGGTGCCGGTCCCCGCTCCACGGCAGGGTGGAGGAAGAGAGTGTGTGTGAGGTTGTGTGCTTTCTGGCGTGTCCCTGCATGTGCATGTGTGCGTTCTGGTTTGTGAGCAGGTCTCAAGAGACAGTGTGTTGATTATTGTTACGGAGGTCCTATCCTATTGAATCATTGGACGGGGCTCCCTTCAGGAATTGACAGTCAGCTGAGTATCTCCCGGGAATAAGGGCAAAGTATAATGAGTGAAGAGTAGAATGATATCCATCAGTAATATAAACAGCTGGAGGTGATGCTGGGACCAGGAAGTGTTCAGTGCTCTGACTCCCCTGACGGTCGGCTCAAGGGAGCTCCACTATGTTGCTAATGTGTGAATCGTATGCCCTTATAGCACAGCATGCAGCAAGAGAGTATGGATTTGAGTGGAATTAGATCAACTGCTAAAGGGTTAAAATAAGTAGGCAGTTATATTATAATGAGATTAAAAGTAAAACCAGAACTAGTAGAGCCATAGACTATTGAAGATATTGTTTAATCTTAAAAATAAGCACATCTCTGCCACTATAACAAAAGACTCAAAACATAAATAAAAAAATATATATGTATTCTCCACTTAAAGGGGACCTATCATGCAAAATGCACTTTTTGATGTCTTTTATACATAAACATGTGTCCCCGGTGTGTCAGGGAACTCACGCAGCGTCAGAAAATAAAACCCTCTCTCTTTTCCCCGGTAGGCCTACCCAAATCTCTAAAAACTGGGGTTCAACGGAGCTGATCCAGATTTGCGTCCGATATGACGTAATATGTGACCCGCTCTATCGAAATCAGTCGGAAGTTGCAACGGCTCATTTCAAAATAAACGTGGATTTGCGTAAAAAACTATTTTTTCGGGGTTTGGGTGTTTTGTTTGATTTTAAACAAACAAAGTCTTTCAGAATATGAAACTTTTATTTCCAAACTCACACGATAAATACATTCTTTAAGCTTGTAAAGGGAAGATGACAGGCAATCTGCTCTTCCGCAGCGCCGCCCCCCCTCCCTCTGGCTGACATTATGAATGTAAGCGTAGAGTAATCATAAATAACACGGCAGGGTCCGTTACAGTTTGTTTTCATCTGATTTTAATTAAACAAAGCCTTGGCTTTCAGAATATTAAACAAATTCAGATGATAAATACAACTTTGAAGCTTGTAACGGCATAATTACAAGCGGAGAACGGAGTAACTTAACGTCACAGCAGGCATAACAACAGCCGGTGTTTCTCGTGAAGGTTTTCCCCGGGAAACAAACGCAATACACACTAATGCAAAATACACAAACACAAACACACACACACGTATACACACACACACTCGCGAGCTTCTCCCAGACCAGTAATCCAAACGAAAATATCTTCCCTCCATAGTATTTTGATCATTTGCTCCGCTAATAATCAATCAGATCGATGGATTCCAGAGAAGAGGAAACTTTGAAGGCCTTTTTCTCAAAATGATGACTCGGTGACAGTCATTATATAATGTGACATATTTCGCTTAATATTTGGAGTAGAAAAAGAATCCTGATATCATTAGAAAGCTAGGAATATCCTCTTTCCAGCAGTGTATACAACTCAAAATGTGTCTTCGGGTCAATGCGACTGATTTTGATGGAGCAGGTCACATATCGGAAATGTGGACCCACGGCACTATCAGAAAGTTACTATCAGAAACAATGCCCGACTGTTTTGGACGTAATATGGTCTGTGTTTACATTAGCATTGCTAACACTCAGAGCTAACCTGTACTGGAGAGCATGTGTGTGAAGAAGCTGGATATAAAAAGGAACTCACCTTGTGGTATAACCGGCAAGAGAGAAAGCTTTTGAGCTCCATACTGTTTCAGAAATAATCCTTGATAATCCATGATATGGCGTTACAGTAGCTGCCGGTCCCGCATGAGCTCAGGCCCCTTTTTCTTATTTTCCTTAAAGCTTTATAACCAAAATCAGCACTTTTGAAACAGGAAGTGAAATAGAGGGATATGAGTATGGATGGGAACCGAGCCCCGGTATTAAACGGGCTCCGGGGCTGAATTATTAAAGACCGTGGTACCGTTAAACTCTGACGTTATCGGTCTTTTATCGGTAGGCTACTGGAGACATCTAAAAAAATATCTCATATGTATTATTGTTACACAAACATTATATTGCAGTCTTAGTGTCGCCAACTCCGTTTCTAGACTGCAAAATGCGTCTATGATTATTTTTTAGTATTTTCGATCTTTCCAATCCAGACGAGAGATCTCTCTCTCCCCCATCTGGGTGCGAGGGGGCGGGGTGGTTTACACACACGCAGCTGCTACATGCAGCAACACACACACAGAGGAGGTGGCGAGAAGCGCTCCAAGGTGTGGTTAAACTTTACCCGTCTCGATGTGGACAATGCTCGGTGCCAAAAGTGCAATAAGAGTTTAGCATGTATGGGCGGTAACACGAGTAATTTGTCTAAACATTTAGCAAAAGTGCTCCACATTCAGACGGAGAAATGCACCGGGTTCGACTGTATTTATAGTAGCTCTGTAGCCCCATCCACGAGTAACGTTTCCATGTCAGGTGTTATGTATACTAGCAGCAACACAGAGTTAACTCAATTATACAAACATAGGTTAATGATTAGAGGTAACTGAGTTATTTTTTGTTAACGTTTCAGCTATATGTCATCAGATTACTTACTACGATTTGTTAAAACACTGTTGTTTCTTTTGATGTGAAATATTATTTAATTAATTTAAATAAAAAGCAATGTTAATTTTGTTAGTAGTTTACCTTATTTTTTCTCTCGAAAAGAACCGATAAGAGTAAAGGACCGGATCGAGAAGCGGTATCGATAAAAGTAGTAGTAACGTTAAAACCTTAACGATACCCATCCCTAGATATGAGGCATGGCTAGAATGGGTGATCTGTTTGGTATTTTGAGCAAAACACTTCATAGACATGTTTTTTATATATTTTTATATATCTGAGACCTATGCTATTGCCTAAAAATAGCATGATAGGTGACCTTTAAATCAATCAAAAATCAGCTTTGTAGGGCCCCACTGTACAAAATGGCTAAAGTCCTAACAATCAGCTGCACTCATTACATCCTTTCATCAATCTATTGTAAGGCAAATGATGCATTAGGACCCACTCCATCTTGTGTGCTTGAGGCAAGCATGAATATTAACTATGAATTATTCATTGATTTGATTACAGCCATGACTCATTAATGTACGTACATGTAGAGTATACATGATGGTTTTCAAAGAAAGAATGGCTATGAATCATGGATCGCCTGCTGTGAACACACATCAATCGGGAATGCCTTGTGCAATAAACAGACAGTAATTGGGCCCGAAGAAAGTGAGTTATTTGCAGGCAGACCTTATTCAATTAAGAAAAAGGTTCATGTTGGTCCCCAAATGGAATTGTTATCTTTTCCATGTTTAAAAACATATAACTGCTTTTTCTGAAGCCTTTGTCTTAGATCTCCTACCATTGAGGCAACCCAGCTAGAAATGTTTGGTTCTAAAAACATTCAGCGGGAAGTTTTTGTTTGGTTCCCAGAACGTTCTTCTGAAAGGTAGGATAACGTTCTCTAAAAACATTCTTAAAATGTTTGGTGATAACCTTCTTCAAATGTTTTTGATAACATTGTTAGAACATTATGCCCTACTATAATTAAAACGTTTTCAGCGGGAGGTTTTATTTGGGTTTCCAGAATGTTCTTCTGAAAGGTAGGATAACGTTCTTTAAAAACATTCTTAAAATGTTTTTGCTAACATTGTTAGAACATTATGCCCTACTGTTCTTAAAACATTTTCAGCTGCAAATTAGATTTTTTATGTTGCCAGAATGTTATTATTTTAGAGAAGGATAACATGGTTTATGTTAAAAAAAAGTATGCAAATGTTCTGTGGTAACAATTTACTAAAATATGTTTACATTATTAGAACATAAAGACATAATATTCCTGTAATTGTTCAACTCAAAATTCCTGGGTAAATGGACTGACCACTGTGGTCATTAGGATTATTTTGATAGTTTACTTAACTATTGGAATTTGACTATTAACACATGCAAAAGGATGACTCGGAATCAGCTGGTGAAAGTAACATTTGTTTATTAGAAAAGGGGAGCTGGGAGTGGAGGTTGGTTATGGCAGCAGTGGGAAACAGTTGTTCCAGGGTGGGTAGAGAGGCCTGGCTGGTCTTGGGAGTGTGGAAGGCCTTGGATTTCTAAGTGTTATTCGATCCATATGACCATAGAGATATGTGCATAAACAACAAAAACACTTGGGATATAATGTTGGAACAATGTTATCACCAAACATTTTAAGAATGTTTTTAGAGAACGTTATCCTACCTTTCAGAAGTACATTCTAGGAACCAAAATAAAACTTCTCGATGAAACCATTCCTTGAACAATGAATGGTAACATTCTCAGAATGTTTTTAGAACAATGTCTAGCTGGGAACTCAGACATGCCTACGCAAACGTGCAATATCATGAATTACGTGCTTGTTTTTTTCTAAAAACGAAAATGTGGTGACATCAGATTTATTTTAAACATCCTTTTCAAACAAATGCAGCAAGTTTGTTTTTTAAAGCGCACTACAAATAAATCTGACGTTGACCATGACCCTGTTAATATTTTGCATCACAGGAACATTTTATAAAAAAAGAATAACCTCCTGAAAACATTTTCAGAATGTTGCTTTCAAAATGTTCTTCTTTGGTTATCATGTAACATTGAGGGACCGTTTTATAAAGAACATCTTTAATGTGTTACCCAACAACGTCCAAAACACATCCTTAGAATGTTGCAGGCAAAACGTTCCACCTTTGTTAACATATCACATTAAAGGAACATTTTATAAAACACTTTCTGTCATCTCAGGCCTCAATAACATCCTCAAAACATCCTCTGAATGTTGCAGTTAAAATGTTATGTCTTAGTTAACCTTAAACCTTATAGGAACATTATTTGAAAAAATAAACATCCTAAAAAGGTTCTTTGAACATCAGATTAAAACGTTTCTTTAAAACCTTATTAGAACCAATAGGTAACGTTAGCCAAAGTTGTGAGAACGTTCCCCGCTAGCTGGGAAGCCGCTAGATTTCATTAGGCCTTCCAGTATGGCAGCAACTTTACAAAAACGTCTTCCAAATTAAATTAATAATGCATTGTTTGTACATTAATTTATAATCAGAACAATGTATACAAGCGTTATTGCCTCCCAAAACAATTACAAATCACTGCTGGTTAGCATAAGGAGTAAACAGGGCTTTTGTTATGCAAGTAGAAGGAGCTAGGTTAATAAAACAATGTTCAGGAAGCGTAAAGCAAGGAGCAGCCCCCAACAAAGTCCAACATCCACCCCAACTTCCTACTTCGATTGGCTCAATAACAATGTCCTTTTATCGCACAAGTGTCATTATCAATAAGGTTGCTATATAGATTTGTTTATACTTTATATTTAAAAATATTAAGTTTTTGTGCATTAACTAATATGGTTTATGCTGTCTTTTCCTTTAAAGACAGTTTCCAAAGTAACATCTGCCTTAGGCTCCAGTCGAAGGCAAGAAGGAAAGCGTTCAAAAAGTCAGCTTCTAAACTATAGAAGCTGACTTTTCAGGTTTAGAGAGTTGAACACTTTCTAAAGCCACAGAGTAATTTTGGTGTGAGAAATGACTTGGGTTCACAGCATCCTTCTCACAATGTCGGTGTTTGCTTGCCGTTTGTCTTTTAGATTACACTGCCTGAAAACAGCACTCATCAATTATTTTCGTTTGAAAAGTAAAATTACCTTTTCTTTTCCCTATAAAACTTAGATACACATGAAGAAAAAGGTATTGAGTACATTGTGATGAATTCTACACTGAAGACATGGGAGATCTCAAGTAGCGAGTCTGCAGGCTGATTTTAATAACACAGAAATAAACCCAATTACTGTCTGGAAGCTAAAACAGTCAAAAAGCCTCTAGTATTTTTTGGAAATGATTCATGGTAATATAAAACTTAGAAGTTTTAGTAGAAGCAAATAACCGTAATGGACCAAGCTCATTTGAGCTCTCACCCCAGCTTCCATCTTACACACATCCAGTGAGACGATACAGGCTTCTCCTCCGGGCAAATCCTTAGCACCTAACATGGGGATTAGCTCATTTGATAAGATTTCCCCTCTCTTGACTACACATGTTTTCAACCCATCTCTTTTCCAGCATTACCAGCACCACCATCCTCTTCTCTGTCAGTCTTTTTTGCCTGGCAGCCTCTGAATAAGGGAGTCCTTTTTTGTTGTTGAGGTATGCTGAGAGAAGGCATCAGAAAAAATTACATAAACATTCAATTATGTAGAGAGGAGGATGGCTAAATGCTTTCAGAGACAGCATAACCCAATCATAAATCTGATGTCTTAAACACACAATAAGGAGCAGATTGTGTTCAAAGAGCAGAGTGTCTCCCCATTATTATTTTTGATCTCCTTAATGAAATGAGTGAGGGAGGGAGTGAAGATGGTGGAGGGTGTATATCTCATAAGAAAAAAACTGCATGAAATACAGCTCAATTTAGAGTGTCTTTGTGTGGATGTCGGGGCATGTATCATGTGTATACCTGCTCACATTTATTGATCAATAACCTTGGACTTCTTGACCCCTTTTAGCACTGTCAGTCAGGCGGCTTATTCTCACCCAAACGCCCCCTCAGTGCTGATGGAATGTCAGTGTTGAGGTTGTGCAGCTCTGCAGTTCTACTTGACTCACCAGGGCAGCATTTCTTGGAAGTATTTCTTTTTTTTAATTCCCTGCCTGTGTCATGCACACTAATTCTGCACCACTGGGTAAGGAAACACTTCAGCAGAGCGCTACATGACTGCATCCTTCATGCTGAATTTAATAGAACTGGAGATTGAAAGCTGCTTCATGAAACAACAAATTGCACATGTGACTTTTCCTGGGCATATTGACAGCAACCTAATGTGTTTGTGTTATAGGTGCCTTTTGTATTCTGTTGTGTGCTTAACTGATTTATGTTGCCTGTCAGCAAATAAAACTGTCACTGTTTCATCAAGTGGCTTTTAGTGTTGTTTATTTTATTGGACTCAATGGACCTGCTTGGAAGCCTATTTCCCACTTCTTGTGAGTAAAAGCCTACATGTTAAAAAGTAATTTTGTTGCTAAGTTGCTCATTAATATCTATCATGAAAACTGTTTCATTTAGCATCTTTGAGAGACTATTGAAAAGAAAAAAAACTGCTGAGTTGCTGGCCAAGCTGTTACCTTTCTATCTACTGATGTGCTAGCTAATGCATCTACCAAGTGGAGCTTTACGTTAACAGGTCATATGTGAATCAATCTCATTTCAACTGATTGTCTTCTGTTGCAGAATAGGCCGAAACCATGCATGAAGTAGTGCACATTTAGATTTTCAGGTTTTAGACAGCTTTAAAAATATATATATATTGAGTAATGTAATGTAATGTAATGCAGTTTAGCGACTTGTGTCATCTGCTGGGTTCCAGTGAAATGCATCATGTCCTCTGTATGATGAAACTTTGCAAGTGGATGGTGAAATTACCTCCACAACACAGGCTATCTTTGGCAATCTATTAACTGTAGTTGGCATGTGCATGTCTTCTCAGTCAACACATCCTTTGGGAACAAAAACGTGTTCAAGTTATCAAGCTAGAAAATGGGTCCTTCCTATGTGAATTTTAAAAGATCCTAACAAGCTTATCAGAACAATCTAGTCTAGCTTACAGTGACAACTAACTTTATTCTGTTTGTATCGACCCAATTCTGTCAGATCCCACTTAGCTCTCTGTGGTCTGTTTGCTAAATATTCCACAACTCTAAACTGAGAGATTCCCACTAATGGATACACAATGAAAATACGGTGTAGAGAAAGAAAGCAGGTGAGTGATTGTAAAAAGAAAGAGAAAAATAGTGATTATGAAACTTCAATAATGTGTGTGTGTGTGTGTGTGTGTGTGTGTGTGTGTGTGTGTGTGTGTGTGTGTGTGTGTGTGTGTGTGTGTGTGTGTGTGTGTGTGTGTGTGTGTGTGTGTGTGTGTGTGTGTGTGTGTGTGTGTGTGTGTGTGACCCAGTATTGAATGAGGTCAAATGGAGGCCTGTGGTGCAGTGGGTAGTGCGCTGGTGTTCGGATCAGGGGGTCACAGGTTCAAACAACACTGCAGTCAGCATGTCGTTGTGTCCCTGGGCAAGACACTTCACCCCAAATTGCTCCTGTGGGGATTGTCCACAGTATTGAGTATGTAAGTCGCTTTGGATAAAAGCGCCTAACAAGTGACATGTAAACTTAAAAATACCAGCACCTTTGGACCCTGTTTGTGGTTTGCTCAGCTCTAAGTAAAAGCTTTATAAGTTCTTATCATCTTTCTTTGTCTTTCTCTCTCTCTCTCTCTTTCACTTCCTGATTCACATCTCCTCTCCTACTCCATCAAAATCACTAATGAACTTGGCTCCCTATGAACTTCATTAGAAAGCCCTTTATCCCTCTCAAATAGGCTTTTTACTCACACAATAGCTGAATGTAGCAGTCATGTTATTCACACTACAATGGGGACCAAATAGCTTAGATATTTGGGACTTTTTAGGATTCAAAGTCCAATGGTTTTACTCATGTAATTGCAAAACTTCTAAAACAGTTGTTTTAATGTTTAACATTGCTTTGTCTCCTCAAGCACTTTCTCGGCTAGTGCTTGATAGGCTTGTATTCAATTTGTTTTGACTGTCCTTGTAAAATTTCAGGTTCCAGGTTTTTTAGCTGCAGTTCCTAAGGGATCCTTCCAATAGCTGAGGCCTTGCAGATTTAATTCTGTTGTGATTAGCAATGTTATTAGAGCGTCTCTGTGGCTGTGTCAGCCTGATCGGTGAGGGGGACTGCGAGGAAGCTGATTGGAGCGTTTGATAAAGGGTGATTAACCAAGCCACTCTTTATTTTAATATCTCTAAAATCGGTCCACACACTTCTAGCTAACAGCCCCATGTCACACTCGCCAATTTTAATGGAAAAAACACGAGACAACAGATAAGAGATAGTCCCTGAATTTCCACCAAGGACAAGATTGTAAATTGTTTTATATTCAGAGAAAATGGTGGCTACACTGCCACTGACAGTGTTTGTGTGTGTGTAATTTATTTTAACTCTGACAGTATCCCATACTAGACCTTGGAGGACATCAGGACACATCCCTTAAATGGTTTTGAGATGCCCTTGCTGCAGTGCTGTTGGGCAATATCAGTGCCAGGGACAAACCAGCACCTGTTCAAGTCAGAAGTGTGTCCCAAAGAGCGCCGATATGCCAACTTTGGCTTTCTGGCTTAGCTGAGTAAAGGCTGACATCAACAAAAGCAGCAGACGGATTTTGGCTGCAAAGCCTTTGGTGTTGTATTCCCTTTTATCAGTAGGATGTTTGTTTTCATGGATAGCTGCAGCAGAGGTCACAATCGCACAGAGAAACAAAGAACAAGTGGAAGACTGGAGAGTGTGGAGTTTGTTTTGGTGTGTGTCACCAAGCAGGCCATTTAAATGTTGGAGTTTACCTTGATAAAGACAACCAAAGGAAGGGATTAACAGTGTGTGCAAGAACACAAACAGTCCCATTGAAAATGCAAACAGAATGTGAAAAGCAATTAATTACATTAGCTGGACTTTCCCAGAGGGGTGGTGATAAAGTCCAACACTGAGAACACATTGTCAGCAGAACCAGAGAAGAGATACACCTATACATGTGTCTTCTATAATTGTAACTACTTTCAGCTCTCTCTACTGCCATGTGAATCTTTTCTTGTGGAAAAAGACCACTCCGTTTGAACAATCACATAAACAGAAATGTGCAGAACTAATTAGAAAATGTCCCTGAGTACTTGTATCTGCATGGATCTCTTGTTCTGTATTGATCTTTATTTAGCAATAAATAGCCCTCTGGCTGTGAAGAGCGTTGTGTAAGAACTGTGGAATACTGCGCATTTGTCACTGTTGGCTGATCTAAAGCCCTGCTTGATTTTATTCTGTGTAGGTAAAGCAGAACGGCCCGGTGCGAAATGGCAACAAATTATTGAGTGAGCTCAGGCTTTTACAGGGATGAATCAAATATAGAAATGTACCCTCAACCCCAACCTCATGTGAAGCCGGTCATGCACATTACCAGGCTGGGATGTGATTATTTGATTACCATGAGCAAAATGTTGAAAGCTTTTAGTGATGTGTTAGAAACAGCACATTTAAACATTTCCACCATTCTAGCTGTGAGTAATCATCTTCTAACTTGTTCAAGGATAGCAATAGCTTGTCCCTACGCTGTAACACTCTATGTTATACAAAGGCAATGGATGGATATATGTATAAATGGGAGGTGAGTCTATGTAAGCTTGGCTTTACACGAAGAAAGCAGATAACTCTTGACCTAGCAAGTAAGTGAGAGACCAGAGAGAAAAATAGAAATGTGATTAGAAATCTCTCCATTACCTAACACTGCTCTTTGAGCCAGGGGTGGTTATGCGGGTCACTCTATAAAATCTTCCAATTGGGCCAAGGGAAAAGACTTATGACAAACCCCAAGATATGGCTGAGCTTGCACCTAGAGGGAAGTGAGGGAATGATGAATGTTTTAGTGGCTGGTGTTCCAGGATCTGGGATTTTACAGGCTATCGGCAGTGGGTTGAATTGGACCAGACAGTCGCCAGGGAGATACCGATATCAGGAGGAGGGAATCTAGGCTGCACACTGAACAAGAGTTGTAAGGCTCGGCTGGCTCTTCAGTTGCTTTAACATTCTCAAGAGGTCTTTCAAAGCAGAGAGTCAAGGCAATTATTAATTATGGCTTTTTTTCTCCTGGCAAAAGCACTAAGGAAAAATATGTTCACATAATATGCAATAGTGGAGAGGTATGAAGGTTACCTGATCTGAATTAGGCAGTTTTATTCTCAGTTTCAAGGCACAATCTAATTATTTAATCATAGGCACTGTGAATTACCTGGAAACAGTGTATACAAATAAAGTAATTTCCTCTGTCACAGAATCTGAATCTGTGCTGTTACCGATTTTCAATTTCATTTCAAATCAGTCTTTTACTGTGTATGTTATGTATAACAGCCAAACCTTGGTGCAGTAAAAAAAGATACTATAAAATCAAATAAATAGGACAACGCATTGTTACTATTTACAAAGCGTATCAGCGCCATTTAAATTAATGTCTCATTTCAAACTAACTTGTTTTGCTAAAAATAAGGCAGACTCCTTAGAAATAATTTATTATCTGGTGCTTCTGTAACCTGCAAACGTGTGAGGAATATAACTGATTCAAGAAAAAAGGGAATCGTGAGGAAAGGAAAGAAAAGAACGACCTTGAGCAAGTCCTTGGTCTTGGATGTAGTTTCTCTCCATTGGTTAAACTGCTACACAGCACATTCCTCTTTAAATAGGGACAAGATTGTGTTTGCCACATGTTCATCGAGTTCATGCAATACTCAGTAGATCCATCTATGCCCCCCTTTTAAAAAATATTGCAAGATGTGGCTAAACCAAAACATCGTTTTACATAAGGCAATTTCGATAACATATTGACTCGTCTCTTTCTTTTCATGTTCCGTCTTCCCTTGCTCAGTTTTCCCATGTTCTATTGTCTTGTCACATTTCGCTACTCCATCTATCCATCTCTGCCCTTCCTCTTACATTCTTCCTTCATCCACTACTTCACGCACAAAAAAACATGTCTTAGCTCTCAAAGAAGTGTGCCCATGCACTACAGCTGACACTAGTCCTCCAGTTTCTCAGCTGATGAAATATTTAAACAACATTTCAGTTCCCATGTAATTGAATGCCAACATGCCCTGCACACAGAATCAAAATGGTGTGTGGGATTCAGTCTGTCCGAGGTCAGTGATGTTTTTGTAAAACCCAGCAGATTGGAAAGGGATGGGTTAAGAGTGAGAATGCTTAGTGTGGGCATGTATGCTGCAACAACACTATAAGTAATTCATAGATGCCCTTTTCCTTGAAATTCCAGACGGGGATGGCTCACATACAATAATAACATCACAGCAGTACACTTTGCATGTGGTTCATTGATTGGTGAGCAGGGATGCCTGTAGGGATGACATTCATCTATTACACTGTAGGTAGACTCAGTCAGCGGCTATGTAACATCACCATCTTTGTACATGTGAGTGTTTGTTTGTGTATTTGTGGCTGCAAGGTACACGCCACTGCCCAGCTGTGCTGCATGTGTTTCCCTGGGCGATTCATCGATCAATGATATGGCCTCTACAGTGACTGTCTAGACGGGGCAAGGTGGTGAGGAATACAGAGATGGAAAAGATTAGAGAAAAAAAGGATTGAGGCAAGGTGTTATGAACGTGCAAAATGGCAGCACAGCTAAAGTCTTATGCTTGAGGTGAGGAGGAGAGTCTAGAGAGTGAACATTTAATGTAAATACCACATGTGATACTTTGCCAGTCTGACAGAGTGAAACATACCAACATAAGTATTCATAGTCCCCTCAATTTGTCTCCTATGTGGCTGCTTTTATCACGCAGCCTCCTGTTGTACTGGTAAAATCTTAAGTGCTGGTAAGCCATGAAGCATGCATCGCAACATACAGTCACACAGGGGTCAGATCTGCTGGATAAAGGGTAGGGAAAGGGTAGAGGAGTCGAGACAGGGTATTGTTGCATTATTTACACATCAGGAACATTTCTTCTTGCTGCTTGATTTTGAAATCTGACCTTGGACCTGTGTCATATCGCTCTTGTCCTGAAGGCAGTCCTCCTGGCCTGGAGGGTGATAGACTTGCTTTAGATCCTCAGAATCCCACTGGAGCAGGTTTGGGCTAGCTATGGACTCATCTGTGCAAAAGTCAAATCATCACCTGTACAATTTATTCTGAATCATAGGTCACCCACTATCCGATCCCATTTGCCTTCAATATTAGATATCCGTTTGATGTGATGGGAGCTTTTTTTGTAAAGAGAGAGAAAGCCACTCAGATGGCAATTTAGAGAGGCAAAGCAAAGTAATACATTCACAAACCGGAGACTGCAAACAGAATTACTGGGATGGTGAGCCTGGTGGTGGTAGGGATCAGCAATGAGAGCCGGTTTCACACCTATCCATATCAAAGGCTTTCAGGGCAGGAGAAGGAGCTGTGAGCTTCTGAATAGCAGAGAAGGACCAGTGATGATTGAAGCTAACCTGGGCCTAGCAAGATGGTCTGCCACACAAGAAGACTGTGTGGAACTCATGCTAACGTTGCTGATTGATTTTCCAAGCTCCGGGCTTTGGAATGTTCCCCTGCTTTTTGGGTCTTGAAAAGGAGAGGTGCATGATAAACAGATTGTCTTGTTTGTTTTTTTCAAAATGGTAACTCCCTCTGACTTTTACAGTTGGAGGCACTGAGTGTGAATCTATTAATCACTATTATAGCATGTGCACAGTTGCTTTGCTTCATGAATCTGACAGATCATCTGCTCAAAATGATTTCACACAAGCACACGTGTGTGCATATTAATGGAGCGTCATGCCCGCTGAAGAAGCTCAAAGCTCTTAATAACCCTTCCTCCTTCGCTTTCTCACGCTCTCCCTCCACAGGTGGCAGGCTACCCGTTGCGTTATGTAAATAATCTTTGATTTGAAACCGCCTGCCATAAATCATCATTAGTAGGTAGAATAAGAGAAAGGAGCTATTTTCTGATACCTAGGAGCCGTTTTATCATGTAGAGGGATAGGTCTGAAGTCACGGAGAAAGTACAAATCTGCACCTTGCAACCAACTAAAGAGTATTATTGATGGCTTTTACAGTAATTTGAATAAAAGTGCAACCCTAACCCTCCATTAATGTATCCCATAGACATTGTAAGACACTCAGGGCTCATTAGCTTCCGGGCTGCAAATCATTTCAATGTTTTCTCTTATTTCTCATTATGTTGCTCACTGGGCTTCCAAACATCTGTTTTGACAAAGCACTGGATGTATTTGCTTGGCTGCTAATACGATAACAAGCATTGTCAAAGGTCCACTTATTCATTTTATTACAGCTGTTTCAGGCACTCAGGATAAAATGCTTTAAAAATAGATTGCGTCTATTATTGCGTCGTTTATTTGCAAAGAGACTACAATGCACTCTCTCACTTAATGTGACATCCATCACTGAATATGTTAAAGCCATAGCACATTTTGTGGGCTAGCTATACATTAAAAGTGTCTGGTATGCTTAATAGCAACACTGTATCAACCAATTGACACTGCATCGGGTGCAGACATTTTAAAATGCGTTATCTCCCTTTACATCAAGTCCTTATTCAGTGCTTACCAGAGTACATTACCCACTGATACCGCATATGTAGCCTATCACAGAAATTATTTCAAGGCATCCATGATTCGAGAACGGCTGATGTAACATGTCAGCACATTCCCTTCACACTGAATATCAGTGAAGTCTTCTAAGTTTCAATCTCTCTTGAAACATTTAAAAGTGGAGACACTGCAGAAATAGCACGGTGTCGAATGATATTTATCGCGAGCAAGCGTTTCAGCGCATAATCCATAGGGCCATTCTTGAGAGCATTGTGTGTGAGAGACATTTCCATCCTCTGAGTATCAGATTCATCTCCTCTCTCTTCATTACCATTACACACCCATCCACGGCGAACTGAACCCCTGGCTGTGGAACTTCACACAGTATTACTCTGCAGTCTCCCATCTGCCCTGGCAACTTCCCCCTGCCACTCAGGCCTAATCTACCCATATTACTTTCCCTCAGGCTTCATCTAAGTGTGACTGATAGGGCCAACATAGGGAAACAAACAGCAGGCCTAGCATCCAATAGGATTAGGGGCTGTGAAGCATCGGCACAATCTCTCTTGCTCTCCCTCCCTCAACAATAGACCAGCTCAGCTCGTCTGCATGCATGTAGAAGTGACTTTAAAGAAGCTGCCAAAATAGACTTGAATGATTGTGTGCTAGATTGAAAACCTCAAAGCCAAAGCCGATTGTATTAGCTGGTCAACAATGCTAGTGGGTCAACAGCAGACATGGGGGGATTCTGTAACAAATGTACTAAAACTGTTTGGGTGGAGTGAGAGGACTGCTGATGTCAGACTGCGCTCATGAAGCTTGTCTTGCTCCTCTATTATTCACACCCACCAGTGACGCCATGTTATAGAGAAAGAGAACACTGCAACAAAATGAGATTGGGGTTAGATTTCACGAGGCTCCTGAGTGCTCTTACTGTACAGCCCAGTGCTGCTCAGTTACGGGTCATTAGGAACGCCTGCTCCTGTCGTGCACACCACCAGCCCATTAGCTGGCCGCCTGGTGCAGGATGTTGGTTGGCTGGGCGAAGCTTAGCAGTGATGGAGCTATTCCTGGCTTACGCTAGGTACTGTATGCTGTAGAGATACAATAATGAGAAATGTATGAGTTTTGTTTTAAAGGTCCCCTGTTATACTGTTTTCAGCCCTGTTTCAAAAGTGCTGATTCTCTGTCTGTTACTTTAGATGAAAATAAGGAGCCACTCCCCACGCCCCTCTGCGAGATATTTGGTTAAAAAGAACACAATGGTGCTCTAGGAGGAGATTCAGGTGATAAGGTGGGGGGGGGGGTTACCTTGGTTGGTTATTGGATAATGGTTACACAAGCCAAACAAATCGTTATGACATCATAAAGTGGCCACAATCTGATCAGCTCATTTTCAGACAGGTTTTTATAGAAATGGATCAGTACAAAAAGTGAGCAAATTTTTTTTCCTGAAACTTTCAGAATCTCTTTCCACAGATGGGACACATGTTTATGTATAAAAGACATGAACAAATAGATTTTGCATAATAGGTGACCTTTAAAATGGGCAGGAGATAAAGATATGAAGAATATATGATTTGGCCTGCCCTTTTTTGATAGTTCAATCCAAATAACTGTCATTTTAATGTAGGATGTTACACTATATTGAAGTTAGAAAGTGCCTCTGGTGCTGGCAGAAGAAGAAGAAAGTATTGCTCAAGGCCACTTCAGCAGGGCAGATTCTAGCTGACATGCAGGCTTGAACTCATTGACTGTAGAAGAACATGGAAGTGAGGTACATACAGTGTGACCTCTCCAGAGGCTGTATACAGTATAAAAGCGGATACATGTGAATGTTGAAGATGGGAGGAGCGTATTTAGCTGGTACATAACAGTTTGTATGGGTGAAACAAATGACTATATGATAATAACACATAATGACAGCGTTATTTACATGCAGAAGCCTTTGTAAGGTTAAAACTGAGTTAAGCCTCACTCTGACCCCACTAAAAGCTCTACTAAGTCAAACTAAACATTTTCAAATGCATTATAGAACACAATGAATAAGTTTGGATCACAACATAAATACCACCATGTATTCTGTTTGATATAAACATTTTATCAAATGCAAAAGCACATTCAATGAACAACCATTCCAATCAAGATGATTTCATCACTGACAAGGATGCACAAGGCCAGGTCACACTGCAACAACAGCAGACATGGCTTATTATTAATAATGGTCAAAGAAAACATATAGGACATAAGCTGGTACACAAATGAACTATGGCTCATGCACACATTATTCAAACAACAATACCAAGGTCACAAATTGACGGTTGATAGTCTATTGATGTACTCACCAGGCCAGAGAAGAACACTGTTGTAATGTTCACTATGCTTCCCACGGAGTTTCGTTTTCGAGCTTTGTCTATCCTTAGGAAGCTGTAGCCGAAGGGGAAGAACACAATTCTTATTCAGCCAATGTGAAAGGCAAAAAAGATAAACAGCCGTTTGAATAGGTCCAGAAAGCATCCTGATATGGCCTTATTAACAATAGACCAGATATCTATTCTATGTATTATTATACAATATTTGATATGTAATGTATTTTAACAGCATCATCGAAATATTTCCATTTTAGGTTGCTTAAATCAAAACATTTAAATCTGGTCCACCAGCTGTGAGCAAAGCCACATTTATTCAGGTTTCTACAGCTTTCAAATGTGACGCCAAACCCTCATCGTGGCTCACCTTCAGGGCCAGCACTTACAGGACATTGTGGCAGATATCCTCATAGTAAAACAACAAAGAAAATATAATAAGTGAGAAAGAAAATGCCTCCTCATATTTGACAATGTACTTACTGAGGAAAAGTGTCGGATTGCTGGGTTGCAGGTATTGTTTGCTGCAGGTGCACCAGGAAGAGTTGTAGGAGAAGAGGAGAATTGCTGGAAGAAAGAATATTCAAGTTCACTATATATCAGTATTTCATAAATTCGGCAACAATAAATGTAAAATACATACAAATCATAAAATGTTTAGGTAGGAGTTCATGAACTGAAATATAGTTTGTCTATCCCAACGCCAGGAAACTAACCCATGTGGGCAAATCTATGAATTTGCTGAGAATACAGATATACCAGGAGGGGGAAAAGCCTACTTTAAAAATTGTGAACAGAACACTTTCTATCAACTTCATCCAAATGAGGTCTCTCCATGGGTGCAACTTTTAGTGAGTGTGGCTTTCAGGGCTCAATCTCCCCTGCAGTGCGCAGTTCATGCATGATTGAGAGTAGTTTTACTTCATGAGGCTGTGGTTTAAACTTTCATTTCTGAAAGAAAATAAATACAGTTCCAAAGACACATAGTTACATTTTGTCTACCATGACAACAACTAAATAAAATGAACTTTAACCATTAAGCTAATCAATTTGGTTCACTTGAAAACAAGGATTTACAATGTTTATCGACTTTCTTTTGAATATAATAGTTAGAACCATGCCTTTTTAGTCATGGGATGAGTTGCAGAATCTTAGAGCACAGCTGGTATTATTATTCAGATTATATGATGGTAGTTTTTTGCATTAAACTATTCTAAGTTGGTTCATCTCACCACGCTACACAGACCAAGGATCTTTCTTACAACAGACTTATTTTTTCTTTTTAGATATTCACTATATTACTTTTTAATGAATTGTTTTTCCGTCTCAGTGACTTACAAAAGCACCTTTTAGTGCAGAAAATATTCTGAGCTGATGATGATTAACTATCCCTTATAGGAGGTCAGCAAGCAGGAAATGAGCCTTCATATAAACCTGTTTCAAATACAGCTTTGCCGTTAATGCACTGGTCGGACTGTTTAATGGCTTTTATTGACACTGTCATTATCATCAAGAATGTATTTACTAAGGCAAATAAGAAGGTTTCAGATTAAGGGTTCAAATGTAATCTTGACTACATGTAAGGTACTAACATTATAGTTGCTAATGAAACTTTACATGTAAATGATCTTGTAATGTGTTATAATCTTTATACCATTAGAGGCAACAACCTTTAACATGTATTATATCTCATCAGCAAATTATATCCTGCATTATTAATGGGTGGATGAAAGGATGGAGCAATGGGTGGGCAGGTGAATGTTTGTGTGACTAGAATTGCTACATGTCTGTAAAGTAAGTTTCCATGTTTTGTTTCAAAGAAAAACATGAGCTTAGAAAATTCAATCTGACCTTGGAGGTGGAAGATCTTCTTGTACTTCCTTTTCCTCAGGTCACACATCACGAATACATGATATTGTTTCTTGGAACACATGCTGTTAAGAGCCTCTTTCCTACCTGACCTGCATCATTTTATTACATTTTAAGACATTGGCTCTATCCGACTCTTGACTTACCATAACATCTCAATTTGACTATAACACTTTAGTTTCTCCAATTACAAAGAGCCGTTAAAGGATTACCTTTTAGTAATTGCACTCTGCAATACCAATGACGCTGGGTATTACCAGGGTTCCTGATATTCCTGGATATAATATATGTTTTTGATTAAAGTAGTGAAGCAGAAGGCTTCAGCATTACTTTGTCTATCAGGAAAGACAGGTTGAGTAGATAATATGCAACACTTGTCAGACACTTAATTATTATGTGTTCCTGTATTTGCATTTTAATATCATGTACAGTGTATTTCGACAAGGAAAGTGATTACATTTGACATTGCACATGCGCCAAAGGTTATGAGCAAATTCTTTCTGATTTCACAAAATTAGGCGGGAAAAAAATCCAATAAAGCTTAGCTGTGCCCCAGAATGAGAAGATGTTAAAACGGGTTGCTTTTTCATTTAGGCTCTACCTCTTTTCTCCCTCCCTTTTCCTGTTCCCTTATTACCCTGCAGCTCAGTAGGAGGGGAAATGATTTGGCTTCAGCCAGCACAGTAGTAAGGACAGACTGACTGAGACCTATGGCAAGGGGTTGTATTTGTGTTTGAGACTTGGCTGGAACATGAAGATCTAAAATGGAGGGAAATGTAATTGTATTCATAATTCATTTCAAGCATCCCTCCGGCTTCAAAGTCATCTCCATTACTGTATTGTCTGTTTGTTGCACCCCATCAGCATGCTCATAAAGGTTTTGCTGTGTTTGTGAATACAGTACGGGCATCTGAATGCGTGGTCTCGTGTGCACACGGCTGTGAATGTCCTGTCCCTTGTGGGCCATGTCAGATTGTTTCCAGATGGCTGCCAGTGAAACTCAGTCTTAATCGTGGTCCACACCTGTCCTCTCAGGGGTAATGACAGCATCCCACTCCTCTCTCTCTCTCTCTCTCCCATTTGATGTCTCCTTCCACTATCCTGCACTCCTCGGCCCTCTGTCACTCCCCATGTTTTTCTCTTCTCAGTCCTGCAGGTGAGTATTTTCAGCTCTGACTCAACCCCCACCTCCCCTGCTGTCCTCTCTATGACAGGACCATCATTAATCACCACCCTATTAGCACTGACATTAAACTGCATGTGTTTACCATGTCCCTGCTCTACCATCGTAATTATGAAAATATCACACATTGGCTGTTTTTCATAGTCATACTACACTTTCAAGAGGTGTTAGTGCAGACGGGGGGTTTGAATGAGAACTGTGTCTCCATGCCATCCCAAAGATGACAACCAGCACAAATTGGCTTTTATCATGTATCAAAAGTGTTCTTACAAACACAAGAGAACAAAAGAGCAAGTTAAATATTGTAAACAGAAACATTGAAAACAACTAAGGCTGTAAGGCTCAATGCTTTTCAAAACACTATGTGTGTATCAGTTCAAGACATGTTTAATCTCTGATAACTATTTTATTTATTTATCATTATTTCCCATGCAGCATTTCACTTTCTCCTTGTCACATACCTTATATTAGATGTTTAAAATCCTTGTACAGTGTTACTAAATCATAACCCTAACACTTAGTAGAAGTATTCTCAGATCAGCTAAATAAAAATTAAATGATATCCCTAACAAAGTACAGCAAAGGTGTGTTTTGTATAAAAGTAATGGATCAAAGTCCCCTAATGACAACTTTGTATTTACACATGAGCTAATGTGTAAAGGCAGGCGTTTAGACAAATCATAGGAATGTGAAAAAGTTACATGATGGAAATGGGTAACTAGATAACTGATTTGAATGCAAAGTACAGCCAAGACAACAGTGAAAGTTGAATAGTTGAACGCAAACATAGCGCTACTAAATGGTAGGGTACAATATTTGTATTATTAATTTACGTGTGATATTAAACAGAGCAAGTAATTAAGAGATTTAAAAGCTTTTCATTTCTAAAATCCATTTGCACCATTACATTTTTATTTAATCATACTTTCAATTATTCAAATTGCCTTTAAATTGCAGTTTTGGGACTAGAAAACATCTCATGCATCAAGCTTTGTTCTTAGTCATCGACTAAACTATTTTCTGCAATTAAAACTATAATATGTTAGTGTGTATCATGGCTGGTATTTTCAAGATATCGTTGGAACTGAAATTGGCCCGAATGGCTGCATTCATGATTCTACATAGAACAAACTGCCACGTCTGAAAACACTGTGTTAAAAAATATATTGAATCACTGAATCATAAAATCAATTTAAACAGGTGTTTCATTTGACCATATGTATTTCTCCACGGTCATTTCCGCCCCATTTTTATTTAATAATCAGGTTTCTATTATAGTCTAAGGCAATACCTTCCTCCCACATATACCCATATAAACTGCCTGCGGATATGAACAGAGCACCAATTACCCTTCCTACTATACATACATGTGGTAAACCAATTATGACATGTCCTTTAGCTGCAGTGGGCATCAAGGTGGTTAATACCATGACAATAATGACTGATTCCTCTCTAAATAAGATCTAAATGAGCTGGTGCGCTCGGCTGATCTGCTGAGGATAAAAGTGCAGGATGTTGGCTAATGGTTCAATCTCTTGGTGTCTTTGGACAGGCTGTGAAAAAATGTGACGCAGTGTTCCCCTTGGGTGTTGCATGCTTCACTGAGCACTTTCTGACCTTTATATTTACTGTAAGAGGCTTTTAACCAGTACTGTGAATCAAGAAAGTGACATGCATCCACGAATGACTCTTTTCTGTGTGTCTGTAGCATCTCCTACAGGTCAGACAAAAATGGGTTTGTTATTTTGCTAATGAGCAATATTTACACCTTTTAGCTTGAGACTGGGTCAGGTCAAAGCAATGTGATTGGCCTTCACCTTGTGTGTACAAGCTGTGTATTAATATTGTAAATAAGCCAAGAGTGAAATGCCATCTGCAAAGTAGCCATCATAAGGCTGTTGGTGCAGGTCCAGCAGGCCTGAACCATCTAGTCTAAATGTCATCTGTTCGCCGTACCCACTGCTCGAGACAGACTGAATAAAACCCCTGCCAGTCCAATGAGGGGGTGGTATAATATGGCCTCTGACACAGCAATCAATAGACCCCGTCTGTGGAGGGAATACTGTGTTCCTTTCAGGGCCCATGTGGGACAGGCAGAGCTGCAACCAGAACCCGGTGCCAGGCAGGGTGGATTACAAAAGGCAGGTTAGGAAGGAGGCACGACAGAAGCCAGTGAGTCACAGCTTACCCAAACAGCATGGCTCAATATAGTCTGTCTCGCATTTACGCTCTCTCACAGACCACACACTCATAATGCTGACACATGTATGCAGGGATTTTCAGACATAATCCGTCTTGCCTTGTGCAAAGTGTTAGCGCTAGTCACATTCCTCACTTACCATGCACCCATATGGATACAAACAAACACATGCATGCAACCCTGCACAGACAAATGCTCATGCTCATACTGTCTTCCTTACTCTATCACCATTCATTCACTCCCTTGCTGGTGTTGTTTTGCCAGTGTCGCCCACTCATAGCTGTGTCTCCAGCTGGGACCCGTCCATCCACACTATCCATCTCAGCCACTGACTGGGAGCCAGGAGGGATGAGCTGCCTGTCAGCAGAGGACTTGGTAAAGGGATTCATAGCCTTTTCAATGCCCTCTCAATGTCTCCTCGTTGTCTTGTTCCAGGCAGGCCCTCTAAAGTATTTGTCAGAGCTCCATGGCCAAACCACAGTCAGACTCAAAAGGCCATCCAAGAGGAGGATTAGGTCTCGTGGCTCAGACACACAGAGAGACAAGACAGTTAATTTTGATATATAGCTCCTGTGAGACAAAGTGAACATAGGGACTCTGTGACAGCATTCTCTCTCTCTCTCTCTCTCTCTCTCTCTCTCTCTCTCTCTCTCTCTCTCTCTCTATATATATATATATACACACATAGAAGGTGGGGGTGACTGAGAAAAGGACGTTGTAGAGGAGCAGCAAGGAGCAGAAGATGAGAGGCAGGACGGAGATGGAGAGAGACATGGCTGGTAAACAGACAGAGGCATATGAACTGATGATGATAGATGATAGACAGGGAGATACAGAGAGCGGGCCTGCCCTGTCCTAGCATGTCTCTGCTCTGTCTGAGAGGGTTACTATAAGTGTCACACCAGCACTTTAATAACACGCCAGTCATGGAGTTAAAATGGATAAACATATAAAATATTCATCAAACTGTCATGGAAGAAGGTAATGGTGTGAGTATATGTGCAACCCTGCAAAGTGACCTGCAATGTTTGTCCTTTGGTGTAGAACATTACGGAAACTACAATTTACAAATCACAGTGCTGGCTCAAAAATAACAAGTTCCTTGCCGATATCTCATAGTGATATAGGTCCAGTAAAGTCTGCTTTTGAGACTGCTGATACATAGTGAATGTAACATAACACTTACTGTTAGAGCTGTCAATGGTGAGGCATGGGGCCACGGCACGGCCCGTCCAAAACAATTCACAGCAACAAAGGAACATTTAAATCCTGGCATTTTCTTTTATGGCAAACACTAAATAAATCCATGCTTTGTCATCAACCTAGACAGAATGCAGAGTTATTAATAAAGATACAAATGTGGAGACACACGATGGATGCAAACACACGTGCATTTTAGACAAACACTCACACACACATAAGCGCCTTAACATATCTTAAGTGAAAATAGTGCCCAGTCTGCCTTTTTTAAAAGCTTCAGTGCTCTCACAGTTCAATTAGTGGAGCCAAATCCATCTCTTGTCCAAGTCCCAGTAGGCCTGTCAATCTCACTGACAGGACCTGTCACTGCCCTGCTTTTAGCTTGACAGCCCAGTATACACATATGCACTCATACCCACATCAAACATGTAAGTCAGACACACACACACACACACACACACACACACACACACACACACACACACACACACACACACACACACACACATGCATTAAGGCTGAAGTAATTCACCTTTCACCTACACACACGAAAAACATCGACCCACATGGACATGTACACCCACACATATTTCTAAATAAGTGGAGCAGTGTGAATTAGCAAGATCAAGCCATTTAAGTAAGCAAATTAGTATATTGCAATGGCAGGTAAGCTGTAGGGATACATGAGAGTCAGAGTGATGTGAAGAATCGAAGAATGTTGTGAAATGGGGCAGAGCCTGGGGGATGAACAGACTGTTGCAGTGGGATCGATGGTGTGCCTGGAGGCGTGGTCAAGAAGAACCCAGGCAGTGAAAGTGTCGATGAGGTTTATGGCTCCATCGTCCAACACTGTGGATCCTGTCATGAGAGAGAAGAGAAACAAGTTTGCCAGCAACAATATTCAGGGGGGGGGGGGGGGAGCATAGTGAGAACTGAGGAAATCTGGAGAGGATGGTTAAACACACCTGCTTATGTGTCACAGGAAATTATATTACGAGAGAACGACGTTTGGACGTTTTGGGAAATCACAATCTCCAAACCAATCAGCTATCTCTTTGATGACAGATACGCCTCTGACGGCAATGGGAAACATTTCAGGGGTATCAGTAAAGCCAGTTGATATTGTCTATAGTCTGATGAGCAACATGAGATACGAGAGTGGAGTTGAGAGACAATGTCTCCTCCCAGATTGTTTCAGAAGCAGACAGTTACGAAACACATTTGTAGCTATTTTGAAGATAATTCATTGTCAATTGGCACGTCAGTCTGTATATGTCCAATAGTCAATCACAGTCAAGTCAACCAGACGCTGTAGCCAGGATAGCTTTTTTTCAGACTTCTAAACTCTAAGCTTATTTGCTACGGGCTTCAGCTTTTAATTAAAATACATCTCAAACAGTGGTATCAATAAACTTATCTAGCTCTGCTAAATAATAAACCAAAATGCAATTGCTGTAATGACATCTGTGATTGTTTCCTTTGAATTAAATGCACTATGCTCCTGGCTGGTGGCCAATATAGGACAAATTACTTCCTGTCTTTATGTTACTCTTTTCACCCCACACTGCTGCTATTTTACTATCCTTAGGACTCACTGTTACACAGGATAAGTGAAGGAGATTGACTGGGCTGGGAACTGAGTTTTAAGCACCAGTGAATACACAAAAGAAGAATATTGGCAAGTGGAACTGGAGAGTTCAGGGGACACATTTGAGGGAGAATAAACTGGACAGTGGCTATAAACGTTATTGTCCCATTAATCAAAGTGACAGCTCTCGTGCCCATCACATGCAGGAATTGTCTCTGGTGACATAAGTAGGTGGAACAGGCTTGGAATGAGCCGCTCCTATCAGTGGATGGCAAAACTGAAACTGACCCTCTTGCTCCCATCTATTTGAGGACGTGCCAGTTGAGCTGCAAACTGTAATTTAACTTGAGTAATGCATCTGCAATTTCATGCTGGCTTTGCTCTATTTTGAGGACAATGGAGGCAGCAAGTAAAAAATGTAATAGATAGATTCCTGTGTCATCGTGGATTTGTTTGGAACAGTGGCTGCAGTTCTATTTAGGAGGATTGGTTTTAACAATGCTGCCCAGGTCCTTTGCTGTTTTTCCAGTGAAAGGAGTTGCCAGAAAACCAATCAAGCGAGGCATGACTGCAAATATATATTTACGTTGAGCACCAATCTTGCTGCATAAACACCGCTTAATGTCCCAGGTCCAGAAGGCAGACATTATTTATTTCTAAATTACCTTTTCTATCTTGCAGACAGCAAAATGGTTCTGTATATGCTCGCCGGTGTCATCTTATAGCTCATTTTGTCTACTTCTGCTTTTTTTAATTTTATTTTCACCACCATACGACAAACAAAAATATCAACTATCATTCAGTCAACATGACAAACCACCTGCTCCCAAAGTAATACAAAAAACTATGCACTGTACAACTTTCTAATAGAAGAGGTTGATACATACATACACACACACACACACACTCAAACGTACCACAACATAAGGAAAAATAACAGGGTCACTCGAGTATTCAACTGTCCTCAAATGATCTGCAAAACATTGCACCATCAAAACAAAGGAAGTTTGATTTGATCTCCAGTACATACCAACATGTTCTGCAAAATAGTGGTGTCTCTCTGTGAAATCTTTTTACTTTTCTAATGTTGCTTTTGTTTGAAAAAAGAAGAAAGTGGTTATTCACTAATAATGATTCAGCAATATTTAAACTAACTCTGATTTGGGGCTGTTTGTTAATGTTCGTAACCCTGTCAATTAAATTAGACCAAACCTGCAATTAGTAATGTTTCTTCGTGCTAAACTCTTGCCATTGTCAGACTTGTATTTGTATTGGCCAGTGTCTACTGTGTCTATTGTACTGTACATAATAAGCATAGACTGTGATAGATTTGTTTGCCAAAGTGACATAAATGCCTGCATTATGAACCTCTTCCTGACCTTGAAAAGTAAGACCAGCCAGGCCTGTTCATCCAGTGGATGCAAGCCAGCCTCACTTTGACTCTCTTTCCTCTCCTCTCACACACACTCCTTCTCATTATCTCCTAAAGCCATCTCAACATTGTATATGCACAAACAGAGAACCATTTCAGCAAACAACACTGAGCTGCATTTCAGCACGCCATTTAGAAATATTAGCATTAATGCAAAATGCATTAGGAATAGACAAATGGAGATGAAGATGGGTGAGTGTTATTCTCACTCCCTGAACTCTTGCCAGTTAAACTATCTCTACCCTGTGTCAGGTTGAGTGGATAGGACAGCCACTGAGAATTGTTATGAGGTGAGGTAATTTGGAAATTGGAATCTTGCTTGTATATTATGCAGACTGAATGGAATAAACTGTGTGAGTGTGTGTTGTGCTGCTTTTGAAGTTTGTATTTTCACAAAAAAGTAAGTGTGATGAGCCGAGTTGGACGGGATGAAAGGCGTGACTGTTCCTAAATGTCTCTGTGGAGGATGACTTTCAGTTATGCAACCTATTTTCTCTTTAGAAGATGTGCCACTGTGGGATTCTTCCTTTCATGGGCTTCCTCTGAACCCAATCCTGTCTTGAACTCATACTTGATCTGTGCAGGTCTCCGTCTTACAGCCTTATTATATCACCTGCAAAATCCCAAATCATTCTACTGAAAAACTAATCTAGCAAAAATGTGGTTCTTTGCCTTTGGGGCTCTAGGATTACAGGATTAATCTACAATCATCTCCTACTTAAATCAGTCAAGATCTAATTTTGGGAAAAAAAATGCAATTATTGCCAGCAACCACTTTCTTGCTGAGCCAGTATCTTATTCAGAGCCCACAGAGAAGGCTCACTGATATCTCTGATTTAAATCCAGACAAATCAATTAAAATGTGTGCACAAGGCTACTGCCCAGCTCTTTCTTTAAAGATTATTTTATATCATGTTATGCCTTATCAAAATAGTGATACTGGCAAGTGACAGGAAATGTGGGGAACAAGAACCAAGGAATCATATATTGTCTGACCTGCCGGGATTGGCTCAGGGCATTTCAACCCATGTGCTCTGCACCCAAAGTACTCAGCTATCATGTTGCCCACTGCATAACTCCAATTTTTTTTTGACAAATTGATTAAGTAGTAAAACTAAAACATAAACAATTAGTCGAGCTGTTTGGACACCAGGGGAAAGTATTGCAACAAATGTGGCATGCTGAAAAGATTATGCTTCCGCACGTTGCTCATTGATTACCACTTTACAGTGCTACCTTTTAATCTCGGGCCTTGTGAGCACATGTAACATCTTTAAATCCATACATTTTATGGAGAATTACAATTTTTAGATCATTGAAAAAGATTGAAGTGAAGAGGATCAACATCATGAAAGCATTTAATGCCAAGTTTGAATATGGTGGATTTGAAATGCATGCTAAATAATTCCAACTCTTGTGCACAATGAAATTGATATCCTTCAATCTTTCAGATCCATAGAAAGAAAGAAAAGTTAATGGCATTTAGATGCATTCAGGAGTAATATGTGTAAGGGAAACTTCTGCAGCAATGGAGAGTCAGGACTCAGAGAGACACGAGGAGAGTTGGAGCTTTGATGTCAAACACTGGTAGTTTATTACAAGTCAAACGGCCGGAGAATTCATATCACAATCACAGCAGCAAAAAGTTCTGACTGCACGGGTGGGTTGTCATGTCAATTCTGATCCGCCTCACATCTTGGTAGACCCTTTAACTAGTTTACAGAGAGTCAACCCACATATTGGGGGAAGGTATATGTGAACACCTGGAGACACTGAATCACTTATCTGACTCTTTGGCTTTGTGACCGAGAGTTGACCGGTCATAAAACAGGTAATGTCAACAATAGCTGAGACTTCCCATTCCTTAAGACAGATAACAGACTTAAGGTTTGGGCGTAAAACGTCAACAGGCAATAAAGTTAAATATCTTAGGAGTAAGGAAGAATTATTATTTGACACTTAGGAAGAGAGAAGAAATATTCTCTAACAATATGAAAGAAATTAGTATTTGGCATATGATCTGTAATATTCACTTTCATCACAATACAATGATGAAACCTTCCAAAATTATACGTAACAGTTTGAAAAACGTACTTTCTTCTTCACATATGAGCAACACATCTTTCAACATTTGAACAATTTCTTTCTTTCTTTTTCCAATTCAGAATCTTGCGAAAGTGTTTGCTGTTGTGAGTAGGGGAGATTGAAGAGTGAGAACAATGTTATCAAGAAGCAATCTTGGTCCGATGGAGTAGGGATCTGGGCTGCAAACTGTTGTCTGGGTGAAACAAGGCAAGGCAAGGCAAGTTTATTTATATAGCACTTTTCAACACAAGGCAATTCAAAGTGCTTTACAAAAAATGAAAGACATTAAGAAAATGGCATTTAAAATCAGTCATTAAAAAGAAAAGATAATAAAATAAACATTAAAAGAAAGACTACATGGATAAAAGTTACAGTGCAATTTAAGATGTGAATAGTTCAATTAAAAGCAGCGGCAAAAAGAAAAGTCTTTAGTCTGGATTTAAAAGTAGTCAGAGTTGCAGCGGACCTGCAGGTTTCTGGGAGTTTGTTCCAGATATTTGGAGCATAATAACTGAATGCTGCTTTACCATGTTTAGTTCTGACTCTGGGGACAGAAAGCTGACCAGTCCCTGAAGACCTGAGAGATCTGGATGGTTCATAATTTAGCAGGAGGTCAGAAATGTATTTTGGGCCTAAACCATTCAAAGCTTTATAAACCAGCAGCAGTATTTTGAAATCTATTCTTTGACACACAGGAAGCCAGTGTAAAGACTTCAGAACAGGAGTGATGTGATCCACTTTCTTAGTGTTAGTGAGGACTCGAAACACAGTCTGTATACGATGTGTGGAGTTAAATGTCTTCTCCTGGACAATTATATTGTTACACAGAGACTTCACCTCTGTCAGTGATATAATTAAAGTCAGGTTTGTTGGCCAGTAACAGTAAGTACACCAAGCAGAACAGAGAACTAGCTGCTATTCATCACAGGTTGCAAAATCACCTCAAACCATTTGTTTTCCTCTCTGTGTGTCATATATGGGGTGACTTTGAGCCCAGGATGAACGTTTATAGTTGCAGTGAGCAATTTTGGAATAATATCCTCTCTAAACTGCAATCCAATGTCTGTGAGAATGGCACTTAATATTCCCGAACAGTTCATTACATTTCTGTCAATCTTAATTTTTTTCCCACTCTGAGCCAGGCTATGAAGGTCACTGTATTCGGCTCATTCGGTGTTGCTGGCAGTGCACAGGTCTGCTGGCAAAGTCATGTGATGAACAAGGTTGGCATCAGGACCTGCGGTGACTTACCCTGATGACCTTTTATGTGGAAACCTCTCGGCGTATATATTGTTTTCACAAATATAATTGACCCACTGGTACATATCATATATTGGATATGTAAGGTGTACTGTAAGACAATCTTGTGTGTACTAGTTTCTAAAACATGGTCATTTAATCAGACTACACAAAGTGAAATACAAAGCCATGTATAATGCAATGCAATAGAAATAAATGAGTTTCAAAATCTTTGTCAGATGGAAGTAGGCTCACAGCTATGGTTATTGTTAAGTTAGTTTAAGTTAGTTAGTTAAGTTGGTTTAAAAAACTATGCCAGATATTGATCCTTTAACTCAAAGGCCTTTATTTGACAGATTTATTAGCTACAGATTGAGATTGAACAAAAAAACAACCAGTTTCAGCTCTATCTAAACAAGCTGCAACAATAATATTCCTCCACACTCCATACCGCAGTTCAATAATTAGCTACACATCCGCATAACGCTTAGAGATACACTTGTTTACCTGTTGTCTCAGACAGCATTCACCAACTTCACAGAATGAATAGAAGTGCTATCAAATGTGATATGAAAGATATAGCAAAGCAATGCCGGTTATAAAATACATCTGTGTGACAAATGATTGGAAGAAACAATCACACTTTAAAGAGTTTTAACCATAGCTTCTCAGAAAGTCATTTAAAAGAAGAAAGAAACAGGCTACACTTATTTAACTGCACAAACAGCGAGACAGAGCACATCATGCCAGGTTAATAGCAGTCTTGTGTGGGTTTTTTATGGCAGCTGCTTTTTTTATTGCTGCTGACCTCCGGTCTCCTCTGCGTAGTAATGCAATCACAAATGAGTGCAATCCTTATTCTCTCTTTAGAGATTGAATTGGAGAGAATTTGAATGATTGAATTTAGGACTTTATTTAATAAATGTCCAATACTTTCATCAACTATGCAATCCAAAGCTTCTGAAAGCTAAAACTCAATGCCTGATCTTCAGAGTTGTATATGTCTTTGGCATGCGGCATGCATAAGAATAGGGGAAAGAGAAAAGAAAGAGGAACTGTAAAATACTGTCAGTTGATTGTAGATGTTGAACTGTATCCATCCTGTACACTTATTGGTCCTCAAACATTATTTGTTAGTTAGTCATTCGGATAATGTCACTATATAAGCTCCCTAAATGTTATTCTGTGCAGCAAGAAATAGTTCATATCCACAGACAATCATTTTAAATTCTCGGGATCCGAAGGTTTTCAAAAAAACAAAATGTGGAAATGTGTGTCAAACTGATGTACAGTGTACTGCAGGCAGAAACAAACCTGGAGTTTGTTGTTATGCCAGTCAGTTTACACATCTTTTAGCCTCACTCATTGATTTTGTAGACATCAAAAGTAATCATCATATTGAAGCAAATGTCTAGTACCTCTAATGTCCACCAGGTTTATGCATTTGTGTTATTGTGTGTTTTGACTTACTGAGTGTATGCTGTGCTCCAGGAGGCCGGCTTCCAGCTGTCAGTGAATGCAGCCTGCAGTCAGTCAAGGGGAACAGGCCTGTGTACGCTGCCAGTCCCAGCACTGCTTCTGCTGTCCCTACAGTAATGATGATGGGGGGGGGGCATATCCACAACTACAGGAGCTCATTAAGGGAAAATAATTGGAGATTGTTAAAAAGTGGCATTCCTCGGGCTGGGGATACAGGTGTTTGTCCACATTTGGGAAGACACAGTCCCCTTCCTCTGTCGGGACTTCACCTGGCAGCTAACAAAGGACACTGCAGAGGTACATAGTTAAAAAGAATAGAACTGAACATGCACAAGCCAGCATATTTGTTTGACATCATCTATCATTCAGTCACCTCATTCAGCCTTGGAAAACCCTCCTCTTTCTATAGCCTTTAAAAAACACAACAGTGAAAGCCTCTTATGATTCACTGCTTTTACCCAACACTGACAACCACTATAATTAGTATTGCTCTCAAACATAACTGTGAGTTGGAAATCCTTTAATGGTGCAATCTAAAATTAAACACAACACATGTAAACACTGCCGTTGAAGGAGAAACATACAATTACAGATAATTATGGGGTGCATTTATACCATGGCAAAGTCATTACAACCTCCACTGCTGAGCAGGAAACTGCAGATCGCAAGAGACGGAAATACGATTTTCTCACTGTTGCAATTCCAAGAAAGTTAAGGTTGTGTATTCTGTAGACAGAGTGTTGATTTAAAACTCTCTGGGTCAGGGACGTGCACAGGTACGGGCTAATGTTGCCCGGGCAACGGCCCTTTTGCCCTTTTTGGCTGACCTGCCCCTCTGGAGAGAGCGAGAGTTTTTTTTATTTTCTGTTGTGACCGAATCAACATGATAAGCCCACAATTAGTATTGTAGCGTCTCGCTGCGATAAAACACACCTTGTCAGCATTGTCAAGTCACGTGACTTTGCTTACAATCTGACAGCTGAAAGCAAAGGACAGCCCTCCGGCCTCATATGGCTATGGTGATCATACCAAATGCCCGCCTGGCTTTGGTGGTAGTCTGTCATATATTGTTAGTAAAGGCTGTTGATGTTGTGTTGACTTCGAGAGGGATCTATAGTCACTACTCAGGGCTCAAAAAAGCACACCACTGTCTCTGCATGTGTTTCAGTTAAAAAGAGCAAATATCAGTAGTGTGTGTAGTTTTACACAGATACAACAGTATCAGATTCATAAAGCATTACTAAAGCATTACTATTGAGTAATGATAAAAACCAGCAAAAGCATAATTTGTTGTCGACCATATTTGAACTTAAATTAGTTTTTTTCGCCCACCCAACTTCTGAAAGCAAACCAACACCCTTGTGTTTCAACATAGATGCTAAACGGAGTATCCATTCAGCACCAATATAGCTCATTTGGTACATAAAACACCTTGAGAAAATAAGGCAGTGAACAGATTCAAGTTCTAAGTTTCCCAGTCTTATGACACACACATCACATATTCATGCATTTCAATATTTCAATTTACCATGTAGACACCCAAGCAGTTATTGCAGCATTAATATGTAAATTATGTTTGTGTTAGTCATCGGCCATTTTTTTGTGTTGGTGCTCAGCTGTCTTTTAGGCAATATTTAAGACAGCATTACACATTGAGGTTGTGAAGTCTCTGCGAGAGTCTTTTTCTCGGTACTGAAGGCAGGCTGTTCATGTTTAGCAGTGTCAGTAATAGATGCTAGTGAGGGTTTGTAGGAGTCAGGGATGTGTTCTTGTAGAGTCCTGCTCTGTGTCTGAAGTTATTTGCCTGAGGTTGACAAATGTTGTTAAAAAGAGAAAAAAAAATTATATTTATAGTCTGCAAACCTCATTTGTAATCTGTTGTTTTTTGCATCACATATTTCTAGAAGATTCGGAAACCTTGATTATAGAAATAGTTTTTGTCTTATTTTTAGCATGAACACATACCTAAACAGTTTGATCTTTCCAAAGAATATAGTATATAATAACTAATGTGCATGTTTGTGTTATAATACCAATTTCAAAGATGAGCTGGAAATGTCATTGCCCAGAATGCTTAGCTTAGCTGAATTTTCCAATTCCTTCTGTTAAGATTAAACTTCCAGCTTCTGGAAATGTATCAGAGCTATGTGACATAGTAGCTTTTAAAGGTCCCATGTCATGCTTTTCCGGGTTATTACCCGTCCCCTTGTGTGTTATGTAGCTTTTTCTGCATGGAAACGGTCTGCAAGTCACAAACCCTCAAAGTACACCCTGTAGGGAGTAAAACTCTTAACACAGAAAAGACCTGTCTATGCTGCCCCAGAACGCCTCGTTGGACATTTCTCTTTTTCCATTTCTCTTTTTCCATTTCTCTTTTTCCATTTTTTTCTTCCTGAGTATGGTGACGTGACCATACCCAGGTCCAAATGGACCAATCCGTGGAGCTCCTCACACACACACACACACACTCACTCAGCCTTATCTATTCTCAGCTGCGGCTCCGTGGATCTCGACTCACAGTTCGCCACACACTCACGTTTGTGCGCCCAGGCTGAGTTCCTCGGTGTCTCGGTGTCTCGCAGACCCCACGCAGCAAGCAGGAAACGACACCAGTAATCCAGCTCACACTGTCCGCTGCGAGCCCCGCAACGTCCCGCCAACACGGCACCCAGACCCCACGCAGCATTCTCATCTGTTTGTCATTCCTGGTCTCCTTTTCTGGTTGCTAACAACCCCCATTGTAACACATAAGCACACATCAGAGCACAGTGGGCTCATAGGGTAGGGGGGGGGGGGGGGGGGGGGGGGGGATAGGAGCTCCAACAAGGCGTGTAGGACAGAGAGTGAATACACATACTATACAGAGATGCTGTATGAGAAACCAATTTTATTTTGAAACATTGAACAATGTAAATATATTCTAGTAGACCTCAACAATGGAATTATGATCAGTAGAAATGGCCATGTCATGGGACCTTTAAGTGTATGGAGGATATGAGCTGCACCAGCATTAAAACAGCAAATGGGCTTTGTGTCCACTCAATTTTGACCACATCATATTCTGAAAAAGAATGAGCCCGGCTCAAAGAGAGCTGCTGTCCAGAGATAATGATAGCTTGTCACATTTAAGGGAAGCATTATGCAGATTGTCTTTTTCTGAAATGGCTTCGAGAGCAGGATGTCAGTCAATAGCAGACTCGCACTCAATTCAAACACAGGCCCTCCCTCCGTTCTCTCTGATTGGTGGGTAGTTCTAAATATGGTCCAGAAACGTCAAATTATTCTTGGAAGATTTACTGAGAGAAAGAAATGGTTCAAAATGTTTCAAATATATCTTAACTCATGCATAGCATTGCAACAGATGGTACTGTTAAATACATGGAGAGTTAATTACCTTAATGTCATTCAGGGTGCTCTCTCCTGAAAGTGGGAACTTCTCTTCTGGCTGCTTTTATTTTTTTAATAGCAACCAAGTTTATCAAGGATAACTGGCTGTTCTAATTTAGCTGATTTGGGTTTTACCACCTGTGACACATGGGATTATTTTCTATGTGTAAAATAGATTTTTTTTTTATTTGTGATGTTCTGTATGTTCAACTAGTGCACTTTGCTTTTGTGTGAATCAATTTTCTGCCGACTTGCCCTGTCTACGCCCACTTCAATTACCCGTTTCTGAAAATTCTCTTGACAACCTACAGAGAAAGAAAAGTGACACATTCGATTCAGTTATGTGCAGCCACCTCAATAGCAACAGCAATAAGAGAGAAATTTGTACAGTTGAGGAACAGTGAGCGTCACTCCTGTAGCCGAGATGTTTTGTGGCTGCATTGTATTATGGTCTATAAAGGCTGCTGCTGTGAAACAAATTGGCATCTCTGCCTTTTTTACAACATTTTTCTACCTGTGGAGAATTGAATATTGATGCAAATGGGGAGTCAAGAAAAGATCATTTGTTCGACATGCTGCTGCCAGACTATGAAATGATTGATGCTTTGCTATCACTGAGGGGTTAGTTGCTGAAAACATCCCATAATGTCTACTTTTGACCATGTATCTATTAGAGTAACCTAAAAAACATGTGAATAAAACATATTGGCAAATATTGGCAAGCTGTTTTTCTGAATTCTGGCAGTCCACAATTTGTATTGTTTTAGAAATATATAAAAGCCTATCGACTTTTAAAATGCACGTTTGGGTAATTCGGCCATGCATTGTAAAGTCCATGCCTAATGTACATTTTAAATTGTACATTAGCTTCACTCCATATTCAAACTAACTGTTGTGAACTTTAGTAAACAGTCTTATACTTTATTAACATAGAATGCAACTTTATACTTTTACTGCATTCATTTGACCACTATAGTTACTTTGCACTTCAACACTTAAGGATGAGCTTAAAGAGAATGCATTTGATTCATCAAAGTAGACAAAAGCATACACAATAGTTAAATAGTACAATAGTAATGTTCTCCTTCACTACCAGCAACAATTGAAATGCAGCTTACATGTTCATGCAATAGCAACATTCATCTAAAAGTTTACTAAATAATATTATAATGATTGTATATGATCAAAACGTAATATAATGTAGCGTAATGATATAATATAACAATGAGTATTCTGCAGTATAATTCGCATTGACATCAGTTTAACCGTAAGCAGTGTGGATTGTGTAATAAAGGCAGGCCATGTCAATAACCTCCATGTATTTTTTATCAGGATTAAACACAAGTGCGACCAGTGGGAGGTCTGGAACAACTTCCATGTCCACCAGCTAGATAATGTCTGTCACCAGCAAATGTGGCCTGTGTTCAAAGAAAGAATTAGGAAAACATTGGCCGGTTGAACTAAGCAAACACAGTCATCCATCATCAGAGCTGATGAGATGACACATTTTGGAGTGACTAAGTATCCCCTACATTTGACACAGCTTTGCCTGTCATGAATAGTGAGTGGGAAATTGGTGAAAAATGTCATCAATCAATGTCTTCTTGATAAGATTAGCTTGTTAGCTTCACCAGTGAGTGTACTGCTGACAATCTGTAAGAGGTGACAACAGAAGGGTGAATGAAAATGGACAGTTGGAGGAAGAAAATAAAAACGTCTAGTGGGTATAAAATAAGTACTCAAAAATAAAGATACCTAAGGGAAGCAAGGAGGCTCATAAATGCTCAAATATGAGTTGCAAGATGTTAACAATAACAGAGAGTTCAAAATAGTGTTACCCTCCAATTTAATGGAAACGCTTTCTGCCAAATACTGTAGTTCACAAGGGATACTTTTTATGTCCAACAAGGTGACTTTGTTGTTAAGATTATGTGAGTGTTTGTGTTTTTGAGCTTTAGAGTTCCAATCGAGTTACAGTTCAATAGAGATGGGTTTAAAATATTATCGGTATTAGAATATCATAGAGTAGGGCAACATCAGGCTGACATAGACCCTGAATTTCCCTAATGTGGAAATCAAATCAAATCGTTCAAGTATACTAATTTGCCAAATGTGTTTATCAAATGAATGCACAGGCAGATTAGTTAGTCAGGCACATAGATTAGAAAGACTTATTAAAGTCTTGCAAAATATTGTATTTTTTTGTCAGAGCTCATTTAATAAATATAACAAAATAAAGTTTATAAAAATAATTTCCCGACTGAACTTTAAGTCTCAAATCAAATGTCTTCTCGATGAAATGCATTCATTGAACTACAAATGCATTGGATCAGTTGTTTGTGTTATATATAAAAAAGATTAATTAACCTGAACTCCTAATAGCTACATGAATAATCTAGTCTGCATAAATACTGTGGATAAACAGACGACTGACTGAGAGTCTGAGACGTTGCAGACAAGACGTGAGTGATGTTGCAGAGCGAACAGCAGTCACAAAGACAGAGAGCTGGGACAGATGGCAGACTAGTCATCGACTGGTTTCTCAGGCAGGAAAGCAGACACCTCGTCAAGTCTTAACAGAACAAATCAGTAGTGGGCAGCTGCAAAATGACGCACTCATTAGGGTAAACAAGACGGACTATTTATCCAGCTTGGCGATTGAAGTCGAACCCGGTGGCGCATTACTTGGGCAACATGTAGTTGTTACAAGGACCTGATGACACCCACTATTATTGTTCTAGTACAGGTATAATTGATGTCAATGGAGCTGTTTTCCTCTAAATCCTAAAGGGTGCCAGGCACACGTCTGAGTTCTAACATAAATGTAACGATAGAGCGTTATTGCATCAGGATAGCAGAAAGTATTTCTGCCATTGAAAGCATCCTTGCTGACTATCACACTTTGGTGTGGGTCCCCCGCAATCAAAAAGCCAACGCTTCTCTCCACAGCCAGCATGTGTGACCAATTTTCGTAGAAAATCAAAACAACAGGCAGAGATTTTCCACTAACAGGAGCTTTAATAAAGTTGAAATGCAATCCAGCCACAAGACTACAAATACAAAATAAAATGTGTAGGTTAGAGAACCTTAAAGGGTATTGATAAGGGCTAAACAAAATATATATTTACTTCAATGAATAAGGGTTTTGAATTCTATATATGATAAACACAATAAATGCATTATTTTGAAATGTGGATTGCAGTTTTCTTCTTCTGGGTTGTATTGTGAAGCTGTTGAAGGACTGAAATAACATTAACATTGCATACAATCCAACAAGGGAATCATAAAAATAATTGCATGGCTGTTGTAGTGGCACGCTGTATATTGAACAGCCCTAATGTGGGTGGTGGTGGCGAAGTTGATAGGGACTTGACTTGACAACTGGAAGGTCACCAGTTCAAGTCCCGGCAAGACCAAGTGCTACCGAGGTGTCCCTGAGCAAGGCACCGTTCCCTACACTGCTCCCCGTGCGCTGTTCAAAATGGCAGCACACAGCTCCTAACACTAGGATGGGTCAAATGCAGAGAAACAATTTCCCCACGAGGGATTAATAAAAGTCCATCTTACCTTATGTAAACTGTTTGCATGCACAACAT
The DNA here is from genome assembly GCA_902827135.1 of Harpagifer antarcticus. NCBI lineage: Eukaryota > Metazoa > Chordata > Actinopteri > Perciformes > Harpagiferidae > Harpagifer > Harpagifer antarcticus. The sequence continues at coordinate 1,950,190 of CADEHL010001023.1, forward strand.
TTCCATGGATGTATTAGAGCATGGGGAGAATAAGCAAATGTATAGAAACAAGACATCATTCTAGCTGACTACTAAAGACAAATATGAACAGTATGAAAAATAAATTGGCTAAATGTACTTGTATAGATTTCTCAAGAGGCCAGTTAATATCAGTTTTGTGTTTGCAACGGTTTAAGCTATACATCTCACTTTCTCTCCTGACAGCATCATAATGTTGCACACTATTATACTCTCACACATATTACTCTACCCTCTTACATGCACCGAAATGTTCTTTTATACACCATCACAGTTTCCTCTATTTTACCACTTTATCTAACACACATACACAATGTGGATTGGGAGCATAAAGCACACATTTTATGTGGGCCCCTTGTAAAACTCCTGTTTGTGGAAAAAAATTGAGGGGCAGCTTCAAACAGGAAATCAAGTCGTATATATGCATTTAAGGATGATAGCTTTAAATACTTACACATCTAATCATTAGCTTTGCTAGCAGTGCCAATAAACAAACATACTTTGTTTTAAAAAAGGCAAGCCACAATTCAAGAACTGATCATTTGCAGCACAACATAAATTGCAAATCATACTTGGCACAAAACGCCTTCACAGTTTTACATCTCATGCGGATTTGTTTGAAGAGAAAGTTGTGCTGCACATCCAAAAATGCTAACCACCAACTGGAAGACTTATTGATGCAATCGACACAAAACATTTAGTTTGGATGGGAGCACAAACACACAAACAGCTTGCTTCATCAAGTTTGTGATTTCAAATCTGTAAAATGTTTCACCAACTGTAGAGAGCTGAGAAGAGGACCTACTGCTTTTACAGCATTAGATATGAATGTGTCCATCAGTTTCACGCACATCACAACTGATGCCTGTGGGTCAGGTGGACTGTAAACATCTGAAATGCTCTAAACGCCACACACTGCTCTTTCCATTGCTCTCACTCCACAGCCCCAGCTCGGTTATTTCCGTGAGATAAACATGCTTTCAATTTCTTTCTTGTCATTTCTAACTGCAGCAATCTACCGAATGAATTCCCGGAGCACCAAAGAATATGTCAGAAAGAGAGGTAGAGAGAAAAAGAGGGAAAGATACAAAAAAAATCTTCCACACTTAACAGGAAATAATTATTCCCGAGTGAGAAGTATTTGCTGAACAATTCTTTTTCACCATCACTATTTTTCAAACTCCCCCGGTGTCATTAGTCTCTGGGGGAAAAACGGGAAGCTTCATTTTCTCTTTCCCTCCAAGTACAGGGCACAGTGCATTATCTCTCTGCACATTTACACTTTCAAACATAGGCAGTAATCGAGGGAGGAGTGGCCCTCGGATAATAACACTGGGGCGTGAATATAGTGAGAGCCTTTTGTCACGCCCTCAATCACTCACTTTGTCAAAAAATGTCTATGTCCAATTTCAGATTGACAAATTGTAAATATTGTATCATCACAAATTGACACATAGTATAACAATAACAGTACACACTATTGTTTGAAACAAACATTTTGGAAACATGTCTTCACTGTACTGGAAGGCACTGATGGAGAATTTTTTTTCCCCTTGCCTTTGATTATAGCTTTTTTTTTATGTTTCAGACATTCATCCATGTGTACTTCTGACCACTTTTCTACAGCATACAATTCTCCCTGTCAGAGCCACATTACCATATATTTGTTATTCAGTTGTGAGCATAGACAGCTAAATGTGTTGGTGTGTTCGAGAAAGATCTGGCATTGGATATTAAAGTCGGTTGCTTAGAAAGCTTCACATTCAAAGCTGTTTTGGGAAAACCGAACCTGAAGGACAAAAAAAGACAAGCTATCATGGCAGTAGCTGGAAGCTTCATGTACATGTTTTATATTGAAAAGTTTGCAACTCGAGTTTCACATTATTTTTCGACTGACACTAGAGAACAACAACAAAGAGGAGTTTTCAATTTTTTTTTTGTGTTTACAGCTAGATAACAACATGATAAAGGTAACCATTCAGTGACTGGAAGGCAAGAGATACAAAATAAATGATCTATAGCATAGCATGCCAAATAACTGATACTATTGATGACTTTTATGGCAGCACATACAAATCTCGACATGCAGAAAGAATACTGTACAATTTTCAATCTCTAGTACTTGAAAATAAATGAAAGTGTGTCATATGCAGACGGCTGTAAAGCAGTTGCAAACTAAGAGCAGGGAGGAAAGTGGCCTGTAAGGTATGTTTCCTAACTTAACTGTTCACACTCTCTCCTGCGGGCTATCATCAGATATGCGTTTCCATACACAGCAGGCAGAGGGATTAACAGAAGAAAAGGGATGCAGGTGTCCCCAGGTTACAAGTTGGGCTGGTTGTGGCTGAGTGTCGGCTGAGTTCTGGCACCAGGGGAACGACTGGGAGTTGAGCCCTGGCACAAATACTGTATGTCCGCCAGATCTGCTCCAGTCAATTACCAAGCTCAGTGAAAAATAGCAAAAACGATGTGAAAGTGTAGACTCTTCTTTTTAAGGAACATAATTAATCATTGGATCAGTAAAGGGTCTTGTCCAAATTAATTTATTTCCATTAACCTTTTTGTTTTGGTCATATTCCTGTTTGAGCTATTTGGTTTGCCTTCTCTCTGGTTGTAAGTAGTTGGGATTTAGTGCAAGGTTAATTTGGACTGCTTATGCTGCAATGTCACAGGCAATACAATCTAGAATACTGTCAGTTTTCAAACCAACCCATTTGCTTGGTTTTCCATTTAGACACACATATTAAAATCTTTGGAGATATATCTTTTAAATCAAGTTTTCAGATGTATTTCCGTCACATCCGCTCCTCTTAAAGAAACAATACTGTTATAGGCACTTCATGCACAGTGGAGACTAGGATTTGTTTTGATAAGAGACAGTTTTATGGCAAGCACATTGATGAAAGAGCTCATGATTGATACTCCACAAACAAAAAGGCAAACAATACCTTCTCAGCACACTGAATTTACTGGGATTTGTCACAGACTGGATAGCAGGAGACAACCTAAGCAGAGGTGTCTGATTAAGTGGTTACTGAGCGTGGTTACTGAGTCCGCAGCAGAAAGCAGAGAAGGCAGATCATATTATGTGTCCGTACGATAGTGTGGTAAAATACACTGCAAATAATGAGGTGTTAGGATAGATACAATGAGCATAATGTATTAAATGTTGAAATAGATAGCCATTAAAATAATGTGCATTACATCTCAGTTTAAATAATATTGTAAGGATTATTGCACACTGTAATGGAGAACATCATTATCCGAGAGACAAAGGATTTGTTATAGGCAGAGGAACAGTTGCATAAACTGCTCATTTAGTCACCGTTTCTTCCTCCATTATTTTTGCTATCAACCATGTGTGATGTAATACTTTAGCTGTTGTTGTGTAGGTGGTGGAAATCAGTCACAGAAAGCACATTTAAAGAGCAACAAAACTTAGCTTCAAGCCTCTATTGTAAGGGAATCCCAGCAATATTAAAAATAGAGCCTGGGTTTTTATGTTAGATGATCATAGCATGACTTTGTTTTACATTCTTTTACCTCCAATTATCCCTAACATTATACTAATGCCTGTGTTTCAGACGAGATCAAAAAACTATCACTTATCAGCCCCATCATCACTTTAGGCAAAACTACTAAACTCCCCGTCCCTCTACTGCCCCCACCCACACGTCCTATTTTATATGCAGTATAATGTTCACTCAGGGAAAATTCTCTATAAAGAATTGTGGGTATCTCCACAAGGGAAGCAGAGAGGAGAACATCCAGTATCGGCTCCAAGAACATCAAGCACTGGCTGATTCTCTTTAGCTGTGTTTCATGCCTTGTTATGGCCCTGAGAGGTTTTAATGACTGAACTCTTGCTTGTTCTTTTTGATCACCATATTTAACATTAATATATTAATTACACATACATTAATATTTATAGATAATTTAGGTAGATTTGTTTCTGTTAATGAAAATGTTGAGTTTTTCTGCAAAACGATGAGGCGGACGGTTTGGTACACAAAGCTTGTTACAAACTCAGTGTAGCACAACAAAATACACGTTTTTTTAAAAATATAAATGCAGAACTAAACTAAAGATCCACAAACTGTGATGATAACGGGAGCTGCACTGGAAAACATGTACTGCAGCAAGCTTAAAATAGATATCAGTGACCATGTTCATGGTAATAAATGAACATGTCACCCATTGCAACAGCGTGGCTAATGTATGTTTATTGTTTAATCGTGTCTGGAAAACAATGACGCTCTATTCCACAGAGGATTTAGCTATATCAAGCTTTGGGAAAGAGACAATACTGCTTAATAAGATCAATTTACAGCTGAGCTTAGCCTTTAATGGGACTTGTTGAGAATAAAAAAACATAGAGAATGTTGCCAGCCCTATCTTTTACTTGGCGAAACCTTATCCTCAGAGATGGTGGAATACAAAACGAGTTACCGGTTATCTCAGTAGTACAACCTTGTTTAATTTGATTGTTGCATTGGCATTTTGGCTGCTATTCAATGTCAAGACATGTTTTTGTTTAAATAAATGATTTTCTTTGCAAAGTCAATTCTATCCCTTTTAAAAATGCCGTACACACATCAAGTTCGTTATTTTGTCACAGTTTGAGTTAAGCAGAAAGAATCACTTTGGCAAACTTGGTGTGTTTGAGTTTAGGCTTTTGCCATTACAGCTTCCCATGGTTGACTGCAGCCCAGTTTAACCTCTGGAGCGGCCCCACCAACAATGCAGCCTGGGATAGAGCAGAATAGGTGGGGGAGAGAGGGTGACAGGGTGAGGAGCTAACGTGTGTGGTGGTGAGGGCAGAGAGGTGTGAAGATAATAGCCCCAGTGGGAAGATATGCAAGGCAGGGGTGCTTTATGAGGCTTGGCCACTCTAGTGTGAAGGAGTTCTGCATTGCACACAGAAACTGAAAGAGTAATCTTCAACTTATTCAGTTTTTACTTCTGGTGGCTTTCGATCTCTCACTTTCCCTCACTCTCATCTCTTACCATCTCAAATTTGCATTATCGGCATTACCATAATAACAATCAGTAATGTCAAGTTTCAATGTAAGGGTTACGTTATACATTTTTCTTGCCCTTAAAAGGTTTTCACACTTTAATATCAGTTATATAACACATCTTTATTGCTCGTTATTAAGATTACCAATATTAAAATGTATACCTAAAGGCAGCAGGCCTATGTTCTCATGTGTTGTGCTGGTTTTCCATCAGGCTGTGACATGTTCTGACATATTTTTGCTGTATCTTTATCCATGCCAATTTAAAAAAAGAGTAAATATTGAAAATTATTTTGTCCTCAGAGCGTTTGAGCTTTGTTTCAGTGAATAATTGTGTTCTTATGCACTAAAACTGGCTGTGGTGTTGCTCTTTTTCGTTCTCTTGTTGGCAGAGCGGTTGTGGGTTGTTTTCTCTGAGTTGCCAGGTTTTTCGACAGTGCCAATGCACAACCTGTGGTCACTCAGTTAGTCTTTCTCAGTTTCTGGTCACACACTATGCTTAGATATTTTGCCACTTACTATTGTCTGTTCAGAGCTAACAGCTTAATGGAGATGTCCAGTGGTTAATGCTCGTTTCCTTTTTTAATTTGATAGGTCCTAGGTGTGAGGTGTGCCACTGTGCCCAGATGGCCGATGGGACTTTTCTCCTCTTGGGAGACTAGGTGTTGCATCAAATTGACCTGTATTTAGGATATTTACTGAAAAGGCATCTAGTTAAAATGTGTGCTTCATAATGAAATGTTAAGTCCCTGGCTTATAAAATGTTTATAAAGGAACCATTTGATATTCAGTCAGACTCACCTGAGATCTTTGGGTTAATGGTTTTGTTATTGCCATCAGACAGGTTACTTTTCTTTTTTTCCCTGGAAAATAATATTTTTAGCAGATGAAAGCAAGGCACATTTTGATGTACTAAAATGTTGTTAAAGTGAGCTCCACATGTAGGAGCTGCAAAATAGGATCACTAATTATAATCCAGGGATATAATACTGTTTATAAAACGGACACGTCAAATAAAGCAATCTGCTTGATCTGCTTCTTAGCTATGATATAATGAGCGTATATCACGGGTAGAATTGTAGTTACTTTTTACAAGTCAGTATCCCTCCGAGTCTGAGAAAAAGCTACAACCGTTACAACTGTTACATTTATTCCGTTACGAAACTAACTAACTAACAACATTTAAGGTAAACTTCGACCTCCGGGGTGGCCTTACGATGGAGGAGTGAATTGAGCAGTGCCTATCTCCAGAAAAAAAAAGCACCTAAATGACGACATGCAGAGCTACGTGAAGAGCAGGTAGACCAACTGACTATGAGGTGTGACTTGTGCCAAAGAACGAACTCACTGAGCTCACCAACGTGTCGATCGTCGTGACTATGCCGCGAGAGAAGTAATGTGACACTCTCGTCGCCACCCCTCTCGTATGAGAAGCTACGTCACGTCTGCGTCTGAAGTTACTTTGCTTTTGGTATCATCAAATAACCCAGTAATGTTACAGCTACGCAGCTGCTGTTCAAGCGAGACTCTATTTCAATATAGTTGTGGTATTAAAATAATGTTACACCCCTTGTATGCCCTGAACGCAAAAACAACCACAGACAAGAATATATATTTAAATATGTATTGTTTTATGTTTAGTTGACAAAATAGTCACTGTGCTACATTTTGCTGCACTCAAGCATACATCTGAAGACAAGAGTTGTTTCCGCCTTTGGCCACAAGGGGGAGTATTATATATTTATATTTTGTATAGATGTTGCAACTATACAGAGCTTTGGCAATACTATCTGTAACTGAGGTCATGCTAATTGAATTGAGTATACCTTTAAGTGAGCTGTCAGGAGGAAACAAAGGTTCACCAACACATTACTCTACTGCTGAGAGGCTGTACAAAGAGCTGAAACGATGTGCTGCAATGTCTGTGTACTTTTGAAGAATGCAAAGTAAAGGAAGAAAGTAATAACTCGCACGGAGTCTTGATACATTACTTATTTCCTTATTTTCATTTGAGAAACACTATCCAATGATGTATTATTTCTGTGTTACACACACACCATTACTGAATTACCTACAAGGACGGACAAAACCAGGCGGTCTCTATGGGGAAGAGAACATCTGCATCTAGATCCCTCTGCAGGTGGTACTTTTTTTGATGCTAATACTTTTGTACTTTTACTTGTAACATTTTGAATGCAGGACTTTTTATTGTAACCGAGTATTCCTTCACTCAGGTACTTTTACTCAAGTACAAGATCTGAACTTCTCCCACCTCTGGCAATAAGTCCTTTGCTTTCTCCAATATCATTGAAAAGCAGCCAGATGCTGCTTCTTTTTTCGGTTTTCGCTAATTTCTTGACTTTTTCCGACGCGCTTGCATTTAAATCCGTCTCCCCGTCGCTCTGTGCAGCTGGCCTACCACTACACATGCTGTGCCCCCCACCCTTATTTCACATAATGGTATGATCCTAGTGTGTCCTCGTATATGATTGGCCGCATGGTGGCCCAGCTAAATAAAGACCCGCCCCTGCCTGCAAGGATTCTCCGCAAGAGTAGGAGCGGCTGGAGATTCTGCTCTCCCCGACGCAAGTCTGCTCTTCTAGCGGCATCTCGCGATCGGCGTGTTGGAGACCTCTGAATTAAATTATCAAGTCACCTCAAGTCAGAAGGCTCAAGTCCAAGTCAAGTCCAGAGTCATTGGTGTTCAAGTCTAAGTCGAGTCGCAAGTGTTTTGTGATTTTGTCGAGTCGAGTCCAAAGTCATCAAATTGGTGACTCGAGTCTGACTCGAGTCCACACCTCTGCACCCGACGCAATGCGAATATTCGCTTCGCTCTAATCGCTCGAGTTTCACCGCGGCTGCCAGCTGTGTTTACTCGCATCATTCAAACAAGACGCACTGGCTAGGGAGCTACAACTACAACAAAATGAACATATTTTACCGTGATTCAATTGTAATACACATTTCTAAATGATGCTGAAGTAACAACATACTGATACCGGTTAGTAAAAACCATGAATTAATGCTTGACAAGTCTGCAGACAGACGGCAGGCGAAAAAACCTTTTAAAATGCATGTTTCTGAATGAAGATTGGGTCGACCAGGCTAAGCTAATGTTGTATATCAGTGACCACCAACTGGCGGCCCGCGGGCCACATCCGGCCCGCCAGACATTGTCATCCGGCCCGCACGACGGGGTGACTGTGGCGTTGGCGGAGTGGTTACTGCGTTCGCCCCCCACCCATTTTTATTTTTACAACGTCTCGTGAGTAAGGTGCAGTACCGGAGTCCAACAGAGAGGCAGCAGCTGCGGGACAGTAGACTGCGTACTGCGAAACCTTCCCTTCCTTGAAGAAGAAGAAGTGATTCTTCGTTGTGAAGAGTCTGCTTTGTGCACTCCGCACCACAGCAGCAGCCCTGCTGCGACAGAGTCCAACAGAGAGGCAGGAGCTGCGGGACAGTAGCCTAGAAGCAGGGTTGGGTTGTAACGGAATATATGTAACGGCGTTACGTAATCAGAATACAAAAATCAAGTAGGCTAACTGTATTCAGCTGGCGTTACATTTGAAAAACGAGTAATCTGATTACAGTTACTTTCGTAAACCTGAAGTGAATACATTTTGGAATACTTATTGGAATTATTGGTGGAAAAGTTTCCTCACAAAATGTAATATTCATTACCGGCAGAACTGTGTGCACACTGCACAGCGCTGCAGCGTGTCTGTGAGCGAGAGAGAGGTGCAGCGTGTCTGTGAGGCCCCGCCCCCGCACGCAGATGAGAGAGAGATCTCTTTAAAATATATTGAAAGTTAGAAACGGAGATGGTTAGATAAAATGTGCAAGATAACGTTGATGTAGCATTTCTTTATTGTCGAAATTATGACATTTATAACGGGATAAAATCAAAGTGAATGGCCTGCTGCTGCTGAATGCATGGGGCAAGTGACTGGAACAAGTTTTAAAAGTTATTACATCGTTTCAGATAATAATAATAATAAATAATGATAATTAATAATGATAATTCATTCTATTTAGGGGCGCCTTTCAAAGCACCCAAGGACACCTTACAATTCATAACATATTCTAAGGAAAGGTTTACAGCAGGAGAATGCAGTCCGGGTGATGTTTTTTATGTGGGGTGCCAATGAGAGGGAGCTGTCCAGAATGACACCAAGATGTTGTGTTGAGTTCTTGATAAGCCATTAAAACAGTAAAACAAGTGTCTCCTGTTTAACAAAACATACCCATCTGTTATGGAAAAAGAAAGTATTCCAAAAGTATTCTATAAGTAACCTGAACACGTTACTTTTTTAAGACACGTAACTGTAACTGTATTCCGATTACTTTCAGAGCATGTATTCAGTAATCAGTAACTGATTACATTTACAAAGTAACCCTCCCAACCCTGCCTAGAAGTGATCCTTCGTTAGCGTGAAGAGTCCCCCCCCCCGCTGGCCCGCGATAGTGTCTATTGGATACATTTTGGCCCTTGGACAAATGTAGTTGGTGATCCCTGTTGTATATGCTCATTCCACACTCATAACAACGGCCCCAGGCATACATAAACCAGCGACTGTATTCACCATGACACAGACAGTCTGTGGTTTGTTCTTGTTTAACTTGTGTACAGTTTCTGAACAGATATGAGGAGCTGTGATCTCTGTGTGCTAACTGCTAACAGCTAACGGCTGATGTTTTCTGGTTGAACGCCAGTGATGGTAGGATGAGATCCTCACCGCTGATTGGCTTCCGCGAGAACGCGTCACGTGAATTTGACGCTCGAGTTGAAAAAATTGAACTCTCGCGTTTGACGCGGCACCGTTCGATCGCCTCAATCGCATGATTTGCGCCGCGTCCACCGCTTCATGCTCGCCGTCTGAGCGAAGTCTGTCCGCGTCTCTGCATTGACTTTACATGTAATCGCGCCGCCTACAAACATCGCATCGCGTCCGGTGTGAACGCAGCATTAGCTGTGATATAATGACCCATATACCACGGCCTGTCTTGAGCTATTGCTTAAATATAATATTCTGAAAATGGTCAGTCTGCATAAGTACTTTTTCCGTCTCTGGCCATGATTGTTTTTAAATTGTACATAAGAAAAAACGATTGTGTTTTGTAATACTTTGATACTAGAATATTAGGTGAATTATTGGCAATGAGTTTTGATATCTGCTCATATTTTAAATTCTAATTATATCAGATCAAATTGACAATATGAATACCGAAGAAAGGTTACCTAACACCAGGCTGAAGGGCAGTGTTTAACTGCCCTCTCTGGTCGAATAGAGAACCGCAGTGACGCGTCTTAAAACCCGGATGTAAACTCCTCCAAAAACGCAATGCAATTTCTCCATAGGATTTTGGAAAATAGCTCGAAATAAGGTCTGTGGTTGACACACATTTAAGAGACCGATCACGTTTTGTTCAGCCGGATAATATCCACATGTCTATCCTACTTTTATAATTTTCGAAGCATAAATCTAGTCGCAAGAAGCAAAATGCTAACGTTATGCTATAAATGAACTACAGCAGGGTCGCTGCTTCAACGTCACGCCAACCTAAAGGTGGGGTAGGTAAGTTTCAGAAACCGGCTCGAGATACACTTTTTGTTATATTCCATGGAATGCTCTTAACATCCCGATAGCAATGAATATCTTAAGTGCTTTGACAAAAAATCCATAAAAAAATGTCATCTGTGTAACCCGTAATACTGTAATACCGGGCCGGCTAAACGGATTGGATTGCCGCCCTGTCTGTCAGCCTTCCAACTCGTGCACGCACATTGCGGTTCTCTATGTCGCAACTCTGTTTAACTTCCGACCACGCCCAGCCTGACGTACAGTGGTCAAAAATAAAACAACTGGAGGTCAGCAAATACAACATTTAAAAGGAGAATACTCTTTGAGGTCGGCTCAACATCCATTGTTTTTCTTTCCTGTCTTTCTTCGTCTCTTTTTTACATCTCGTCTAACTATTCTCCTCTCTATGTCTATATCTCCCTTTCCAATCCCTTCGTTTTTCAGCCTCTTCCTCCACCTTTGAAATATCTCACTCACAATTTATTGTGTAAACAAAAGACTCACTGGCTCTCTCTGTCCTTGACTTTACTTCTCGTTATCCGTCTTCAAGGAGAAATGCGGGGGGGAGGAGGGGCTTAGCTGGCCAAGGGGAATCAGGTTTCATCATCCAGACACATGAACTAAGATTGAGCTCTCCTTGCTACTGCTGTTCTGAATATCATTGATGTTTATGACTAGATGCAATATTCAGGGGTAGGCTTTATTTTTGGTCATACATCGGCAAAGGTTCATGGGACCACGTCATTACATGGAATGAAAATGAGTCTCAGGGCCATCACTGTGGAGGGGCAAAAAAATAAACCATTTATCTGTGGAACGTCTGCAGCAAGGCACTTGGCTTTATAAGGAGAGAGGGGATTGGGAGCACTCTATAGCGAGAGGTAGTTGCATGCAGACAAGCAGCTAAGAGGGAGGGGAAAGCACTCACAGAGCTGAGTAGTTTGTGTGGTTCACCTCAGAGGGTTCAGGTTTACAATGGAGACAGGAAAAGCTAAATAGAAACTTCAAATTGCAGAGCTGTGGCAAAAGCAGCAGCACTCACGACATGATAAAAACACCTAAATGTTGTGTAAAAAGATGAAGTGATTTGTCATGATCCTCAGGTTCCCCTTCATGAATGGAGCAGTGGCATTTGGGAAAAGTTATGAGAGTAAGAATTTCATTATTGGGTTGAATGTTTTTAAGGTTCTGGTGATGAAACACTTTGAAGCGACTCGTTGGGTTGGTGTTGTGCTTGCTCAGTGACTCACTAAATCCCATAAGCCGCTATAGTATCTTTAACGGCCAGACCGGGGTTTCTTTAATCACACCTAGACAGTGAGTCTGTTTCATCCCACGAAGCCTTTTGCTTTTGTAGTTTTGGGAGACAACAACAGAATCAATTGAACAGCAAGGGGACATGGCATGAGGGAGGGGAGGAGTAGTTGATTGCAGAGACATGAAGTTAAAAGGAACATTAATTTGAATGAGCAAGATATACGGAACTATGTATGTACACATAGCTTGCAAGAACTATCAATGTTTAGACCTCACATGTAGGGGATTTCACAATGGAGAATTGCAAAATGGAGACATAACAGTGACTCAATGGCAGCTTTAATAAACTTCAAGAATTGAGAAAGTGAAATGATAAGTTCATCCTCAGCTGAAACTAGACTATTGGCGCATTTCCACTGCAGCGGGTAGCCCCGTTTAAGCGTCCTTAATCGTCCTCAAGCGGCCAGGCCAGTTTTTGATGGCCTTTCCATATAGCGTAGCACCGGCTAGCGGGTACTTTTTCCCTCTTTTTCCGGCCCCATAAAATCGTGGTTCTATCAGGCCAGGGCCAGGGCTGAACTAGTGACGTCAACACTCTCGACTTCTGATTGGTCAGAGAGAATCGTCACAAGATCGCGCGCGAGATCATCCCTAGCGTCGCATATATATCTAGAAGCAAGCTTGCAGCATTTTTATACCCAGCATTTTTGTAAACGGAGGAGCTACAACAATTGCAATGTCAAAGAAAAGCACACCGTGGTCGACCGAGGAGGTGACGACGTTCCTACATCTCATTGGGGATGATAAAATGCAGCGGGAGCTCGACGGAACAACTCGAAATGTGAAGAAAAAAAGCCGATCGCCCCGCCTACACTGCGTTGCTACCCCAGGTCCTAAACTGTAATGGCAATGCGACACGGCCTCGGACGGCCAGCGAGGCCTGAGCGAGGACGGCCTGAGCAAGGACGGCCTGAGCAAGGACGGCCTGAGCAAGGACGGCCTGAGCAAGGACGGCCTGAGCAAGGACGGCCTGAGCAAGGACGGCCTGAGCAAGGACGGCCTGAGCGAGGACGCTTAGGGACGCTTAAACGGGGCTACCCCGCTGCAGTGGAAATGTGCCATATGACTCCAAAGACAGACTGAATGGAGACCAATGGGACCAAGATGAATTCCACAGGGGAACAAAACAGGACTTAATTAAGTTAAGAAAATGGAACATACAGTAGAAGTTTTACCCCTCTGATAGTGACAAATAAGTAACAGTAAATGCAGTAGGTGTTTGTTGGGGGAAAGTGTTGGAGGCTTTCAAGGTGATAAGCCCTGTCGAGGCCCAGGACATTAATGAATTGGCATTACACGAAGATCAATGGTGAAGCTCTCAGGGACTGAAAAACGACACTTAATGAAAAAGGATTACTCTCTTAAGACCAAGGTCTTCCACTTCCCTTCTTCCCCCCATATCTTTTTCCTCTACTCTTTTGTATTCTGTTGTGTTTTCTTCCTTCACTCACCCCAACATTTTTTAAGAAAATATTGACATGTATACTTATTTTGTCAATATGACATGACGTCCTCAAGCTACTAATTTAAATGCAAAGTTTGTCTGGAAATGTGTTATTTGTTGCACTATAATTATGTGAGAGAAGCCCATGTAAATGGTCACATTATGTATGTTATGTCTATGCACATTGATTGTGGGATTCAGCTTAAGGGAAAACTTTCTTCAAAAACTGCCTCTTGAATATTAGATTTTTTTTTACTCCCTCCGGTTGGAAATCTGGCTGTGAAAAGTTTGTTGCTTGATCTCTTTCAGAATGCCAGCATCTGTAGTTAAATGTTCACAGCATCTACAACTAATTCTAAGTCGAGGCAAACACAACATCACAAGCTATAAAGAAACATCTCAACCATTACTGCAGTATAACACATTCCGCATATTCAGTACCGTATGTTCAAATCACTCACAGGTCCTCCACAACATGGCTAAATACCTTTTCATGTCACACTAATGCCTTAGCTACTATAAGCCTCAACCAAAGACTTGTAGCAAACTTAGCATATTTAGCAATTACTCTGTGCTTTGATTTTTGTTTTGGAATGTACTGAGCATACTGAACATATGGATGAACAGTAAGGTGGATACGCAGAAATGGTTTTGTTTCTGTGAATATTTTTGAGGGGGAAGTACTCAGATATATAGAGTACAGTATTTAAATGTCCCCTTAAGCAAACAATATAAACATGTACAACAAAATATACTTAAAGTACCAAAGGTATTCATTCAGCACAACGAATTCTTCAAAAATATCTATATATGTTTTGTTTTCATATATTAATGCATTAATCTGATCTATTAATACATCCACTTTGATGTTGCAGCTGGTCAAGGTGGAGCTTTTGTTTTCCATCTATAATGCAGTGTAGTTTGTCTATTTCACCAAGGGATCAATAAAGTGTGTCTTTAAAGCAATCAATTATTTATTGTTATTCTTCTCGTTAGGTTATTAAACAAAGGCCATGTTTATCTCATCTAATTTAACTAACCATTAGTTGTACACTTTTGCTGCTCAAGTATTCACTTTATTTAATCTGCTTACATCCATAGTTGAAACGTACATATTGTTTTCTTCATGAGTTATTAAAATGGTCACATGTACTTTCATATGTACACTGTGTTGGTATGTCAGGTCTGTGTTGTACTGTAGGTAATGTCCTCCCTGGAGGTTGTCTTTCAGCTCTGACTTCCACACAGTGGGTCCTCATCGTCTCTAAGTCCACCTACTGTCTCCTGAACTAATGAGTCACAATGCTTTGCTGTTACCTCACATATTCTTCCGCCTGATTTCACATTTCTCCTTGCCTCTTTGAAGCCATTAGATGAGACTGTTGAGACTCTCTCCGTGTGTGTGCGTATGTGCATTTATGTTCAGGGAGCACCAAACTCTCACCTGCTATGAATAATTGATCTTCTGAATCTAGGCCGCATGAGGTTTGTATGCGAGGAGGCAGCTGCTGCAGCAGGAGGGTACCTTACAGTTTGATTTAACAGAAACATGTAAGGCGTAGCAGGAGGTAGAGACCGCTGAATTGGAAAATGCCACCTTTCAGTGCAGGTAAACGTATTCACTGACCTGATGGTTTCAAAGCAGAGCTATGCAGCATCTAAATCATTAATCCATAAAAGCTTTTAGTAGCATGTCCTCAAGTCAGAATGTGCGTCTCCAAGGTTAGGGATTGTCATTTTCTACACATGTCAACATGATGCAATTTTAATCAGCCGTTTCAAGTAGCTTGGTTAAACCAGGACTGAGACTTGAAATGAAAACAATGTGTGAAATAAAAGGACGAGGTGTTTGAAAGGAGGTTGTTGACATTGAGGAAAACACCTCTCAGAGTTAACAAAACCCTAAGCAACACAATTGATTATCTTTAATTCCTGTTGATGAACCAAAAGCAACACAATGGCATTGCAGTACTATAGCTCAAACAAAGTGAATATTTGTCCTGTAAAAAGGTAATATTATTCACGTTGCTGAATAAACATTGATAAGTCATGCAGTTAACTGCTCTCCGTCCATGACATGGATTATAGTGTAAGAGCTCACAGGTCTCTGAAATGATAAACTCTATAATAGAAATGCAGAGCAGATTGAGACAAATTGTCAGTAACATCAGCATGCTGATGGACTGATTGGAGAGTTATAACATTTTATTATGTTTGTGTCACTGTAAGAATTCCAAAGGGAGAAAAACATATTTCTAAACTTTTGACTGCAGCACTGCTTGGGCCTGCCGCTCTGCTGTTCTAAACACTGTGTTCATTTACTAATTCCATGGGGAGATTTCCCTATTTTGTTGCCCTTTCGAGAGAAACATCAAAGCACAGGGTGAGTTAAAGAGCAGCAGCCCTGGGGCTAGTAATGATTCAATGCTCAGATTCTTAAGGCAGATGCTCGTGGACACAGGGCATGTAACTGTGCTGTAGACATTTCCCCACCAAGTCCACAAAAAAACACCTTCTCTCTCCCCTACTTCTCGATTAAGTATGCTGAAGTTATTACAGTAGATCGTATATTTGTCCAAGCTATTTTTTTCAATTGCCGCTTTTCTTTCCATCTGTCTGCTCGCTGTCACAGTTTCAGCCAAACTCAGCTTAACTCTGACAGAGACTCACAATGATTGGTCGCGCTGCACTCTGTCATTGACATACATGCGCATGATTGAACAAGACGAAGCGACGAGACATCCCCGGCAGACTGACAACCATCCGGCCCGCAGCTGAGAGCTATAAACTCAGCTCCAAAATCTGTTCAACAGAGAATAAGTGTGTCTCAAGTGTGTGAAACCGGAGGAATTGTCTGTGTGTTTGATTAGTATCCTTTGTGGAAGTCTTACACTCAGCTTTAAATGGGCTAGGTCCAACAATAAAAAGGAAACTTAATTGAAAGCAATTAATTAAATTCAGATAATTTCATCTACATAATAGAAAAAAACGTATTAAGTCAAATTTGATGTCCACTAAATTCAGAATTTCAATAGGCGCATTCACACCGCAGTACTTTTCCCACAAAGGTTCATGAGAACTTAGTTCATGAAAACTCTTTAGTTCTCATGAACAAAGTACAGATCGCGTTCACACTGGAATAAATCCCTGGGGGAGGATTAGGCAAATGAAGCCGCTGATGTCACTTCTTCTTCTTCTTCTTCTTCTTCTTCTTCTTCTTCTTCTTCTTCTTCTTCTTCTTCTGCTTTGGGGTTTACTGGCAGGCCGCAAGCTGCTGGGACTCCCAGCAGCTTCTACTGAAGCCTTCCGAGTAAATCACCAGAACGCCGACACCTCCTCATCTCCACCGCTCCCATGTTTTATGTTGTGTTGCCATAAATTAGTCTCTCTGCGTTTCTGCGCTGGACTAATGCTAATGCTAATAATGCTAATGCGAGTATAATAAAATGGCGGCTTCACAAAACTTTTTGGGAGTTTTACAGGGCGTGGTTTGCAATCCGCCCAGCCAATCAGAAATATAGCTCTTTTCTCACAAGAGAGCCGCTCGAAAGTCCCTGCTCTCTAGCAGGGACGTTCGTGGGGGTAAAAAGGTTCACATGAACTAATTTTAGTACCGGCTCTTTTTGGTGTGAACGCGACAAAAGAGTTCTCATGAACTAAGTTCTCATGAACCTTTGTGGGAAAAGTACTGCGGTGTGAATGCGCCTAATGACATTCAATGATAAAAGCCGCTGACCGGGCATCTCAATTTTCAAGGTGACGATCTTCACAGAAGCTGAACATTTTTCTAAAGCCATTATTTAAAAGCGTAACATGGAATGCCTGGCCATCTGCTCGAACAAAAATAGCGGGCCGCCTCTTTAGCCCTACTGCGGGGTCGACACAATCCACATTAACAGCCATCAAGCCAACCACCCAATAAACAGCAGGGCAATAATACACAAAACAGACAGCTGAAACTCTTCAAGCCTGTTAAAATAACACTGCTATTTTATCATCTTCATGTTTACATTGGCCATCTGTGAGTGTACTGTCACACCCCTTACCCCTTGAGAACCGCCATGCTCCTGTCAAGAGCCAAAATAGTTAATTGGATTGCAGTTTACCATACT
Organism: Harpagifer antarcticus; assembly: GCA_902827135.1. Lineage (NCBI taxonomy): Eukaryota > Metazoa > Chordata > Actinopteri > Perciformes > Harpagiferidae > Harpagifer > Harpagifer antarcticus. The sequence continues at coordinate 1,967,681 of CADEHL010001023.1, forward strand.
CCCCACATCCCATAAATGCCCTTTCATTAAGAAATAGATCCAACTGAAATTGACCACATGTTGTGATAATGAGACAGATTTACCATGCATTGTAGTGTCAATTCAATTTAACATGCCTAATTGGCGTTAATATTACAATGACTATATCAGCGCCAAATACAAGTGTGTCTAGCTTGTGTGATGACAGGGATACGAAAAACTCTTGTGAAATGGACTGTAAATATTTCTCCACATTTTAAGAGCTCCTATTATATCAAGCATCTTCAACTGTGAAAGATAATTATGAGCCACTCCGGCAACAGGAATTGCATTATAAATGCTCTCTATCACCTGCTGAACTACATAATGGATGCACTTTGGATGATTTATTTGGTTTGGTGGAACCATTAGTTTAGTTTGGCCAGTGCAGTGCAATACTGCCACAGGGAGTGCAATATATTTGAATCATTTGGCTTTGTGCTGTCGTGATGAATGAATGTAGTTGGTGGCTGATAGTGTTAGTGCATTGATAGTGTGTGTGCTGTTTGTATCCGTGTTTGTGCCTCTTCTCCTTGTGTGTGCATGCACACCGTCTGGCATCTATCAGCGCTCAACAGAATGCTGTGAAGGCGTGAAGAGTAAAAGACCAGGGGGTACAGATGTGTCTGCAAATGTAAGCAAGTGACATTAGCACCTACTAGACACCCATTAAGTCTGTTAATTAAAATGCAGGTATTAAACATCTGTGGACAGCTCAGCCATCAGCCACCCCCTCTCTGCCTGTCTCTCTCAGCATCTTCAATTTCCAAGTTTAAAATAAATGAGCTTATTCACCTGCACATACGCTCCACCAATCCCCCCCTTTCATTCTGCTCATGCTCCATATGGTGCTGCTTGTTTGAAAGTTATTTTTAGGCCTTCTAATTCCTGAACCTGAGAAAACTTGCTGTCACTCACATCGTCTCTGCCTTTTTTCTGTTTGACTTTCCTTCTGGTTTGCTTGTTCGCTTTTAGATGTTTGTGTTGAGAAGTATTATAAAAAATAAGATCCTCATCTCTCTGCAGTTGCAACTGTCAGCTCTGTGGACTTTTCTACAATGTTTACCTTTTTATCTGCACTTTTTTACCATATATTCTTACTCTCTTTTTCTCATTTGTCCGGTCTAAATTGTGAATTTGAAAAGACACAAACAGAGGTGCCTCATTGACTACCCACTGCTGTTCACAATATCAAACAGCAATAAAGTAGCACTTAGACGTAAACATATCGATCATTTCAAACCTTTATTTAACCAGGTAGGTCCCATTGAGATCATTGATCTCTTTTTCAAGGGACACCTGCAGCAAGTAGGTTACACATGAGAAATAAAACAACATAAAACAATAAAGGACATCATACATCATATTTACAGGGTACATTTACATATCTATCGACATTTACAAGTACCAACAGTATCAAAGAGCATTTCACCTATCCTAAGCTTTAAAAACATACAGTGGAACCAAATTGCTCAGTTTCGATCTTTTCGAAGACTGTTCCAAGCAAGAGGAGCTGCGCACATAAAAGCTTTCGTACCAAAGTCAGTCCTTGCACTTGGCACATGTAACAAGACCACATCATGTGATCTCAGGTAATAGCTAGCTGCAACTCTCTGTGTGAGATCAGAGAACAGATATAAGATGGGAGTTTACCCAACATGGCTTTATATATGAACATGTACCAATGACTGAGCCTCCGTACAGTAAGTGAAGGCAAACCTGCCTTGGCATACAGGGTACAGTGATGAGTAAGTGCTTTACAGTTAGTAACAAATCTCAGAGCACTGTATAGGCGGCATCTAACTTGATCAGGTAATGGGCAGGTGCAAATCATATAGATCAGATCACCATAGGTACAGGTAAAAAGGTCACAGAGCCTTTTCCTGGCCTCAAGTGAAAAACAGGACTTGTTTCTGAAAAAGAAACCTAGTCTAACCCTCAGCTTTTTAAGCAGATTATTGACTTGAAGTTTAAAAGAGAGACAATCATCAAGCCAGATACCAAGGTATTTATAACAGGCAACGACTTCAAGTATTTTTCATTGCGCAGTAACAATATCTAAAGTGGTCTCCGGTATCTTTTTGGCTTTTGAAAATAGCATTACCTTAGTTTTATCAACATTTAAAAGAAGCTTTAGTTCAGAGAGCTGAGTCTGAATAATATTAAAAACAGCCTGCAATTTAACAATATCCTGACTAAACACCAGTCAGGAAGAAACACAGCACCATCACTGCGACAATGAAAGTGGTAAATGACATTACTAGTATTTTAGATAATAAGCAGAGTTGTGCAGCTCTATTTATTGACCTTTCCAAAGCGTTTGACACCGTTGATCATCGCATCTTAAAGCAGAGGCTACTCAGTATAGGCATATCCAGCCATGCAGTGGGGTGGTTTGTGAACTACCTCTCTGAAAGGTCCCAATGTGTTCATTTTGATGGACTGTCTTCTGAGTGGTTAAACATTTCTAATGGTGTACCACAAGGTTCTGTTTTAGGACCACTTTTATTCTCCATATATATTAACAGCGTAGGTGAGAATGTGGATGAAGCTACTTTACATTTTTATGCGGATGATACTGTGATGTATTGTGCAGGTCCCTCCATTAATGAGGCTGTTGTTAAATTTCAGGCTGTTTTTAACACTATTCAGACTCAGCTCTCTGAATTAAAGCTTCTTTTAAATGTGGATAAAACAAAGGTAATGCTCTTTTCAAAAGCTAAAAAGACACCAGAGCCTGTTTCGGATATTGTAACTACGCAAGGAACAAAACTTGAAGTTGTTGCCTGTTACAAATACCTTGGTATCTGGCTTGATAATTGTCTCGCTTTTAAACATCATGTCAATAACCTGCTTAAAAAACTGAGGGTTAGGTTAGGGTTCTTTTACAGAAACAAGTCCTGTTTCTCGCTTGAGGCCAGGAAAAGGCTAGTCACTGTGACCTTTTTACCTGTGCTGGACTATGGTGATTTGTTTTATATGAATGCACCTGCCAATTACCTGAGCAAATTGGATGCTGCATATCACAGCGCTCTGAGATTTGTCACTAATTGTAAAACGCTTACTCATCACTGTACACTGTATACCAAGGCAGGTTTACCATCACTCTCTGTACGGAGGCTCAGTCACTGGTACACTTTTATTTATAAAGCTATGTTGGGCAAACTCCCGTATTACATCTGTTCTCTGGTAAAGCAGAAAGTTGCAAGCAGCTATTGTCTGAGATCACAGGATGTAGTCTTATTAGATGTACCAAGAGTGAGGACTGTCTTAGGTAAAACAGCTTTTATGTGCGCAGCTCCACTTGCTTGGAACAGCCTACAGTCCAAATTGAAATTGTTCACCTTTGTTTCTCTGAATGTTTTTAAGGCACGTCTGCACGAAATGCTTTATGACACTATGGGTGTTTGTAAGTGTTGGTGAATATGTAAATATGATGTCCTCTATTGTTTGTTTTTATGTTTCATGTGGAACAAATTGATGCAGGTCTCCCTTGTAAAAGAGATCCATGATCTCAAGGGACCTATCTGTTTAAATAAAGGTTTGAAATGAAATGAAATGAAACAACCGCCTCCTTAATGGAGGGACCTACACAATACATCCCGGTATCGTCCGCATAAAAATGTAAGTTTGCTCCATCGACATTTTCTCCTAAACTGTTGATATGGATGGAGAATAATAGTGGACCTAAAACAGAACCTTGTGGTACACCATTTGTAATGTTTAACCACTCAGAAGACAGCCCATCAAACTGAACACATTGGGACCTTTCAGAGAGGTAGTTCACAAACCACCCTACTGCATGGCTGGATATGCCAATACTGGCTAGCCTCTGCTTCAAGATATGATGATTGACAGTATCGAACGCTTTGGAAAGATCAATAAATAGAGCTGCACAACTCTGCTTTTTGTCTAAGATACCCGCAATATCATTCACCACTTTCATTGTCGCAGTGATGGTGCTATGTTGCTTTCTGAAACCTGACTGATGTTTACATAGGATGTCATTTTTCCATAAAAACTCCTTTACCTGTTCACTCACTAGGCTTTCAAGAACCTTAGCCAGAACTGACAATTTAGAGATGGGCCTATAATTATTTAATAAAGTGGCCTCCCCTCCTTTTAGTAAAGGCAGGACATAAGCTGACTTCCATACTTTTGGAATTGTGTTTGTGCTGAGAGAGACGTTAATCAATCAATCAATCAATGTTTATTTATATAGCCCAATATCACAAATGTTACATTTGTCTCAGTGGACTTCACAATTTGTACAGAATATCAGTATGACAATACGACACCCTCTGTCCTTAGACCCTCACATCGTACAAGGAAAAACTTCCGAAGAAAACCCACAGTTTAAAGGGGAAAAATGGGAGAAACCTCAGGGAGAGCAACAGAGGAGGGATCCCTCTCCCAGGACGGACAGACGTGCAATAGAGTGTGTTAAAAAGAGAAGTAAGAGGTGGAGCAATACAATCAGCTATCTTTAAAAAGAAAGGTTCTACGTTGTCTGGACCAGCGGGTTTCTTAGGATCTAACTTGGTTAAGGCTTCATGAACAACATCAATAGAAAAAGGAGAAAAACTGAAGGGGTTTTCCAAACCACATTCAGAGTCACATACTGTGGTGTTCACAGAAGCAGAATTAGAAACAGAATCAAACAGAGAGCCACAGGACACAAAATGTTCATCAAAACAATTGAACATAGCCCTGTCCGATATAGTGCCAGATGCTATGGTAAGGCGAGGAGGTAGCTCATTACGGATTTCACCGGTGGATATCAATGTAATGGTTGTCCCAAATGCTCTAGGATTATATAGGTTTTTTGTGGTAACTGACAGATAATACTTAGACTTAGCACTTTTGATTTGAGATGTGAAGCTATTTCTTAGCTGCCTAAAACAAAGCCATTCTACCTCTGAGCCTGATTGCCTAGCCTTTGCCCAGGCCTTGTTTCTCTCATGTAGGAGACTAGACAATTCAGCAGAGAACCAAGGATTGTCTCGTCCTTTCACTCTAAATGTACGCAGGGATGCATGTCTATCAATCATTTCCATAAAACCAAGATAAAAATAAGACCATGCAGTCTCTACATCAGCACACAGATCGATTTTTCCCCAATCAAAGCTAAACAGATGATGTACAAAACCCTGCTTCACAAAATGTTTTGTGTCTCTCTTTATAATAATGTGAGGGGCATGCTGGTCCATTCAACCATCGCACAACTTGGCATTCTGCATGCCAACCTGTTATGAGACTGAGCTCCAGTTCTTACCTGCTCTCTTTACTTAAGCCGTCCTTCTGCCTTGGCAGGGATACACTCAAAAACATAAAGCAGTTCAGTCCTTGTAATAAAAGCCAACCCGAATTATCAAATCATAATTAATATGCTGGGAGTGGTGACATCATTGAATAGTGTTGACACTTGTTTCACAGCACACACTGTGCCAACGCACATTGCACATATCAAAGGAATCACACCACGATCAAAAAATAAATGTAAATAAACAGTGCGAACCCTGCTGGTCTGAAAAGCAGTGTTGGATTTTTTGATTTCGGACGTCTGAACATTTTAACAATATTCAGCCTGCACAAAATATAAATATACATTTAATTATTTATTTATTTGCAGGATGAGGTGAAATTAGGTTTTAGCTGATTGATCCCTGTCATCAAATATATTATAAAAAGATAAAGACAAGTAGACAAGAACTAGAGAGACACATGTTTTGGCCAATTTCATGATGATTTCCACTAAAAAGATTCCCTTAGTATTAAGTATATTCATTGTATATACTAATTACACTGCTATCACAGTGTGACCTAATTTATTTGTAGTATGCGAGCATGAGATAATAAGAGGAAGAGGCATGTTGTGATCTGTCTCCAACACAGTCAAAAACAAACACAGACGCACCCATTCACGATCGCTCACACACACACACACACACACACACACACACTTTGTAAGCAATCTCTCGGTTTGCTGATGCCTCTGCACCATCACAACGTTGTGCTATATTTCTGAATATTTCCATTTGTTTCTCAGAGATCTCAGCTTTGTCATTGTTCTCTCCCATTTCCTTTTCACTTACTAGAAGAATAGTCAGGCGACCTTATGAGGCAAAATTGCCTGCAGTAGAGCCGGGGAATGGAAAATGAGACAAAATCTATAACGTTCTGCAGTAGGCTGTGAAAAAGACAAACAAATATTCCTGGGCAGAAGTGTTTCTGGTCACAGCTGTTGGCGGGAGTGTTGATGTGTGAGTTTGCTGTTCAGACAGAAAATATTGTTAATCTGTGGTTTTAACAAGTCAACAGAAACATTCTTTAAAAACTGGTAATGAGAAACAGCTTGGATTTTGTTGAATAGTCCTTTATCCTTTAAGAAATACATATTTGCCTTTTGTTCCAACACTGTTAAAGGTCCCATGTCATGGTCATTTCTACTGATCATAATTCCATTGTTGAGGTATTCTAAAATAGATTTATATTGTGCAATTTTCCAAACTCACATTGGTTTCTCATACAGCATCTCTGTATAGTATGTGTATTCACTCTTTGTCCTAAACGGCTTGTTGGAGCTCCTGTCCCCCCCCTCTCTGTGAGCCCAGTGGCCGTCTGCGAGACAGCGAGACACAGCCCGAAACACACACACACCCGCAGCCTGGCTGGGAGTTTGTGTGTGTGCTCACACTGTCCCGCTCCTCGCAGCAGCGAGCCTCGCAGACCCGGCGGCAGACATACGTCTCTGGGCGGGCATTTGATTTACCAGGGCGGGCGGGCCCACCCCGAAATGTACATATCCTGGGAAATCTGAATTGTCAAGGGGGGGTTGTTAGACGCTCAAGATTTGTCAACGGAGGGGGGGGGGGGAGGCGCACACAATTTGTTGTTACGGAAAGAGAGGGGTTTTAGGCTGTTCATGGTCATTTGGAACGCTGTGCCAACTTGGGCAAGCACGGAGGCAAACTTGAGGAGCGCACACAGGGTGGAGAGGTGGAGTGAGGTTGAGCGATGGAGAGAAAGGGAGAGAGAGATTGAGCGAGGCAGAGAGCGTGTGCAGCGGTCTGCTTGCGCACAGAGCAGTTTGTGAGAAAGCCGGCTTGAGAGTCAATTTCTCTTCAAAATATAATTGATTGCCAGCCTCCCTTGTCCCTGGCTGGCTTGCTAGCTCGTGGGTAACGTAACTGATTTATTTTAATGTGCCTGCATCTGGCGCTGAGTTGCCATATTCCTTTCATGAACCACTTCCTGATATACGTTGTTGCAGATATATATAAATGATAATAGCCAAACTAACCTAGCAAGAGTAAACTGGCAGGCTGCTGTGCCGCATCTCACTCAAAAACCCACACGACTCAACCCAGCGAAAAACCTGTCTCGCGCGCAGCCTTTCATTCAGAATTTCATAGCAAAATAAAAAAATTATATTAAACCAATCTTTCAACATAGTTTAAAACAAAAATAAATACTAGGACAAAGCCCTACAAATAACAACAATACACATAATAATAAAACAATTAAAATGTTGTATTCAGCCCTGATTAAAACAGCCCGCCCATGACGCCGGGTCTGGAGCCTCGCAACGTCCCGCCGAGTGTGTGTGTGTGAGGAAGTCCGCGGATTAGTCCAAACGTAACGGCTCCGCGGACGTAACATCACTATACCCAAATACGTCACTATACCCAAGAAGTAAACAATGGAAAAAGAGAAATCTCCAACGAGGCGTTCTGGGGCAGCATAGACAGGTATTTTCTGTGTTAGAGTTTTACTCGCTACAGGGTGTACTTTGAGGGTTTGTGACTCTGCAGACCGTTTACATGCATAAAAAGCTACATAAGACACAAGGGGACGGGTAATAAACAGAAAAGCATGACATGGGACCTTTAATTAAAGTAAATATGCAATTATTGGCTCATACTGGAAGTGTCAGATCATTGTGTTCAATTCAGAGCATGGCTCAGCTTGCTGTGAAACGTTGGGTTACGTATTGTAACCCTTGTTATATTAGCACAGGCGGAGCCCTCTACTGGACTCTATGGGTACTACCTTACCCTGCGAGCATTCTCCCACTGAGACTTCTATAGGGCCATGGGCGGGCCTACCTGAATGTGCGCGCATCACACCGTATAAAAGGAGGCCTCACCTCCTGACTATCATCCTACACCTCTCTTCAGCGAGCGAAATAGGACAGACAGTGCCCTGAGTAGATGGCTCCGCCTGTGCTAATATAACAAGGGTTACAATACGTAACCCAATGTTATATCTCTCACAGGCTCCGCCCTCTACTGGACTCTATGGGTACAGTGGGTGGAGCCCCGATGTATACGCGCACTGTCGTCCAACACCATTCCACCCTACTGCCCCTGACCGGCTTTTCTGGTCAGCAGCTGCTGCCCCACAGTCTCCTTTAACCCGGTTGTGACCGAGGAGAAATCTGGGCTGTGGCTGACAGAGCACACCCTGCTGCGCTTACCTCGCAGAAAGTGTGCTCAAAAAACAGTGCTGGGGGACACCCACCCCCTGCCCATAGACGGATGGGGAGAGCCCCCTCAGCCCTGAATGGGCTTACTACACGCCTGCCTCCCTGAATCCCTAAGGATCGCAGTGAGAGCGCTAGTGCCCATGCCCCACACTCAGACACCTACCCCGTGCAGAGTGTGTGTGGACTAAAGTGTGGAGGGCTACCCCCCTCCGGAGGTGATCCGGGGACCCCCAAAACCGGAGGTTGCCCTCCACTGAGGGGGGGATGATCACCAGCCGCCGTTTGTGCCTCTTGGGATCCAAACGCAGGCTGGAGAACCACCTCTGCAGGCGGCACATATGCAGTAACCCCAGCAGGACCACAATGTGAGCAGCCGCCATGAGACTCAAAGTCTGCATGACAGTTAAAGCTGTCACTGTCGCCCCCTGTCGCAGCCTGTGAACCGCCTGGAGAAGGGACGCACTTCTGCTCTCTGACAGGGTGGCGCCTAGCGCGCCTGCATCGAGCACCACTCCCAACTACAACGCCTGTTGGTGAGATATGGGTGTGATCTTTTTTCAATTGATCGCAAAGCCTAATTTGGTTAGGTGTGTGATCAATTGTGCTGTGCAAAACATTGCCTGTTCCCGGGACCCAGCCATGACTATGAGGTCGTCTAGTAAAAGAAAACTCTCATGACGTGGGCGCGCAGCGGTTGAAGCGCTGTAGCCACACATTTGCTAGGGAATAGCCGAACGGCAGCCTGTTGTACTCGTAGGTTATCCCCTGGAAGGCAAAACGCAGACACTTTCTGTGCTCTGGAGCAATTTCTACATGAAAGTATGCATCTTTCAGGTCGATGGTGGTGAACCAATCGCCTGGCTGCACAAGCCCCAGTAACTGTTTCATAGTTAACATGCAGAATTTCCTACAGGAAATGTGGCGATTCAGGCAGCGGAGATCTAGAATAGGTCTGAATTCCCCTGTTTTCCTGAGAACCAGGAAGTACATGGAATAATGAAAATGTTCTCTGTGCTGAGGGTGCACAACAGACACAGCCTGTTTCTGCACCAGAGCCTGAATCTCTGCTGAGAGGAAATACATCTCCTCCTGGGAGGACAGATTTACCTCTCGCATGCCCATAAAAAGAGGTGGGTGTGGGACACCCACAAGACAGTGGTCCATGTGATACAGTGGTACAGTGTATAGACATGTGGTACAGTGGGACGCTGCAAAACTGGAGTGAATAGCCCCGTTTCAGCGTCCTGTCCCTCCACCTTGTTAGCACACAGCTGAGTTTCCATTCCCCAGAACATTGTGTTAATGGACAAGCCCTCAGCTGTGGGGCCGCAGCTATGAAGCTGTGATACATTAGATGGGTGTTTGGCTGGTGTGGGGGATGTAGAGACAATTATTGTTGGAGACTGGAACACGGATATGCAACGTAAAGACACGTCTGTCTTCAAGTCCTTCGGTAGGATTTGTGATCTGCACGGCTTCAGCCAGCTAATCACCCAACCCACCCGGGTATGTGAAACAACACAAACTACCATTGATCTCATTCTGACCTCTGACAAGTCCAGGATCTCCAGTAAAGGGGTTATAGCATGCGGTTTAAGTGATCATTATATGATATTCTGTACCCGCAAAAAGCTAAAACAAAGGGCCGGCTGTCACAAAACAGTCATATCTAGAGACCTCAAAAACTACTCTAGCGAGGCCTTTAACCTAGAACTGGAGAGCCTGGACTGGTCAGATGAGCTCAGTGGTACACAAGTTGAAGAAACATGGCTTGGTTTCAAAAACAAATTCTCTGCAATACTCAATGATTTGGCCCCCCTAAGAACAACCAGGATAAAAAATCGCGCTGAGCCGTGGATGCACTCCGGCATACTGACCGCCATGAAAACCAGAGACAAAAAATGCTCTGAGTTTCATCAAAGTCAGTCAATGCTTTCCAAAAGCACGAGCAGTGAACTCCAGGCCCACGTGACTGAACTAAAAATTGAAAGAAACAGACTAAGAAATGACTTAAGCTCCGTGATCAAAACTGCCAAAAAGAATTTCATCAATGTCAAAACTGAGGAAAACTAAAATAAACCCCGTGAACTTTGGAAATTACTCAATAACCAGCTTGGCTGCAGTAAAAAACTCAAAACCAGATTTTCGAACGTAAACATAAAGACAGATAACAGGCTCATCACAGACAAACTGGATGTGGCCAAGTACTTGAAAAAAATTTTCACAAACATAGCCACAACTCTTGTAAATAAATTACCCTCCCACTCAGGGCTTTTTGGAGTAGATCACATCTGACCTACTACAAAAACCTAGGGGTACGCAAAGATGATTTCAGTCTAGCAAGAGTAACAACAGCAGAGGTACTCATTAAACTGAGCGCCCTCCAACCTAACAAGGCCACTGGCCACGACAATATCCCCTCCAAATTCCTCAGAGACACAGCAACCGCCATCTCACCAGTCATAGCTCACATAATTAACCTCTCCATAAAACACGGAAAAGTACCCAGAGACTTCAAAATTGCAAGAGTAACCCCCCTGCACAAAAAGGGCAGCAAATTGGACCCAGGCAACTACCGCCCTGTTTCTATACTTACCTCCATCTCGAAAGTCATGGAAAAATTGGTATATGAACAGGTCGAAAAGTACCTCGCGGAAAAGAAACTAATCTATGAATTTCAATCTGGCTTTAGAACATCCCACTCCACTGACACATACCTTCTTTATTTGAGCGACCACATCAAACAAGAGGTGGACGAGGGCAAGTACTGCGGCATGGTGATGCTGGACCTACAAAAGGCTTTCGACACTGTCAATCACCCCATTCTGATTGACAAGCTAAAAGCAATTGGTTTTGATAAACTATCGGTGAGCTGGATGCAATCCTACCTGGAGGGGAGAGAACAGATGGTGGAGGTAAACGGTACTCTGTCCCCCCCCCTCCCAGTGAGCTGTGGTGTTCCACAAGGAAGCATATTAGGTCCGTTACTGTTCCTAATTTATGCAAATGACATGTCATCAGCATGTGACTGCAACTTGTTCCTGTTTGCGGACGACTCAGCCCTGCTGGTCTCGGACAGGAGCAGATTGCAGGTTGAAAAAACCCTCAGCTCCGTGCTCGGCAGAATCTGCACCTGGCTCGCCGATAATAAATTATCATTACACCTGGGTAAAACAGAGTCCATTCTCTTCGGTTCGAAACATAATCTCAGCAAATCCGATGACTTTTCAGTTGTAGTGGGTGACATTATTGTCACAAGTAAGAAGGAAATTACATACCTAGGATCTATTCTTGAGGCAAACCTCTCCTGTGACAAAATGGCATCTAATGTAATAAAAAAAGTCAATCAAAGAACTAGATTCCTATACCGGATCTCCTCTCTGGTAAACAAAAACACCCTGAAAACTCTGGCAGGAGCCCTCATTCAAGGGTACTATGACTATGCTTGCACGTCATGGTACCATAGCACCTCCAAGGCGCTAAAAATAAAACTTCAAACATCGCAAAATAAACTGGTCAGACTACTGCTTGACCTTTCATCTAGAACCCACCTCACCTCTGCCCACTTTGACAACCTAGGATGGCTTAGAGTAGACGACAGAGTACAGCTACTTGCAATGGGCCTGGTCTACAAGATCCACTACACCTCTATGGTACCCATGTACTTGTCAAAATTCTTCCCAAAGGTCAAGGAATACCATGATCATAACACCAGAGGGAGCTCCACAAATCATGTGAAACCCAGATTTGGCACAAAAAAGGGGGAATACACGTTTCGCAATTATGCCACATCAAGGTGGAACGCTCTTCCCACAACTGTAAAGGAAAGTAAAACTATACTTACCTTCAAAGCCTCTCTTAAAGAGCACCTTCGGGGGAGAGCATTGCAAAACTGGCCCCGGTAATGGTACAAATCTCAACCTGTCGTACAATGGACAGCTTCCCCCCCCCCATCTATGTATATACTCGCATTTTAGACTCTGTATATCTGTAGACTTGGTTGGTCTTAAATGTCCGGTTAGGATGTATTAGAACGAAATCTAAAATGAAAATTGTAAATAAGAAATCTGTATGTAAAAAACCACCTGTATGTAAATTGTAAATAACCCATCTGTTTGTCAAATATGTCTTACATGTCTTAAATGATATGATGAATTGGAAATGGGGGACCCTGATGTAAACAAGACGAAAGTCTTTCTCTGGTCTGCATCCCCTTAACAATTGTATGTTTTGAGCTGTACTGTACTGTACCCAATATACAAGCCGTTAATAAACTTTTCAATCAATCAATCAATACTCTCTGGTGACCCGTTCCGCCGCAAAACTCCCCGCGAAGGGAAGATTTTCCCATGGAGGGTTGACACAGAAAGGGCCGATTATTTACTGAGGACACTGAACGCACCGCCGCGGGCTCTTGTGTGAGTGCGGGCTCCGCCATAATGCAACCTTTACCACTACGGTAAACTGCATTGGAGTCTTTGCTCTAGGCGCAGTGTGTTCTCTGACAGTACGCCGGCCATAATGTCTCTGTACCCGCATAGTGCTAGATAGCACTCCCTGCGGTTCATCCCTCTCATCTGCATGCCCACTAGCCACCTCCTTTACAGGAGCTACAGCTGGGGCAGCGAATGGGGAATTTGTACGGTTAACATTGTGTGTAAGTACAGATCAACCTCATTATTATTAGAAAACGTAGTGATCTGTACATTATACAGGGAGGAGGCGGGATTCGCCCCCCCCCCCCCCCGTTTTATACGGTGTGATGCGCGCGCATTGAAGTAGGCCCGCCCAAGGCCGGCTACGCCTAAAGAAGTCTCAGTGGGAGAATGCTCGCAGGGTAAGGTAGTACCCATAGAGTCCAGTAGAGGGCAAAGCCTGTGAGAGATATAACCAAGGTTTATAATCTAATAGAAAATGATTTTGTGTTAAACCAGTTATCTCTAGATGTTTCCTCATTTTGTAGAGTTCTTATTGGTATTAGTTGGTATTGGCATTGCGTTAATTTGACATGATTTATTAAAGATGTTTAAGATTTTAAAATGTCCAATAATTTGTGTTTGAGTGAGTCCATATGGATATAAAATACATGAACAGATAATGTTTTGCAAAGATATTGGAAACATTGGAGTGTAATAAACCTGTTAATTTAGTTCTTTTTTAACCACATTATCCAAAATTAAAGTCTGACACATTGCATGACTTGATGTTAGAAAGGAAAATGACAAGCTAAAGTTTAGAACCATTTCAACAGATTCATATAGTACAATTGTGTTAAATTGCTGTATATGAGATAAAGTATAGTAGGATATTACAGAATATTCAACACATTACATTAAGCGACCAAAGAGTGATAGTAATACATTTCATCAGCCGTGTTTTAATCCAAGTTCCTCAGGCGAATGAGCCCGTTCAATCAAACATCTAATATATTTCTTCACCATTAATATATATGCATGAACATGACTGTAAACACCGAGTGTGGAGTGAGTTGAGACTTTATTTAGAATCAGCCACAAGCAGAAGCGAAAACACCAGGGTGCTTATCAGGGGCTTTGGAGAGACACAGGAAATTGAGTTTGTCCAGTCTAATTATGGGCAGAGTCACGCAGCTCTACAGACGTACCATTTCCCTCCCATTAGCAGAGATGTGTTATTCATGAGGGCACATCTAGTGTGAACTCTGCTCCACTGATATACCACACAGTAACTTCTTGGTCTGTCAGGAGACCTGGGGCATTGTGTTTCATTTATTTATCTCCACCTCGACAAGAAAAATGGAAGGAGGTGATGATGAGGTTGCGGGGCCATACAAGCGTATAGATATCAATAGCATTAATCACCAGTAACCAGGAAGAGAAAGGGGTGACAGGAAGCTGCATGGAGAGAGACTTGGAAGTGAAGGACTTGTGACGAGAGTGTTAATCCACAGCCAAGACTCCAACCTGAAATAGCTGTGCCTTTTTTCTTTCCAAAAACACATTATCTGTCTTTTAGAGCCTCTCTTTTATTCTGCCAAATTCCAATAGGCTCTATTGGCATATATATGTATTGTTGTGTCCAAAGCTATTTATATAATACAATCTGAGCTGAATGGCACATTGTGTGAGCTCACAATGCAGTCATGACACACATTAATTTCTTACATTTTCATTTAAGGACATTATTCCCACACAATACATGTTTTCCTCTGAGCGGAAAACCAGTTCCCCTATTCAAAGCTCTGTAAACTAGCATCATCCAGCCTTTTATGCTTGTCACACTGACATTACCCCAAACCCGATGCATGGTTTAATGCTTGAGAATGTACCGTATGAGAATGCATGACTTAGTGAATCCATGGAGAGCTTATACCTATACAAGCACTAATGCATGTATGTGTAATTTATGTCTACATCTGTATTTAAAGTAGCACTTGGAGATGTAAATACATGCTGAGATCAGTAAGCTGGCAGGTGTTAAAGTCTCTAGTGGTGGTGCATGTTATGCCAGCTTCAAACGAGAGCACACGTGTCCTCAGTGTGGCTGAAAACAAGAAAAAGAGTGCATGCTTCTCCCTCATCACTCAATTTGCATGCATAAGAGAGTGTTACTTCAACATTCATATCATACATTCACCCCTTCTAAAGCCTCATCAGGGATGAAGTTAAGAGATTGTATTCATAGGGAAGAAATGAAGAAAGATATAAGATCCCTTATCTACCAATTATTTTTATGTTTTTTTGGTCAGAGCCGTAAAAAGAGCCGTTTTGGAGGAACTGATTAAGCAGGGTAAAGAATCTATTACTTAGTTCTGACAAGTTGAGGAGAGTGAGAGGAGAGGAGGTGCATCCTCGTGTCCAACATGATTAGCAGATCACTGATTCAAATTTCTCACTATCTCGGCAACATCTCCATTCTCATTCCTTCGCTCTTCTGTGTATCACACTTATCAATTTCTTTCTCTCAGATCATTTTCCTGCTGGAGATACACCTAATACTATTGAGATGCATGAAGAAGTGTGTTAATGGAAATAATTCAAGGCTTCAAAAAATATAATTACTGAGAGAGAAGAAGATCTGCTAAATGAATAATGAAATCTCTTGGATGAATTCCTACCACAGCGGGTTACTGTAACAAGAATCGTTTCATCTCAGAACAAATGTAAAAACATAGGATGGATACAATGTGTTGCATTGTGGGTGTTCTTTATGGAAAAGCGTCTTCTGTAAGGGTCAATATTCTAATCAAATATGCACCTGCATCTCGTTGCTGCTTAATGGACGCTGAAAGATTTACTGTTTCTTGTTTTGCTTATTTGTCAGATAAATAAAACAAACCTATATTTCCCATGAGTAATGCAAAACGTTTTCACCTATTTGCTCAGCCAGTGTGCTGATATGCTTGATCAATCTTCATGGAAATGGCGTGTAGAAAGAAACATTCAGAAACAGAAAGACGCAGAGAGAGAAATTACACTAAATGATCCATGTCTTGATGCAGGTCATGACATTAAAATGTAAGCGAAGGCATTTTGTGGTGCAGTGTCATGGGCTCCTACACAAAATATCTACATGCAAACACACACCCTCTAATTCAACGTTTTTACAGTGTTCAACCATGAAGAATCACCTCATTTTGAGGGCACATTTCTGTCTCAGGAGGATGCATGCATTTCCATTGTTGCCCAATGGCAGGGCTTAACAAATAGGATTAGATCCGTGCCCGAGAGAGCACACTCCTGTTCAGGTGACACACAGCTCAATGCTCCAGCTCTGCAACTAGACACAGAGAATTACTGTTAAAGGTCAGTGGAGTCAGACGCTGAATGTCACAGCTTAGCCACAGTTTGGCAAGAAAATACATTAGATAAATACGCCTGTCTCTTGGTGTAGAGTTATTTTGCAGCTCTTGAATTTCCAGCATAAAAGACCCAGGATTACAGGGTGAGTTAAAAGGCAACAGAGGCATATCGATTAGATTCAGTGAATCAGGCCTCTGCTATGCTGTGAATAATAAATTGAGCAGAAGACAGCCAAGGGTTGCCATGATGGGCTCTGAGTTGTGCTCATTCGGGATGAGAATGTGGATAAGTCATATCTCCTGTCTCAAAGATCTGGGGAATCATGTCAATGATCTGACATCGCCTCAGAGCAGCTTACTACAACTTTAAATATGCATTCACACCCCATTTAACAACACAAAACGACTGATCAAGGCTTGCTGCAGAGGGTGGACTCTCAGCGAAGGAATTGGACTCCTAATAGCACAACTCCCCAAAGTGGCATTATATTGGAAAGGGTAATTGCTTTAATTTCTGCCAAGATGTAAAATCAGACAAGAGTGTTGAATCAGGGACCCAATGAACTTTACTGAGACATCTTGTGACTCACTGAAGCAGGTGTTATTGGTTGTTCTCTTTAGTAGACTCCGGATTGTGGGCCTAAAAACACTTAGTTGATTCAGGCAGTGAACTGTGACAAAAAGGGTACATAATGTGTACTAGTAATAAGGCCACTATAACGTGCACCTCCAGCAACAGCGTTGGATGGCATGTCCGTCTGTCAGTCCAAGACCTATTGTCATACAATTTAGATATTCATGGTCATGAAGTTGGCATATGTAGTTCAGAGCGGCCAAGGTCCACATAAAGTGTTGCATGGAAGTTGCTACACATAAAGGAATTTGTGCTACGAGCAGGTTTTACAGTTTTCTTTTTAATTCAACATTTTCTCAGCTGTATAACTATCCAAATCAAAACTGAACCAAAATGGCTACCTTGGTAAACTTTAATTATTTTAAATATCACCATGTTAGCATTGTTATAGTATGTTAGCAGGATGATGTTAGCTCTAGGGGCGAGTGCAGCCTCACTATCAAGGCTATGCTTCAAAATTCAAGTTAAATGGCTATAACTCCATACTTAATTCCTTTTTTATTTGTATTTCCTGTCTGTCTCTGTGTGCTTGTGTGTTTGTGATTTATGTCTGTAATCTCTATTCTTTCTCTATCTCCCTCTCCCTTTCTCTCAACCTGTGTGTGTGTGTGTGGTGTGTGTGTGTGTGTGGTGTGTGTGTGTGTGTGTATGTGTGTGTGTGTGTGTGTGTGTGTGTGTGTGTGTGTGTGTGTGTGTGTGTGTGTGTGTGTGTGTGTGTGTGTGTGTGTGTGTGTGTGTGTGTGTGTGTGTGTGTGTGTGCGTGTGTGTGTGCTCTCTGCAGGCTGTGGACTGGAGTTCCTGCTGGTTCTCTGTGGGCTTGAGCTTTCATGGTCCTGCCCCCGTCACTGTATCTGCTACACTGCACCCAACACCGTCTCCTGCCAAGCCCATAACTTCCTGTCAGTCCCTGAAGGCATCCCCCCTGACAGTGAGCGCATCTTCCTACAGAACAACAAGATCCATCGATTGCTTCGGGGTCACTTCAACTCCAATACAGTCACTCTCTGGATCTATTCCAACAACATCACATACATCGAGCCGTCCACGTTCCACGGCTTCACGCGGTTAGAAGAGGTGGATCTGGGAGACAACCGCCACCTGCGCTCCTTGGCTGAAGACACCTTCCACGGGCTGAGTCGCCTCAATACGCTTCACTTGTACCAATGTGGGCTCAGTTCACTTCCTAGTAACATCTTCCAAGGCCTCAGAAATCTGCAGTATCTCTACTTACAGGTACATTCAACTGTTGTTTTAAAGAGCGTTTTACCACTCTGTTAGGGCTGTCAATTTCAACAAGAACAAATTCGAACCAACACCTATTCTATGTGAATTAATTTGAACACAACCCACGTAGCCGAATTCTAAACGATGTTGTAAAATTAATGTGTTGTGTATTCACAGTGCCTCCGCTGCCTCACTTGAGTGACAAGCTGGCAGGAGCATTTTACCACATCAGCACACAGCCTTAACTTTATCAACAATTTGTCCATCTGTGCTGCTAAATCCCAAATTCTTTCACACATTACTTCTCAGATGGTTTGGATTATGAATTCAGCACTGCTTGATCATTCCCCCTTTTTCAAATATATAAAGTACAAGGTACAGCTTGTTGTGATATTCACTGAGAATTTTGAATCCCAACAGATGAACACATACTTTGCATAGAATGCTGATTCACAAAATGTGTTTAAGGCAAATGCTACAGTCAGTTTGTGCAATAATGAAAACATTGCATAATATATAATCGTGTGATACTGTCCCCTCTGCACCTTCTCAGGAGAACCATCTGAAGTACCTGCAGGATGACACATTTACAGACCTCCACAACCTGAGCCACCTGTTCCTGCATGGAAACCGTCTATGGAGTCTCAACCAGAACACCTTCCGAGGCCTTCGAGCCCTGGACCGACTGCTTCTGCACCAAAACCAGATCGAATGGGTTGACCGCCTGGCCTTCCACGACCTGAAACGTCTCACCTCCCTCTTCCTGTTCAACAACACCTTGATACAGCTGTCCGGACAGTGCCTGGACGTACTTCCCGCTTTGGAATACCTGCGCCTCAATGACAACCCCTGGTCATGTGACTGCAAGGCTCTGTCGCTGTGGGAATGGTTGAAGCGTTTCGGAGGCTCTACGTCTTCAGTGGTTTGCCATGCGCCAGCTGATTTGGAGGGTAAAGACCTCAAGGAGCTGCGCAAGGAAGACTTCCCCAACTGTCCAGCGGCTGTACCTAATTCTGAGTCCAGAGCCCAGACTAACAATGTATCTGGCACGGTGAATCCGTCCATGAATCACAGTGTAGTGGTGGGCTCAGGAGGGCAGACCCACTTAGTGCACACCTCGAGGCGCTCTCGAAACTGCACAAAGCCTCGCAGCAGGGTGAGCAAGGGGAAGGGTGACAATGAGGTTCACCACTCAAAGGAGGTCATGGCTGACAAGGAGGATGCCTCCCCGGATTTAACAGAAGGGGGCAAACATGACCACACGTCCCCAGACGGCACTGTCACGCGGAGGAAGCACAAGTGCACACCCCGGACCACTGTTCGCCCCCCTAGTGGGGTTCAGCAAGCCAACAATAGAGCGACCTTATCCCAGTCATTACTACATGCCTGTGCCCTCCTTGTGGCCTTAATAACGACAAATATTGACTTCATTTTCCGTTGACCTTCAGAGGGTTTTGCAGATGCTAATCACAAAAAACCACAGCCCTCAGACCCTCTCTTGCTCCTGCACTACAAGGCCTGTGTGTCTTCTATGTATGTGTGTGAGTGTGATTATATGTGTAAATGTAGTGTAGGGAGCTCTAGTGTTCAGACTGAAACAGGCATTAAAACATCAAACATCTACAACAGAAAGACTTGCAGCACAACAATCGAAGCGACTGAGGGACATAGAATGATACAAGGTTAATGCTTGCACTGCCACTAATGCCAGTATGGTTTAATCTTCATATGTCTTGGCATCTTATGTATTTTCTTAAATCTACAATTCACTCAAATGGAGTTGAGATAACCAAAATCTGGTGCAAAATAGGAAGAGATGACGGAGCAAATGAGGAAGCTTAAAACCTGAAACCTGTTAGCTATTTAGCTCGGAGACAGATGAGCTAGGTCTTCGAGTGCTCCATCCAGCTTTTAGCTCCAGTTCACAGTTTGTTTGTTATCAAGAAGGTACAAATGGTAAATCAATGACCCTGTAAACTCTCTGTCGTCAGTCCTACCTTGCTCTCATCCTTTCTGCCAAATGTATTTTGGCCGAACAATTGGGTGTAAGTGTTTCTCGTAAACAAATAAGTACAGGTTTAGCATACCAATAAATTGTGGGTCAGTCTAAGACATAGGAATGTGCCATTCAAACTAAATGGAAACGTATAGCCACAGATTTTAAAGCTATAAACAGAGCAACCATAAGCTCACAGTGTATTAACTACTCTCTATATAACGCTGACTTTTTCCAGGTACTGAACCAAACTTTCTGCCAATTCAAACTTTTTTCTCATTCGTATTAGATTCATACACACAACTCTGCTTCAATCTTCATTTACGCCACTTCTCTCCTTCCGGGCAACTGAATATTAAGCCGCTAATTGTTTCAATATGGCAAGGACTGCCATGCGCTACTTTCATTTGCTTGGGAAACAATATGTCTCTCTGGGATTCCAAGCTGTGAATATTGAAGAAGTCTGTCTATATCTTGTGTCAGATGTGGTTCATTTGATTTTTCTATGACACCAAATGGACCTTGTTGTGTCACAAGGAGTCTTAGAGGTGAAGGGTTAAAGGGAGGCTTTCTCAGTTTCCCGGTGATTTTGTGCTGAACTGATGAATGAGGGTGAACTTCCCTCATTGAGAATGTGAGGAACACATGTTTTTTTAATCACTTAACTTTAAAGGAATACAAGAACAAGACTTGAGAAAAAAATGTGTGTACCTTCAATGTAAAAACATTTTAAAAAGGAGCATGGCAAAGATGGGATCATGCAGAGTGAATAATGCCTCTTAATTAACTGTGTGTGATGTGATTGTCCATGAATGACGGGATCTAAGACCAAGACAATTGCTTCTGAAGTAACAAGGGGGTGCAGTACAATGCGGATCGACAGATGGACGACTACGGGACATCTTGCTGTACTTCTGGAGCTTTTGTGCCTCCCATAAATCTACTGATAAGATGGTGTTTGTATCAATGATGTGAACTATACCTGTAACAATGGAGACACAAGGACTTCTTGCAGTGCTGATATTAATAATTTACTGTATTACTATGAGAAAAACAATATCAGTGACATCGATGATAACAGGGTTTTCTGCTCCACCTGTCAGGAGGAGTTTTTCCACTTTTGATTTTCTGGTGATTTGTTGATTTACGTATTTTTCATGATATATTTTTAGAACCTTTGATTTGTTAATGCACAATTCCTCACCTACCTTTTTCTTGTTCTACTGTATGCCTCTTCATCTGCTTTCTTTGCCATGTTTCTGTTGTTCAGTAAATTATCATCAGAAAACAACAGTACAATATGTTTATAAAGATATTAAAATCTATATCTTCTTATGTCTACCATTGCAGTTTGAGTCTGTTTATTGCTGCTTTGAAGGTTTTATGTACTTGTTTTGAAAAAAAAGTAAAAGGCATGCTCAATCCCCTCTTCTTGCCTTTCTTTCCTTCAAATGTATTTTAAAGCGCAATTTGATTGTCTTCAGCATATATATATGTGTTTTGTTTTTGTCCAGATGCCACCTCTGTCTTTGCTCTAGTTGCTGGCTTAGCTGCTTCCTACAAACAGACACTTTTTCTGTGCACATAAAGGATGAATATACTATTCACAAACTAAATATTAGTGAAATGTTGGCTTCAATTCGATGAAAAAGCCAATTATTCATTACAACCTACAGAAGGTCCTGACCAACAGGACAGAAAAAATGAAATCCAAAGTCGACATGCAGACTATGGTTTGATATATTGCAGTTCAATAAATCATTTAAAAGCACTGAGGATATTAATGAAAGTGTCACATGGAATCTGTGGATATTCTTGGCTATTATTATTATTATTAATGGGCCTGTGGAACATAAATTCTATTACCCCTTCTTAAATTCCCTTCACCGGGATAGAAATTGATCCACAAGTAAGTGTTCCAATTGACCTTTTTTTAAACATTTTGTTAAATGATAAATGAGCTCAGAAGGAGTGGTTAAATGCATGGACGAGGATACGGTGTTATTCTATTGAAACTGATAGCCGTTCTGGCATCTGGTGTTTGATGCTCATCACACTCACCAGCTTTCACTCTTATCCAACACCCACTTCATCACTTCTCATACTTTGTGAACCTCTCTCTGATTTTCATGTACAAATCTCACTTAAATCATTCTTGTTGGTTACAAGATTAAAAGTGTGTTTATGGCACGGACACAAAAACTGTGAAATTGAATCTAATTAAATTCAATGAATGAAACTACATCAAATTGTATTACACAAATTCAGGATGTTGTTAAAACCAAAATCCCACAGACATAGTTTAATGTTTTTGATTTGATGATGATGATGATGATGATGATGATGATGATGATGATGATGATGATGTACACAGTTACTGTCATTAGCTCATTAGTGACTTCACAGTACTTCTTAACATTTGAGGAAAATAAGGTCAACATAATCCATAATGATCAAGTCCATAGTCGGCAAAAAGCGATTTTCTTTTTTCCATGTTCATGTTTGAGTGAGCTGAATGAGAAGTTAAATGATAAACAGGAAAAAAATGAGCCATCTCTGCATCCATTTGTATCTATTTATTGGAGCTGATGGGGTGTGGATTTTCTAATAAGCTTGTTCACATGCGCATAAACATCCATCACTGTAATTAAGGTGAAAAAGCATTAACAAAGTGAAGTGCGAGAACTTTGTAAATGGGACAATAAACCTGCTTATTTGCTGTGATATATAGAACATTTTATATTTTTACATAAATGTTTATCTGCACTGACTGTAAATTCAACTAAAGTGTTTAGTTATATATATATATATATATATGGAATTTTAAAAGGGATTCATTCAAATTAAGGATGTACTGTCCCTCTTGAGGGTAAATGTAACTGTCTTAATGGTAATTAAACTGCTCAATTTGGACATAAAATATTCATTCTACGGCAGATTTGTATGTGTGATAGCAGAATCGCAACTCAAGGCAATTATGAAGAGTTTTCATTCTAGGACAGGTGATGACATCTGAATCAAGAGACATCCAGTGACTGCAACCTGTGGGTGAAGGCTCTCACCATCACTCATGTCCAGTGTCCTTGTGATGTTCCCTCCTTCTGCACGTGAGTTCATACACTACACCAGTTTTCTTCTGGAGAGGGGCGCTGTCTATAGGGTGAACACCAGTGACCTCAAAGGATCTCAACATATGCACTCTTCAAGAGAGTTAGAAGAGAGGATTGATGTGCTCTACTGTATGTTTATGAAACTACAGCCAGCAGATGGTTAGGTTAGCTTTGCATAAAGACTGGAAACAGGGGGAAAGAGGAGGCAGCTCTGCACAACACATAGACAGTGGTCTAACGGGCCCTTAAGCCCCAAATGCCTTCAGCAATAACAATAATCTTTTGCTGTTCATCACACATGGCATTTTCTTATTATAATCCCATTACTTGTTCTTGGCCAGAATGAAAATCTAGATGTTTTTTTTTTAATCTAGTCTTAATGTCAAGCTTAGCAAGAGGGGCATAAACCATGTCATCGAAGGCTCAGAAAAAGCAAATTATCATATTTTTTAAGTGCTAAATTAAAGGTGTTAAACGTTTTTGGTAAGTGCTTACTTGAGATGTAAGAAGAATCCGTCAAAACCAGAGATTGCATCAGCTGTAAAGAGGCCAAGTTTTTAACTGGAGAAAGATCGATGAAGATGATGAGATGTGCTTGGAAGCAATCAATCGATTCATGAAGGAACCAAACAAACAATCAGACATCTTACCGTGACAATATTTCAATTCTAATCTTATCCTATTATGTTATCACTGGTCAATATAAGAACACATCTGAGATGGTCTGACAACGATAAGACTAATCGTGTACTGATTTGAATTTTTACAATCTCTGCAGCAACTTTAGATGCAAAACTGGACTTAAATTTGAGAGACGACAGGTAAGAAAGTAGCCTGTTCACAAGCTAATAAAGCACAAATTGTCATCCGATGAGCCGATGGGTTCCAATCTTATATATATATATATATATATCTTATATTTTATATATACAGTCTATGGTTCCAATATGTTTTTCCAAAGAGTTCTGTCTGTTTTGCTCTCTTTGGCAGCTGGAGCAAATGCAGATATAAAACACTGAAAATACATTTCACTTAAACTTCGGGCACTGTTGTTGGAATCTATTTCAGCCAGAGTTATTGGTCGCTTGCTAGTTGAGAGTATTACACAGCACTGTTTTATTTTCCCAAACTTTGAGGTAAATTAGTATCTGACTCACAGATACTCTCATCTGACTTGAACCAGTTATTTGGAAAATACATCAAAGGCAAGGATGTAATTGTAATTGTCTCATGGTAGATGAAATCTAGGAGTGATCAGCGAGGACCCAGTTCGGCTGGCAGATCCTCTGTGTAGAACCAGGTAGGACACCAATGATATCGTTAGAAGCCGGAGCCAAAATGCTGCTGCAAAATTAAAAGATGGGATGAGGAGAAATAACTTCTTTAATGCAAAATGGTCTATCATTAAGGAAAATGAGAGAAGCGGAGGGAGAGAGAGTGGAAGGCTGCAGCACATCAGTAATTGAACGGTTAGAGGAATAGGCTGGGATGCATGCGGGAAGAAAAGACACACCAAAGCGACAAAATATGAGATATCACAGTAACGAGACAAAGAAGAAAAAAGAACATAAACAGTGAAATAATTCAAAGAGGTGTTTCAAACATTACAACAGACATGTTTAAATACACAACGCACCACAAAGCCCTCATTACACATCACCACAACCCACTACAGGCCTCCTAATATAGCACCAGCATGTGAAGTGCTCACATCACTTATTCATGCAGAGAGAGGCAGCGTGTAGATTCATCCTGAGACGTGACGCTATTGTGGAAGCAAAGCTCCGACAGAAATACCCCTCCACAAAAATAAATGCAGCCTTCGACTATCTGTGTCCATTTCTTGGCTTTTAATTGACTCACTGTCATTTCTGTGTGGCTTTAATTAAAACCAAGCAATTAGAAAATGAAAAAAGGAGATGAAGAAAGTGGGTGAGCTGGGAAGGGAGACGGCGCACTGGGGGATATGATAATTAAGAGCAGACACACCATAAAATGCCTCAACACTTGCACCTAGTGTGACTCTCCACTTCCGCTCGGAGTCCCAGTCTCCCCACTCAATCACAAAGCTAATATCACCTCTTTCTCTATAAAACCCTTTCTTATTCCAGCTCTTTTATTTTGTCTATTTATTTAGCTTAAAGTCCCCCCAGAGCAGCAGCGTGCTCCAATTCTCCGAATCAGCCAGCCTGCATACTAAACTGAGAGGACGTGAGCAGCCCGAGGCCACACCACCACCTGCATGGATTAGAGGCTCGCTAATCCTCTCATGTTTTGACCTCAAGTCAGATGAAATATGCAGAAACGTTACTAAAAGTCAACGTGGTATGTTTCTCCATAACGATACACCTAGGTTAATTGATGAGATGGAAAAGGAGGGGTCTGATTACTGCAGTTGTTCCTAAATCAAATTTCCCTGTTGCTGATTTATATCGGAAAATGCTGACCTGTTGAGTGATAGGTGGAAGCCAAGGTCTGAGCGGATTTAACCTTTACCCCAAGACTTGTGACTTGAGGGTTTCAGAATCTATAAATAAAAAAATAAAATGTTGATGATGGTTTCCAACCCTGATATATGCTAAATGAATGGAAATATTTTGGGAAAAATGCATGGTGTACTGGAGTAGTTGGGAAATCTGGTCCAGCAAAAATAGACCTAGCAAGGAAAAACAAAGTGTCGAAAGGAGACAAGGGTCCAGTAAACATTAGGGCAAAAGGCACCATAAATGTCAGGGATAATCTTCATTGCAGAGGAACTGTGCACATCTACAGCAAGCAATGTGGGTCAAAGTTTGATTAGAAAGACTTCTGACATTTGTGGCTATCATTTCCCCTACCAAATCAGTTTGAATAACCTGACGATTGGTTTAACACCTAATTGAATTGTCTGGTTGACGTCTTGATAGCCAATTAACCCTGGTAAGTACAGTGTAATTTATGTTGGCTAAAGCTAGGACAATTAGACCCGGGCTGGATGCAAAATAAATTCTCCTTCAAGACAGCAGCACTTCTCTGTTTCTTCTATCGAGCTCGCATCCCTGTTGAAAAGGCTCTTTGGTCTGTTTTGTCCTGATCAATGCCAACAATTAACACACGCAATCAATTGAGGAGGCCTGAGGAACACAGGCGTCATCCTTTGAGTGTGACGAAGCCCTGGAGCCCATCACTCCTGGAGGGGTACACGCTCCAGTCAAGAGGCTAATGACACACACAGCACTTCCCCCCCACAATTAATCACTCCTGTGGTGGATCTGCCGGAAGTAAAACTCCTCTTCACAGCAGCATCTACTGTTTTCTCACGGCGGCTGATAAGATGTGCCACTATGTGTTTGTATGCACTAAATGTATGCAGATTTTCAAATATGTTAACTGTATCAAAAAAGACAAATATCATGACCGGATACCGACAGTAGGCTACGTATTAAAAATGCATTCCTCCATTCAATTTGTATGTTTGTTTAGCTACATCCTACACTTGCAGTATTCAAAAGCCTAGAAGAACCACTTACTGTCAAAACCTTTCAGGAGATCAAAGCTTGAATCAGACGTTAATGTTACGGCTGTGATAACCACAAGAGACACAGAAATGATGATACCGATGACAAATCCCAAAATGACCTACTATAATCTATCAGCCATAAAATAGACAAATAACAACTAAATGTTTGAGGAAACCAAAACATTGCTTCCACTATAGTTGAATTAAGGGGCTTACAACGTTATGATTAGGGCTTGATTTGAGCTCTAACACTTCAGAGGAGCAAGAGGTGTTTATGTTGTTTTTCAATATAAGATTGTGGGTTAGATCCCAGCCCTTGCAGTCAACATTGATGTATCCTTGGGCAAGATACTTAACCCAAAGTTGCTCCCGATGGCATGGCCAACGATGTGTGAATGAGATGTGAATGATGACTTGTAGAATGTAAAGTACTTTGAGGGGTCGTAAAGACTGGATGAAGCCATAGACTCTATGCAGGGGTCGGCAACAGGCGGACCGCGGTCCGGATCCGGACCCAGACGCCGACCTATACGGACCCGGAGCTATAATCAATACATTAATAGGGGATTTTTTGATCACCTTGATATGATCATTATAGTTATTAATGAGACTAAATAAAAAACAATTCCCAGGGGAACATGCCCCCGGACCCCCCTAGAGGAGGTTAGGTTCCCCCCCCCACTTAAATCATGTTCACATGGATAGGATACTAAATACATTTGCACACATCTTGTGCCCATATCTTTCTGTTTTGGTGGTCACGCCACACCGTGCACGTGCATGCATACGTGAGTCATGGTGAGATATCTGGATTAAGAGGTTGCTTTTTCTTTGCACAGCATGAAAGAAAGGCCAAATGAATGGGCTGTGAGTTTAGTTTTTTTAAGCAGAGGTTGAGTTCAATAATTTGTACGACCCTTGGAGGATGTTGTAAAAATTTAAAGGAAAAAGGTTCCCCACCCCTGCTGTAAATAATAATAAAAACCCTTGATGTATAACTTAACATCTCTGTCTCCTATTGATCTGAGTATATTATAAAGAATAGCCAGTTAATTGAAGCATTATAGCACAGGCCTTTGTCAGATGGTATATTACGCAGTTTTTTTTCTGCTTCGAATAGTTCTCTCTTTTTTCACCATACCTGTGTTTGCATCACTGTAACCAATGAGCGCCTGCATGTGTATGAGAATGGTCCTGACACCATTTCAGCCCAGATTTAAACTCCTGGCAGGACAAGCTCCAGCTCAATTCTCGCACTGAATTTAAAAAAAGTGAGCGATGGACTGCAATATAAGAGGGATGTGTAAAGACTGATATTGTTCTATAATCGTCTGAAACTGTTAAGTCATGATGTGAAATGGTTAACAAAGAAAAAGGGAAACTCAAGCTGCTGCTACACTTTATTTTATTTATCTAAAATTAAGCACTTTTAAGATACACATATTTTCAAAAGCTATTTTATTTATTTTCTCTATTTTATTTGTAAATGCAGCCCGAGAGGAACATTACACATATCCACAGTATTTACTGTATATCTGTATAGTTCAATGTTAATTGACAATAAATATTGTTGTTTATGAATTGTACTTTCTTTATTTGATTGGCAGTCAGTTGTTGATTACATGCAGACGTTGATAAAGCTACAGGTCACTTCAATATATATCACACTAATTCATGAAGCAAGTTAGACATTTTGATGTTCCGGACCTTTGCATGGGGAGATTTTTTTAGTTGAAATGTAGACTTACATTTGCTACTATAGGATAAAGCACAATATAAGTACACTCCATTTACCGGCTTTCCCAAAATGATACTGGGTTCCTATATTGAAACAAATATGTTGGTACACAGGTAGGTAGGTGGTAGCATGTTTTTGTCTTTATGAGGGACCTAAAAAATACATTACAGCCTTAATATTTGAATGATTGAACACTGGTTAAATTAAGTATTTCGTAATGTTTCCTCTGGTTTCTTGTAATTTACTGATTCATGATTGTAAGTCCACAGAAGAATCCCCTGAAGAACTTATTTATTACCAATAATTGATCAAATACTGTTTACAGTTTGGTAGAATAATTTGCACAATAGAAAGTATTTTCTAGGTCAATGGGAAGCCGTTTCAATGAAAATTTGAAATGTGTGTGAAAGAAATGGAAATGTGCCTACAGACACGCATTTAATTAAAAGCTTACAATAACAAATGAATAATGAATGAATATTTACTTTGGCAAGGATGAAAAGTTCATCATTTAGGATTTTCTTTTCTGCTAGGAGTTTGATGAGAAGTTTTGCACCAGTCTCTACTTCAGCAAATAACGTACTGGTGATGATGTATGAAAGCCATGAGAAGCAACGGCAGGAACAAAATTGGGGACAAACTTAAGCTAAAGAAAATAAATGAATATATAATGAAACCAGCAGCATCTTTTCTTCCCCTAGGTGTATTGCCAATAAGGTGATTCCAGATTATACGCCCTAAAGACAGTCACTACACTGACAGCTGCTCAGAACCCGAGTTGTTGTCAATTAACCCCGAAAAGCCATAAATCCTCTAATTGCCCTTGGACTGCAGCTTGTGGTTATTGAGATTAAGGAGACTGTCATTCTCTAGAGGTCAAAACCTCATCACACATAAATACAAGTTGGCTTAATAGGTCCACAAGAGTCTTAGCATTACAGCACTACCCAGGCCATGTGAATTAAAGACTTTTCAGGGCATGCAAAGAAAACTTCAAATACACCATTTTTATAATATAGGTGAATAGAACACAAATACTCCATGAAGCCCAATTATATTCAGTAATCATAAGGTGAAGAGTCAAGGGACTGCTGTGAATAAGGCTATGTCCATTTTTCCAGCATCAAAATTTATCACAACTTTGGACCATTCAGCCTCCTTGACATGGTTGGTACCAATGCATTGTTTCTAGTTTCGTAGCATAACATCTTTAAAAACTGCCTATCAACAAAAAAAATGTAAACCGGGTCCGACAGCGATCCTGGGGGTCTCATGTGGTTAATTAGGTCAGGCTAATGATTATCATGTGACATATGTTATATTGTTCTATTTAAACATTGAACACATTTGGAATTAGAAATACAGACAGCATGTTGGTTTCAACGTTTAACAAAAACAGTTGTTCTGCTTTATGCCAGAAAGTATAATTCTGGGAGAAACGGGGCATCTTCCTGGAGCACTGAGAAAGAAAGGAAAGTTTTGAACTTTTTTCACATTTTGGGAGTCCATGTCCAGATATCTCGGTGTTTTAACTTGAATAATACTCTTATCCACTGACAAAGTGGCTCTCTGGCTCTCCTACCGCTGGGTACAAAGAGAATAAAATATGCTGATGTTGTAGTGATTTTGTCACTCACCTTCAGGCTAGCCAGTGACAGACCCTCACACACCTATTTAATCCTCTCTGCTTCTCTAAGTACAGAAAATAAAATACTTTTGCTCCCGTGCTTCAGCAAAGCGCTGTTTGAAATGCAATGAAGGGCGTCAGTTGGAGCTGATGGGCCTGATCACTGGGCCAACGGTGTCTAATTATCATGTCACATTCTGAACTCATTTCAATAGCACACTGGCAGCACTCCCAATACTTTGAAGCTGTGTACTGATTATGCACAACAATAGAATAGAGTTTAATAATCAAAGAGGGTTTTGTTTCAACAACATTGCAATTCACACTGTTTTGGGGATTAAGGCAGAATACAACATCAGCATCAACAAAGACAGCTGAGGTAACAAATCAAACAAGCTCCTGTGGATCAGCTAAGCCTAATTTACTAAATATTACTGTGGGAGAGGAAGTACAGGAAGAAGCTTTTCCGTTCTGAGATAACACCGTCTCTAAAGGTGGTGAAGCAATGAAACAAAGAAGACCCTTGAAGTGTGTCCCCTGAAATCCACATGTTCCACTCGGTGTGAAGCTGCAGGGGATCTGAGGTTGAGTTCAAGCTCGTCTCACTCCCTCGCTCCATGCTCTTGCCCCGCGGCGCAGGCAACACTCAGATAAACACACACCCACGCTGACATGCAGGGCTGCATATTAGAATAATACTCACACAAACATGTGATGCTCATCGCCCTTTTCTCTAAGACACACACACACTAGGGAACATGGGTGCATAAGTGCGGCCTGTACGGCTTCCAAGTAGGTTTTTACCACCCACACGAGTACCAGACCCCATGTGGTTACAGAAAACAAACCGTGGCCAAACGCCAGACTACTGTGTGTACCACTGTGTACAATTCATGATAGCATGTGTGTTGCTGTTAATATGAAAATAAAAGTGAAAATACCAGCAGAAATGTGTTAGACTGTGACTTTGTTATATCAGCTGGATATATGTGTTTTAATCTGTACTGTTTGTTGCCTAATTATTCCTTACATATTGCATCGTTATAAGATCTCTAACCTAACGAATGCATTTTGTCCAACAGCAATGGTCTATGCGAAAATGTTGCCATATTTCTTATACCTATAATACCTGCAAAAGAATGAGATGTAAAGTATTAATGAATGCATTGTTACACATTTTTGAACACTTCTGCAAGTTATTTTGTAAGTCTACATTTCATTTTTGTGTTCAATCATTTGAATGTTTCTACAGGGGAAAATGAGGAATAAAGTAAAGCAGAGAATAGTTATAAAATCCACGTAACTTACCCCAGTAACTTCTTTTATCCAACAGTTTGCAAGAACCTACAAGATCCCTGAGGATACGTTTGTTTTGCCACTGTTACAGTAAATGTATCTCTCCGTTGCCTTAGGAAGAACACAACATTTCTTCATTGGAAATGAACAAACACTCACTATGAAGTAGATTTTGGTTTGTCATTTTCAGATGTTCACAAAAAAATATGTAATAAAGCAGTACTTTAGCAGTATATTTTTTAGCAGTTAATATTTGTTTTACTTTTATGTTTTATGTAAAGTATGCCAAATGTGTCAAGGAAGTGAGATGGCAGGGTGCATAGAGATCCAAAAGGTATCCAAAAGATGTATTGTCTTACAAAACAGTGCCTCTTCTACAGAACCATCAAAGAATATGAAAACAGAACACTGTTGATTCACTGCAGTTGCTGAAACAATTCATTTGCTGCTCCTTGACAGTATTTCAATATAAGGTTGTTGCGTCACATTCAGTGAGCAGCGGGAAGGAAATTATAGTAAAGGCAGGAAAAAATGCACTTTCTTCACACTGTGGAGCTACCAAATGTGTCTCTCACGTTAGAGGACAGATCTGCATTGATTTTGTGACAAGTGAATCAGACTCTGCTTTAATTGGATTGGTGCATTTGGAATCGTCCAACTAATTGCACGAGACCATGGCAGCTCAAGACGTGCTGCTGGGAGCAGACCAGCGTGAGACTCGGCAGCTTCGTCCTGGTTTCACAGCCAACAAAGTCTGTTGCTCCGTGCAGAATAATCACTCTATATCTGTGGCAGAGGACATGCCCTGCCTTATTACCGATGTGTCTCCAATGTGACAACATTGTAACGCCAATATCACCCTGGGAGCCAAGTGTTCCGGTCAATAGCTAATGATGTGTGAAGACAGAACAACATCCTTGTTCGTGTAAATATGCTGCTGCAGGTCAGAGCGAATCAACGGATGTGGCAGGATTGATCATTAGGTAGAGTTTTTATCCCATTATATAAACAGAATGGATAAATAAATAGTTATAGCTTTGAACAAATAACTAACCCGCATCATTGTCAACCACCCAAACTGCCTTCTCTCTTTGTTGTGAGTGATGTAGAAAAACATTTCTTCACAAACTTGGCAACACTGTGTTTAACTAGTGCCTGCTCTTGTTTCAAGGATTATCTTAAGCAACATGATAAAATATTAAAAGTACAGCCCAGATCTACTTCATTAAACCTGAATCTGTGTCAGTACTAGACTCCTGGTACTAGGATGGGTTAAATGCAGAGGCCAAATTTCACTGTGTGTGCTGTGTGCTCTGTATGTGTGAGAGGGGTGTCATCCCTCCAATTCTATTCTATACTATCCAATCAGAACAGTAACTCAACGAGAGAGTAATGTCAACTGACGGTACAATTGACCAATCATATCTTCCCTCTAAATGGGCGGCTTTATTTTCGCGGACTTTATGACAAGTTCCGCCCGCTGTGAGGTCTATGCAAGTGGTGCAGTGACGCGTCCTAAAACCCGGAAGTAAGCTGCGCTCGGATTCCCTCGACAGAAAGCAATGGGATTTCTCCATAGGATTTTGGAAGATAATTTGAAATAAGGTCTGTGGAAAACGAACCTGTTAGATAAATGCACGTTTTGTTCAGCTGGATAATATCCACATGTATACCCTACTTTTATTATTTTCGAATCATAAATCTAATCGATAGATTTAGGATCGATAGATTTATAATTAGCATAAGTTTGTTCATGATGGCTCACTTCAGTGATAGTGATGACATCGTTTGCAAAATTATTAACCGAGTCATTTTCAAGATTGAGTTACAATGATAAACTGGAGTGGCAAAGGATCAGCTGCATGACCCGCCATCAAGTGCTTCATCCAAAAGGACAGGAGGATGGACTTTGTGTTTAAGTGATTTGATCATCAAAGGTAGGCCTAAGTCATTTTCAATGTGGGCCGCCGTGCCGACTTAATTCATTTGTAATTGTTACTTGGCTGTGGGCGCCCTGTCATGATAGGTGTTTATATAAATGGTGTTGTTTTGTGTGGTAGAGGGTCGCTGTCATTGATGCGTTTTGCACCCCGGGCCGCGGTTTTGATATTCCGCTGAAGTATACGCTGTGACGTAATAACTCTTCTTTTTTTTCGAGGGAAGGGGGGGGGTCAGAGGGCCTAGGTATAAAAGTCATGGCTCGCCACTGTATATAATAGTAGTTCAAGTACATCCTTTCAAACTGCTAGTCACATCCTCATGTAAATGGAAATGTATCGAGGTCAGAAAAGTTATCGAGTTCATTTTTATTTATCGTACGATAAGTCAATGAATTTGCTTATCGTGACAGGCCTATGCACACAATAAAACAGTGGAAACAAACATGTGTTTGACTTTCATTAGTGAATGAAACTTTGTGCCCTTTATAGTCTGTTTCCAATATTGTGTATTTGTATATCCTATATATATGCTAAGGTCCCGCTACTGACACGATAGCAGTCATTTAGTGCATATATGTAATTAAACCCATGATATCAAAATCTCACTCCAGCCAGGTACCCCAAGTTGGCAACCCTGGCTTCATACAGTAGCTTGACTGTTGTTGACTCAACGTAGCCCGTTTAAAAAAGGTTCCCAAAATGTTCAAAGGTTCTCGAAAGTTCAGAGCAGAGGGATAGCACAGCTCTCAACATAGCGATAGCTATAGTTAGCGGCTAGCAGTGCTAATATCAAAAGTAGAACAAAGAAAGAACAGACAGTGTTCACAGTTTCACACTGTTGGTCAGGAACGCATCAGTTGTTACCGCCATAATAGCGCAGCGTGGCAAGCGTTAGCTAGCCAGTCAGCACGCTAATGTGAACTTACACACATTAACACGCATTAGCACTCAGACCGGCGACTTGAACAAAGCACAAAGGAAGAGCAACTTCATTCTGTGCTTCAGTACACTTCATATTTGCAAAGCAACACGTTGTTTGCTGCTATTAATGCTCTGAATATTGAATTAACAGATGTGCAACGAACACGTGAGTTCTGCATTCTTCCAGAAGTCGATTATTAAATGAAGTAAGTGATTTAACAAGAGAGGAATACCCAATATAGGCTATCTAATATATCTGGCATGCCATAATTCTCATTTAAATGAGAAAACATATCTATATATATGTAACTCACAACAGGATTTATTCAAGGACATTTTTACTTTTAAATACATAATTTATGCTTTTTCTATTGATTGCCTTGTGATGTTTTATCCACTTTGCATATTTATAGGAATGCATAATTTTATTGTAAAGCAGTGACGGGTGTTTTTGAAAGCCTACTCCACTTTAATGCTTTGAGTAATTGAAAGGTGGTTTCAGAAAGAAAAGTTTATACAGAAAAGTTCCAAATCAGAGCTATAAACCATGATACTGTAAGTGGCTTCATGGAATATAAAAAAGGAAAGTCTTAGTGACACGTTTGATGAATGGGAAGATAGATGAATAGATGAACAGAGCACAAAGAAAATTAAAAACGGTATGGTCATTCTTTTTCATTTTAATTTAATGGCCTGAATTGGCCTGCCATCTTTATTAACATTCGAGGAGCGTGCTTTAAAAATGTTAAAAATGTACCCAACGGTGTCCTTTGCCGACTCCCTGGGGATTTAGGAGAATGTGGTTCAACGTCACATCCCCACAGCCCTGACAGGAAGCGGTGCAGCAGCGTTGTGAGTGCCACTCCGACACAGGAGACCAGTGGTACCGTCTCCATGCCAGCATGCCGTTCTACCCTGGCTGCTAAAAATAAGATGTTAAACCCCACGAAAAACCTGCCTCCCATCTCACTTGGTTTGCTAAGTCGTCTCAACGGGGAACTCTAAGAGTATCCATCTCCCATCAGCCTCGGTACAACTCTTCTCTATCCAACAAGCACTCGGGAGGCAACTGAACAAAAAAAACGGTGTTACGCATTGAAATGATTACCTCTGTCGAGCTGCACATCAGTCAGCATGGAAGGTGGCGTGCAGAAGATATCGTTTCATGCAGGGAGGTTTTAGATCAAAGAATTCAAAAATATGTCAGGATGTCTGTGATGCTGTGTATTTCTAAACCAAGCCAAAAAACGCAGATGTTCCTAAATAAAGGTGGTGGAAAAAAATCTGCTTTTGCGCTCCATGGAGGGTAACACAACATTTCACCAAGGGCCTTTGTGGTTACAGACTTGATTTAAACTTTTATAACCCACACTAAGTATGGGAAGCCTACACACACTGACGCTGTGGTTCAAAGTGACAAGTGCTACCCCACTGTTTGCACTTCTCTCTGTCAACACTGTGAAAAATTTAGCAAAAATGGAAACCACCTCTGCTTCTTGTCCATACTTTTTATGTGTCCTCTGTAGCCCCGTCATAGTCAATTAAATTCAAGCTTGTCAGATCAAACAGGCTTCCTCCGCCTGCTCTCACACATACGTATCAGAGCCCCCCACAAGGACACAAGGAAGTGAAGCGATGCCTTTAATTCACGGTGAGGAGGAGAAAGCTGACATTTATGGACAAGCATTGGTTGTTCCCAGAGCGGCTGTAAGGCAGACACACACTGTCCAGTATACTCAATTAACTACATGTTCCACAAAAGCCTTTGATCAGCTTGTTTACGCTGTGGAAATGGCTCAGCATTTATCCTGCAACACCCACAAAGGCTCACATAAATACATACATCCACAACGCACAAGAACACAATGCATACATTCTGTAAGGACACAGTCCTGTGCAATACAGATGAAAACATATTGATGCTTTCAATATAGAATAGAATAGTTTAATGTCATTATACATGTAAATACAGGAAATACATGAAATGCCATCTATTTTATGGCAAATGTGCTTAATTACTGCTGAATGACTACCGTATGTGCCCTCTTTCCAGATCTCCATGGTCTGTGAATAACAGTTTAAATCAAACATTGGTCAAATGTCTTCTTTACATAAGTTGTAAATCCAGAGGAAATAGTTTTTTCTCCATTTTGTTCTCTCAACTGTTTTTAAGTTCAAAAGGTTGCTTTCAATCAATACATTTAGAAGAATACTGAAGAGGGAATGCACAGTAAAATAAAAAAGTGTGAATTTACAAAAGCCGTATTACTTTATGCAACCTTTCAATAAAATATTAGTCATAATTGGCATTTATTTCTATGATTTTCCATTACTGAAAGTGTCTATTAAATACATTTACTGGCTGATTAGACATGTTCTATCTATTATCTCAAGATCTTGTTTAGCCTTGTGAATTATCAGCCATGACTACACAAAAGAGGAGCTACCTGTGAGAAGGTTGGGGAAAGGGCAGGGTGATCTGAAACACTTAACACTTTCCAAGCTTAATACATTCTTACCCTTTCACTGTATATAATGACTTTACTGCAAACTGAGCACATGCACGTCATTATTCAACATTAACACAGTATTCAACAATTGTAATATTCATATTTAGGAATAAAGAATTTGACTTTGGCCCATTGTTCAAAGATCTAATTGCACAAAGGCAGAAACCCTAAATCCACGTACTGTATTTAGAACTGACCAAGCTAAAAGCTAAAAAAAATTCACCTGTGATTGCAGAATGAACAAAACAGGTCTCTTTTGTGCTGTATAAAACTAAAATATTCTGTGTTTTGGGTTTACTATATTTCCTTCCACAGGCTATACATCTATTCACCAGGTGGGCATCAACGGACATTTTACTTTATAACTATAATAAGACAACTAATGACAGAGATCAGGTCAACTGTCTTTCTGCATCCTCATGCAGCACTTAGCATTTTGTCAGCATGTGTCACAAAAACACACATTTAACATGACAGAAGCCTCCAAGTTAGGGGGGAGAGGTTTCATCTCTGTCACTCAAAACTCCAAATGTGCCCTTTTTAAGATGCAAGAGGTCAAGAGGCAATAATATGCACTAATTATGATACTAATTTAATCAGACATTAAACAATAAAGATGATGGGACAGGGCTTAATATGAAAATATGATAAAGGGGGTCGTACATTACAAAGTTATTTTGTATTCCCTGTCATGAGCCAGCATTGAGTTTCTTACTTATTTGTGTGTAAACACTGTAAAAGAGTGAGGGACTCTTCATGGGCCTTTAGGAAAACACTGTTCTGACTTTAGAGGTGCCCCCCTTCTCTACCCATTACATGGACTCTTCACCACAGAAATACAAGGATCCACTTTTTCCCAAAATAAAGTGGGAATTTGAATATAAATAAACAAACAAACATTGTCTGCTCAGTTTACTGTGACTGAAAACAAAGCTTTTCTTATTTTGTATGGGACCTTTTTTTTAGAATAAAGCTTTCACATTCAGCTGATTTATTTTGAGCAGATTTGTTTTTAAAAAAGACAATGAATGTGACTGCAATGTACTTCAAAGCGTGCTGGCAAAGGTATATCGTTGTTGTGTTTTTGCATCAGTGGCTTCAGTACTCGCACCATGGTTGTATGGGTTTGTTAACAAAATACATGGCATTAGTATGTGAAGAAAAAGCTGTGTTGGATAACAGTCTTGAAGTCTGTTTTAGGCAAACTAACTGCAAACTATAAATAAACATCAAGAGAAGCAGGATCATTATAATGTCAAACAGCATACAGAGCATACAAAAGGAATAACGCATTTTATCCTTAGCTAATTTGAGACAAATGGTGTTTTAAATGCTGTTCCTGGTGGATCAAATGAACTTGGATAATATATGATTGGATTGATGAACGCACTTGTAATTATTGCCCAACTCCCTGTAAATTTGTTTCAATAAACTCTCGCCCTTCTCATCAGCATTTTTTCTAGAATTAGCAGGCAACATTTTTCTTTTGCAAAATATCTCTAAAAGCCAACTTCACACCATCGTCCTGGCACTTGTTAGCACATAGCTGGTGAACATAGCTTAGCATTCAGCAGCAGATCTTCAGAGATGGTGAAGATCAAAAACAGATGTAAAAGGAGAACACATATTAGACCTAAATGACTACAAATGAATGCTCATGCTGCGTGATGGACAGGCAACTGTTTGCAAACATTATAGCCATATCAACTTAAAAATGGTTTATTTATCATTGTTTATATATGACATCTTGTTTGCCTCCAAGTGGCCCAGAAGATTGAGTGTAAGGTTTCAACGTTAGAGTCTGTGAGCTTATTGTTTTTGTGTTTATTCTGGTGGCCTTGCATGTTATGTTGATGTTTAATCTGTCCTCTCGTTTCAGGTGTTATCACTTACTGTTGATGTGGTCACCTGCCAGCTTGATTGGGATCACCTGCTCTTGATTGTTTTCACCTGTGCCCCATTAAGTGTTGTGTATAAGTAGCCCAGTCCCCCTGTTGTCCTTTGTCGGTTCGTCTTGTCTCCACGTCGAGCCATGTCTGTAAACCTTGTAAACTGTTCAGCAAAACTAGTAGAACCTAGCGATCATTGTTTTTGACTAGTCTTTTATTAATAAAAGATACTTTTTGAAGTCAACGGAATCGTGCATCTGAGTTCTTGTGAGTCCCTCGTGTCAGAACGAACCGACCTAACAAGATGGACTCAGCCGATTCCACCGTGTTCAAGACGGCTTTGCAAGTGCAAGGAACACGCTTGCGTCAGCAGGAGGAGCAGCTGACAACAATGATACAGGGGGTTCAAGACGTAAATGCCCGTCAGCACAACTTCCAGGTAACAGTGACAACAGAAGTAAATCACCTGGCAGAGAAAATGCAGGACATACTTACGCACCTCGAGGGACGTCCTGCTATTCCTGCGGCAGAGTTTTCCGGTCCCGCAGAGGCCGGGTTTGCCCCTCCGTTGATCCCCGTGCAAGTATCCATGCCATCGTCTTCACTCCGCCTCGCTTCACCGGAGAAGTTCTCCGGGGATTCGGGAAACTGTCGTCCATTCCTGATACAGTGCGATCTCCACTTCAAACATCAGCCCGCAGCATTTCCCACCGATCAAGCTAAGGTAGCTTTCATAATATCTCACTTGACGGGAAGAGCAGGAGCCTGGGCAACAGCAGAATGGGCCCGAGACTCGCCTGTTTGCCAGTCGTTAAAGTTTTTCATGGACTCAATGAAGAACATTTTTGACCAGACAGCACCTGGGAGAGAGTCAGCGAGAGCCCTGGTAAACATCAGACAACGGCAGAGGAGAGTGGCGGATTACGCGATCGAATTCCGGACCCTGGCAGCGGAGAGCGGATGGAACTCCGCGGCTCTTTTTGATGCGTTTCTGCATGGATTAGCGGATCCCATAAAGGATCAGTTAGCTCCGTTAGAGTTGCCTGTAGAGTTGGACTCACTCATCGCCATGGCTATCCGGGTGGACCAACGTCTAGCTGAGAGACGTCGGGAGAGGGGGGAGGAAGCAGCTTCCACTACACTCTTCGGACGGGGATTACAGAAGGAGCACTACGGTTGGCGGAGGAATACCCGGACTTCGTCTCCAGAG
This sequence comes from Harpagifer antarcticus, assembly GCA_902827135.1. NCBI lineage: Eukaryota > Metazoa > Chordata > Actinopteri > Perciformes > Harpagiferidae > Harpagifer > Harpagifer antarcticus. The sequence continues at coordinate 2,007,561 of CADEHL010001023.1, forward strand.
CGACCATCGTCCCCTAGCGCCGCGGAGGAACCGATGCAGCTCGGAAGAGCCAAACTCACCCCGGAGGAGCGACAGCGCCGCCTACGGGAGCGGCGGTGTTTCTACTGCGGCCAGCAGGGTCATGTTCTGGCAGCCTGTCCAGCTAAAGGATCAGTCTCATCAGTGGGAAGGGGGACGCTGGTGAGCCGAATGACTTCTTTCGACCCTTCCTCGAGAAGACTGACTCAGGTACAAATAAAACTGAAGGATAAAACTGTAACTCAGGATGCATTAATTGACTCTGGGGCTGATGAGAGCTTGTTGGACTGGGAGCTGGCTAAAGAATTGAACTTAAACATTGTCCTCTTAGATCAGCCATTAGAAGCTAGTGCGTTGGATGGCCGCCTTTTATGTACAGTTACTCATCGCACGGAACCCATAGAAATTGTCATAGACCAGGAGCACCGTGAGCATATTAGCTTTCATGTATTTAACTCAGCTCAACAGCCTCTCATTTTGGGTTACCCTTGGCTTGTTAAACATAACCCTCACATGGACTGGTTTACAGGAAAGGTTAAGGGGTGGGGGAGTGAGTGCTCTCGTTCTTGTTTAGCCTCTCATACAGGTTCGAGTAGACCACACAGATCTGGGAGCTTTAAACAGGCGTCAGATAGGGACAGTGTCACGTCTGCTAAACCATCTGACTTTCCTGACTTATCCAAAGTGCCAGAGTGTTACCTTGACATTAAGGAGGTGTTTAACAAGACACGAGCTACTTCCTTGCCTCCCCATAGACCGTATGATTGCCCTATAGACCTTCTCTCGGGCTCTACTATCCCCAAAGGACGGTTGTATTCTCTTTCTGGTCCGGAAAGGAAGGCCATGGAAGAGTATATCGGATCTTCACTCAAAGCTGGCTTGATTCGGCCATCATCATCCCCAGCAGCAGCAGGTTTCTTTTTTGTAGGGAAGAAGGACGGTTCATTAAGGCCCTGTATTGATTACAGTCCACTTAATCAGATCACAGTTAAGAACAGATATCCCCTTCCACTCATCTCTACGGCATTCGAACTGTTACAGGGAGCCAAGGTATTTACCAAGCTTGACCTAAGGAATGCATATCACCTTGTGCGCATCCGGGAGGGGGATGAGTGGAAAACAGGTTTCAATACACCTACGGGACATTATGAATATTTGGTGATGCCTTTTGGACTTTGTAATGCACCTGCTGTTTTCCAAGCCCTCATTAATGATGTGTTAAGAGATTTCCTGAATGTTTTCTGTTTTGTGTATCTCGATGATATTCTCATCTTTTCTCCAGATGAGAATACTCATGTTAACCATGTTCACCTTGTTCTTCAGAGACTCCTGGCTAACCATTTGTTTGTGAAAGCCGAAAAATGCGAGTTTCATGTGAACTCTGTGGCATTTTTGGGCTTTGTGATTTCCCCTAACAAGGTGGAAATGGACCCAGCTAAGGTCAGTGACGTGGAGAACTGGCCCACGCCAGACTCGAGAAAGAAAGTTCAGCAATTCTTGGGGTTTGCTAACTTTTACAGACGGTTCATACGCAATTTCAGTGCTATTGCCTCTCCTCTCCATGCCCTTACCTCTCCCCATGTTCAGTTTGTGTGGAATCCACAGGCAGAGAAATCTTTCCTGGAACTGAAGAGGAGGTTCACCACAGCTCCCATCCTGACTGTACCTGATCGCCACCGACAGTTTGTGGTGGAAGTGGATGCCTCCAACGACGGCGTTGGAGCTATACTGTCCCAGAGGTCAGCAGGGGACAACAAGCTTCATCCGTGTGCCTACCTCTCCCGTAAGCTATCGTCTGCTGAGAGGAATTACGACGTGGGAAATCGGGAACTGTTGGCTGTGAAGATTGCTTTGGAGGAGTGGCGGCACTGGCTGGAGGGAGCGGAGCAGGATTTCCTGGTCTGGACGGATCATAAAAACCTGCAATACATCAGGAAGGTTAAACGTCTGAACTCTAGGCAGGCCAGATGGTCATTGTTCTTCAACCGATTTAGGTTCACTCTGTCATATCGACCTGGTTCACAGAATGGAAAGCCTGATGCACTCTCCAGAATGTATGATCCTGAGCCAGTCCCCAAGAGTCCTGATCCCATTCTGCGGCCAGACCGAGTGATAGGGAGTGTGACCTGGCCCATTGAAGCCAAGGTCAAACAGGCTAACGTTGGGAATCCTGTCCCTAGAGGGTGTCCTCAGAATCGCTTGTTTGTGCCAGAGCAACTTCGAGGGCAAGTTGTTCATTGGGCCCATACGTCGGTACTTACCTGTCATCCTGGAAACAAAAGGACCCTTTTCATGGTGAGACACAGATTCTGGTGGCCGGGGATGTGGAAGGATGTTGCAGAATATGTAGCAGCGTGTCCTGTGTGCGCCAGGAACAAAACTTCTCGGCAAGCTGCGGCAGGTCTTCTCCAACCTCTGCCCATTCCCAACAGACCATGGTCTCACATTGCGTTGGATTTCGTGACAGGATTACCAACATCGGCAGGTAATACCACCATACTCACTGTGGTTGATCGCTTTTCTAAAATGGCACACTTTGTCGCCATGCCCAAGTTACCTAACGCCAAGGAAACAGCAGAGGCCATGTTGTCCCATGTGTTCAGGATCCATGGTTTTCCTAGTGATGTCGTTTCAGACCGAGGTCCACAGTTCGTGTCACGCTTTTGGAAGGAGTTTTGTCGCCTAATCCAAGCCACTGTTAGTCTGACCTCCGGATACCACCCACAGTCAAATGGACAAGCGGAGAGGATGAATCAGGATTTGGAGACCTGTTTGAGATGCCTAGCGTCCGAGAAACCCACCACCTGGAGTAAGAGTCTGATTTGGGTGGAGTATGCACACAACACCTTACCCACATCAGCTACTGGTATCTCCCCGTTTCAATGTGTCCATGGGTACCAACCTCCTTTGTTTCCGGAGCTCGAGAAGGAGGTCACGGTACCATCAGCCCATGCTCTGGTTCGACGCTGCCGTCGGGTCTGGGCGGGAGTTCGCCATATGTTGCAGAGGAGTGCCGTTCGCATGAAGGCGTTGGCCGACCGGAAACGACGTCCAGCCCCCAAGTACCAGGCCGGACAACGAGTGTGGCTATCCACCAAGGATCTTCCTCTCCATGTCGCCTCCAGGAAGCTGGCTCCCCGGTTCGTTGGTCCCTTTCCCATAGCCAAAGTGATTAACCCTGTTGCTGTCCGGTTATGTCTTCCGAAATCCATCAAGGTCCACCCCACGTTCCATGTCAGCAAGTTAAAACCAGCCAAAGAGAGCAGACTGGTCCCCGCCTCCACGTCCCCTCCACCTCCCCGGGTTGTCGACGGGGGTCAAGTGTACACGGTGGACAAAATACTGTCGGAAAGGAAGAGGGGCAGAGGTAGACAGTTCCTGGTCGACTGGGTAGGGTATGGATTAGAGGAGAGGTGTTGGATCCCAGGCAGCTTTATTGTAGACAAGACCCTTATATCAGACTTCGATAGAGGTCGGTCTCAGCTTCCAGGGACGTCTGGAGCCGTCCGTAAGAGGGGGGGTACTGTAAGGTTTCAACGTTAGAGTCTGTGAGCTTATTGTTTTTGTGTTTATTCTGGTGGCCTTGCATGTTATGTTGATGTTTAATCTGTCCTCTCGTTTCAGGTGTTATCACTTACTGTTGATGTGGTCACCTGCCAGCTTGATTGGGATCACCTGCTCTTGATTGTTTTCACCTGTGCCCCATTAAGTGTTGTGTATAAGTAGCCCAGTCCCCCTGTTGTCCTTTGTCGGTTCGTCTTGTCTCCACGTCGAGCCATGTCTGTAAACCTTGTAAACTGTTCAGCAAAACTAGTAGAACCTAGCGATCATTGTTTTTGACTAGTCTTTTATTAATAAAAGATACTTTTTGAAGTCAACGGAATCGTGCATCTGAGTTCTTGTGAGTCCCTCGTGTCATTGAGTAATTGCAGGCCTACATAAAAAATGAATCAATGTATCAAGTTCCTTTCAATGGCAGATTGCAACATTTTTTTATTAAAAATAACCTTCTAGGCACTCAGGTTGGAGACACTGACCATGCACAATATTAACAGAGGCCTTTACTCGTTATACACATCAACAATACATGTAATGTTGCATACAACCTAACACACACACACACACACACCCCAACAGACAAACACCAGAGTCACCAGAAAATGCACAAAAAATAATCAATTGTTGAAATAATTATGGGGCAGCTTTGAAGGAGTTTTTCTAAACATGTACCTAAAATATTTAGTTAATGAGGGAGCATGTACGGTAATGCAGTCAACCCAGTCCAGGCGCCCATTGGCATGCCAATAAACACAGCGTGGAGCCCATTGATCAGGAGGGCTGGTCAGGGTCACTGTGGGAGCTCCATCAGCGTGTGCACTACGCTCTGCATCAGCCAAACGACTCGCTGCACCCTCGCTGCGAGGGGGACCCAAGTTCCCATCAGCGAAAACACGTGGGTTTGCTATCCTGGCTCCAAAATGGTGGAATGAGCTCCCCATTGACATCAGGACAGCAGAAAGCCTGCACATCTTCCGGCGCAGACTGAAAACTCATCTCTTTCGACTCCACTTCGAGCGATAGAAATACTAACAAGGCACTAATGGCACGTTTCCACTGCAGGCCTTGCTCGGTTTGGTTAGGCCTTATTAGGCCCGGCTCACTTTAATGCTGCGCTTCCATTACAGTTTAGGAACTGGGGTAGTTACTATAGTAACGCAGTGTAGGCGGAGCCATTTCGTCATCTTCAATGAGAGCCCCAGAAAAACAACACAGCCATTAGCTCTTAGCACTCAGAGCTCACAGCTCTTCATATCTGTTCAGAAACTAGACAAAAGTTAAACAAGTGCAAACCACAGACTGCCTGTGTCATGGCGAATACAGTTGCTGGTTTATTTATGTCTGTATAGGCCGTTGTTGTGAGTGTGGACGGTCGGAGCATATATAACGTTAGCTTAGCCAAGCTCCATTTAGAAAGCACGCATTTTAAAAGGGTTTTTCGCCTGCCGTCTGTCTGCAGACTTGTCAAAGCATTAATTCATGGTTTTTACTAACCGGTATCAGTATGGTGTTACTTCGGCATCATTTTGAAACGTGTATTACAATTAAATCACGGTCAAATATGTTCATCTTGTTGTAGTTGTATCCCCCTTGCCAGCAATCACGTCAGCCAGCCAGCAGAAAGAGACTGAATCCAGTTGTGTCTTCTGCATTTATGCTTAAGCAATGGGAGGGGTCATCCGATCCCCCCCCTTTGATTGGCAGCCCAAATATCCCCAACACCTCAAATCTTAAGTTCCCCCAATCACAGGTGGCGAGAGCATTTGCATACAGTGCAAGTCAAGACATGCTCTCACCTTCCCCCATCTCCCTTTGTCCTCAAAAGCACATATGGTCTCTCAAAAGTCACATGTGGGGTAGGCCTCAAAAACCCAGCTCACAGTTTTACCCAAATAATTCCCATTTTTAAGCTTATCCATTGGAGCTAACATGAATACATTCAAATATTCTACTACAAATCCCCCTTTTGATTTAAATTTAAGAAATCAACTATTTTCAAGACATTCACATTCATTCTGGGATTCAGACTATTTAAACGTTCAGAAATGGCTCCACATATCAACTTCATACGACCGTGTTAGAAATACCAAAATATGTAAATAACTCCATACATCAATGACATCCCTTAGTAACAACAAAGTTAAAACCCTTCAATCAGAATGATTGAGTATCGTAACAAGGTATAACCTTCACAGTGGTGATTCAATTAATCTGTAATCTGCAAAATTGCAGTGTCTTCAAGCTTTAACATTACTTCACGTATACTTCATTACGCTTTAGTCAAAATGAGATATTTAGGAGACAGCAAGACTGTCTTCTTATAAATCAACAACCTGAAATGCCCTGCCTCCTATCATACGAAGAGGCAGCTGCAAGGTCATACACAGTTCAGAGCCACACATGATATCAGTGCATTAAAACTTCCCAAAGAGTGGAGACATCAGTATGTCTCCAACATATCCCTCCTGTTTATACTACGGAATAACATAGACCTTGGAAAAATACAAATGATTGTAAAAGATCAAAAATGCATATACAAAAGTACCCAAACGGCTGAGGTAGGTAGATTGTATAGGCACATGTTTTAATGTAATCCCCATGGTCTAATTCTTTCTCTGTACATCGTCAGTTTCTATCCCTCAGACCCGTTACTGTTTCCCTGCTCACGTCCACTCTTTAAATTCTACTGGGTTCTGTTGGTTTCTTCACTGGTTTGAGACAAGTGCCCTTATTGGAATCACCTCCCTTTGTAGCCAGACTTCACCACAGTAGAGGCAAGTTTCTGTCTTTTAGGTTTAAACAGCTTCACAGTCAGATGTATCCAGGATGGTCTCTCCGCCACTCTAACTGCAGTCGATGTAGACAGGAGTGCTTGGTAGGGACCCTCCCACTTTGGCGAGTGCCTGCTCTTCCTCTTTATCGCTCTGGTGAACACTCACTCTCCTGGTTTCACTGTCTGCGTAGTGTCAGGTACTTCCATCCGTGGCGAGACCCGGAACTCCTGATACTGCGTCCTTGGATACGCTTCCCACACCGTGGAGTCGCCACCCTTGCTTGGACAGGTACAGCAGGCCCAGCATGAGGAGGATGATGACAGCTTTCACACATCCTTCCTGGAGGTTTCCCCACTGCGCACTGATTCCAGTGGTACCAGATGTCTCCTTTCCCTTCCAAGCGGACAGCGTGAGATGTCCTCTGCATCACCCGATGGGGTCCAGAGAACCTGGGTCTCAGCCACTTGGGTCTGATCGCTTTCAGCCAGACGAACTCTGCAGTGTTCGCTTAGTGTTTCTCGGGTCTCCCTTTTGCCTCTGCAACCTGTGTGGAGAAATCTGATACAAATCCCTCAAGCCTACGCTCAGGGCTCCTGGGCCTGGGAACTGGTGACCATGAGTGAGCTCAAATGGAGAGAAACCTGTCCCTTTGTTAATTGAGCTCCTGATTGACATAAGAGCTAGAGGCAATGCGTCTAACCATTTCATGCCTGTCTCTTCACATGTTTTGCTGCTTAGCCCTAGGGACTCTTCTTCTCATATTATGCACATATCCAAAAAACCTTCTCTTTTCTCCTCCTTCTCCTACATACTTTTTTCCAACTTCACTCGTGGTATTTTAACCACCTTTTATCCTTCTGAGCAAGATATCACTTCAACACATTTAATATCTTGCCCTGTCCATCTATTTCAGTCTTCTTTTATCCATCTGTTTTCTTTTCTCTTCAGCCTTCAACAACCTTTTCTTATTTCCATTTCTAACCAGTCTTTTACTTATAATCTGTCCATTTCCTAGGACAGGTAAATACATCCTGCTACTGTAGTGTTCACAAATAAATCTCCATGCAAATTGCTACTGTACACTCAAAAGTGATCTGTTTCATTTTGAAAAGTCAGCTTTTGAAAACCAACATGGCTCAGTTCAAAATTTTGTTTCAAAACAAAACTCCTCATCTCTTCCCGACATGATTTGACATAAAGATGATTTGCTACCACTATTTTTCATTGTGATATTTGTTCAAACAGAGACTGCATCTGTCTCTGGATTTAAATAAATGCCTGATGGCAGTATATGCATAAAAATAAAAATAAGTGTCCAGGTTTTTAACATCTGTCATTAAAGGACTGTATAAAAATAAGACATGTCATCTGATTAATCTAAAATCAGAATTTAACAGATAATTTGTGTAGTACATCCCACCATTTTTAGGGACGCCTAATTAACATTCTCAAATCTTCAATTAACTTCACCTAAAAAGCTAAAACAGTGCTGTTTTATGATACCTAAAAAAATACTACCATAGATTTTAGACTATAAAAATGTAAAACTTTCATTAGCCCCCCCGAAAAGGTCTAAAATAATGTTTAAATATCAAATTAATAGTTTCCACTCTGTCCAGTGTAACACTGACATATTGTCTAACAACCCCCCCTTTTCTGAAAAAGAATCCCATTTACTGTGTTTTCATTTTCAGAAACATCAAGAAAGAATGGTAATGCATAGGATGCAAAGGCGAGAGCCGTGACCTGGGACATGGATTGTTTGAGAGAAATGAACGCAGCTTCTGCAGCTTGTGTCCAGTCTAGTGTGGCAGCGAGATTGCGCATGCCTTTGTCATTGATGAGTTTTCTGAGTTCAGCTGTTTTCGGGTTATACTCTGGGATGTAGTGTCTGCTGTAGCCTGTGAGGCCCAAAAAAGACAACATGTCTTTGACTGTTTTGGGTTTCGGGTGGTTCAAAATGTGTTCCTGCTGAACTTTACGACCCTGGCGTCCTGCTTCAAAGTGTCCTCATAGCTGTCTTTTACGACACTGGCCTCCTGCTTCATCGTAAATTAAGTTTGGGCTCCGTTTGAGATTTCTGATCTGCGTTAGAGACAACATTATTTTGCATTGTTCTAAAATATTCGACTCGTTCTGCTACATAGTCAAGAATGTCTCCATCTGTAGGCACCTCCGTGTCTTTAATACCATGAGGGAACAGAAGAGTGTTAACTTCATCTGTTTTTATGGGGATCAATCTCCTAATCTGTTCCCATTGCTCCCGGTAACTCCCTGGAATTTCAGAATCGTTTTTAGCATTCTGTCGTTCCATATTCACTTCGCTTTTATTTATCTGGCTCAATTAATATGTGCTCACATGTATTAATATACTGGGCTATTGTCGTAGTTACTATTAACGCGCTTCCCGTCTTCAATACCGGTCAGCAATGTAATGTTTAACCTCAACGCTTGAAGCTAAACTCATATAAAAATGTCAAAGGTGTACTACCCCCTTTCAGCCACTAGATGGCAGCAGCAGACCACAAATGAGCCTCACTCATCCGAGTGCCTTTTTTGAGATCCGCCGATAATGAGTAATTAACATAAAACAGACCTCTGGCTTTTAGCTTTCAGCCTTCGTCTGTCCTGTAAAAACCCCCAGTTTAAGACGGCGACCCGATCTAAAATCGGATTTCCAGGTTCTGTCGTGCGGTACTCAAAACACGCAACTCTACAGACTGCACTGTCTACACGCCACTCAGGAATAATATCTACCTGTAGATCCGCGCCAAACTGTCTATGTGCGTTACGCAGGACTTTTCCGTCTACCTACGATCAACGACTATGTTTCTTATATAATAAAATATGCATTGTATATTCCATTTAAACTTTAAAAACAATGTGAAACGCCTTCAGACAATCCTAAAATTTTAGTGTATTCAATCACAGACAATCGATTTTCATAACAGGCGTCTGTAAGTACCTTATCTGTATAGTTGTGCAGGGCCCTGCCGATTGTCTGAGGTGTTTAAAAGCGTTTATTCCCGACCCAATCCGGTCGTCTGAATTCTTCCTCAGCTCGTTATCTTGCACGTCGGGGCACCATTTGTTAGAGATTAAAAGGGATTTGCCGCTCCGTGTTTCATATCTCTCCGCGTCCGTATAAAGCTGATTATATGGAAGGAATTCAGTGCCGCCAAGTAAACAATAATCTACTTTAATGGCAATATCACAATGCAACACAATCGATACAATATACATTCAATACAATAATACATTCAATACAATAATACATTCAATACAATATACATTGGGGTCCCGAATTTACCTGGTGATCACGTCAGCCAGCCAGCAGAAAGAGACTGAATCCAGTTGTGTCTTCTGCATTTATGCTTAAGCAATGGGAGGGGTCATCCGATCCCCCCCCTTTGATTGGCAGCCCAAATATCCCCAACACCTCAAATCTTAAGTTCCCCCAATCACAGGTGGCGAGAGCATTTGCATACAGTGCAAGTCAAGACATGCTCTCACCTTCCCCCATCTCCCTTTGTCCTCAAAAGCACATATGGTCTCTCAAAAGTCACATGTGGGGTAGGCCTCAAAAACCCAGCTCACAGTTTTACCCAAATAATTCCCATTTTTAAGCTTATCCATTGGAGCTAACATGAATACATTCAAATATTCTAGTACAAAACGCACCATTATATACTAATAAAGGACTGGCTTATCTATATCCAGTTGAGTAGCACTGGACATGTTTGGCTCTATGAAACCTGATGTACTTATATGATTCTGTTTTCTTCAAGGTTGTGTCTTCCTGGTCGAATGTACTTATTGTAAGTCGCTTTGGATAAAAGCGTCAGCTAAATGCAATGTAATGTAATGTAATGTAATCATAACTAAAGGTTGCCCTCAGTATTGGCTTTATTATCAAAGTGAACAAAGAAGAGTTACAGAGCATATTATGGAGGCAGAGTTAAATCCCAGAACACGTGAAGACATCAATGTGTTAGTGCTCTAAATGGGTTTTCTTTTGTGAGACTCAATATTTAAAAGTAAATGCATCCATAATTATCATATGATGGGACAGTCCGAATGGCCTCTGCTTACTTGCTGTCTTGGCAGGTACATCTCTTTATTGAAACCCAATGACCCATACAACATCTTAACCCAATCACTCCATTTCTACTTAGCCCATAGTGCATTGAAAAGCCATTTCAAGTCATAATCAATTTGAGCTAAATCAATAACTCCTGGTGGAACATGGAGGCTCCCTGCGCTGTCATTCAGACAGCTTGCTCTATCTGTCACTGTTGTCTGTTATCAGGCTCAGCTCTATTGTCTGCTGCTTGATGTTATCTAGTCGACAGGTACACGCACACACAATTATCTCAGCACAGTGCTCCATCGAGTCATTCTTTCAAGACAAAATTCCCTCTCAACATGCTGATTTTAATTACATAACACCTTGAACGCTGCTTGCTTTTTATTAACTCTCACTTCACAGCTCCACTGCACACAAGATAGTATTTTCTAAAGTCATCATCACTTGCAAACAAATAAAAGATCAAATCAAATCAAGTTTTATTTATATAGCACATTTATAAACGATTTTTGGTAAAGCCAAAGTGCTGTACATATAATAAAAATAGCCTACAGTAGAGACACTTTACAGCAAATACAACAGCACAGATTGTTCAGAATATCAGTATGAGAAAAACGACACCCTCTGTCCTTAGACCCTCACATCGTACAAGGAAAATCTTCCAGAGAAAACCCACAGTTTAAAGGGAACATGGGAGAAACCTCAGGGAGAGCAACAGAGGAGGGATCCCTCTCCCAGGACGGACAGACGTGCAATAGATGCCGTGTGTAAATCGAAGAGATAATACATTTGCAGCATATAGACAGAATGATCTAAAGATGATATTCAAAATGATTTAATCACATCTAGACGTTGACATTTAATGTTATGACCATGTGAACATGGCAAATACAAAGTGTGTTTGCTTTCCACTCTCTGAGCAGCGTAGCCTTGCAGGTTTATCTTCATGTTTCATTTGTTCCTCATACTGCTGGGAATAACAAATAAAAGATAAATGTAATTGTGTCAAACTATTTTATTATATGTTGAAGTGCAGTTTGTTTATGATATTTACCACTACAGTATTTCCATGATGAATAATCTGAGTTTTTGTTTTTCAGAGTCTCATAAAAATAATAGCGTTTGCCTGCATCTGTGGAAAAAAACATATCTACTACTTGTTTAATAAAATATTGTATGCACACAGCCTCTGGTGTTTTCTCTTGGGACGAGGACACAAACCAGCCTGTCCTCCTACAAAAAACGACCATATAGGCCGATTGTTCATGCCCTTATTACGACCCAGAGACACGTTTTAAAGTGCATGTTGTTTCTTACACGACCACTAGAGGTGCTCTAGTGGTCATGTAAGAAACAACATGCTCCCGGCCCGTTCATTACAAACGCTCCGGAGGGACGTTTATTCACAAATAACCCTCTCTGGAAAATCCTAAATTGTGGAATAGTTTGGCCATTAAAATGCTTTTTGATTCGATTTCTGGCGAGAAGTGTATATTGTACTCTTGGAATCCAGTCGATGTGTAGGATCTATAGTTTGATAGATATGCAACTACTGATTTCTCTGTTGTTTTTGTGAGATGTCAGTTTACACTGTAATGCAATTCAGCCCTCTAATAAATCCTAAACTCCTCATATTTTCTTGAGGAAGGTATTAACTCAACTCCACAGTAATTGTTCAGGTTGAGGTGTCGTGCTGGACTGCATTATATGAAAATGCCTTTAATATTTGTCTGTTGGCATTTGAGTAAAGAAAAGTCAAACTAAATGTTAAAAGATCTCCATGAAAGACTCACTACTTTTTTCTATATTTGTTTATCCCTGTACGCAGTAACTGGTGTTTGAAGGGTCAGTTCACCAAATCAGAAAGAAACATATCCCTCACTTACTTTTGTGGTTTAGCCACGCTGATATAGTTCTTATTTATTCACCAAGCTTTTGTGATATCCATTGCTCAGACAAATGCCTCACCCTAGTTTCAACTTGTTTTTTGTCCTCAAAAAGTGGATAATGAAATTAGAGAAACTCAGCAACAATGTGCCTCTACAAGAACAAAGCCTGGGATACTCTAGTTTATCTACAGACCTCGGTGTGAACTGTTTTAATTTAAGCTATTTTCTCCTGGAAACATATTCCCCATTAAACACACACAAACAATAAAAGCCTATAAATTGTTTATCTCAAAATATTCCCCTAAAGCAAGACAGTAATATTGGAAAAAACAAAACAAAATAAAAAGTTGAATTCATAAATAATAAAAGACACCAGTACCTTATGGTGGCTAATTAGCAAGCTATCATTGTGTTCAGTCAGTTCGCTGACTTTATAAGTTCTATGTGATGTAGCAAGTTACAGATAAAACATTTGAAAGGTTTATTACAAAAAACAACAAAGTAAACACACTGCCAGGACTCCTCTGTAATGTGGTCCCACAGGGATTTCTTTTAACAGCAAATCAGGCAAAGAACTAGTGTCATTATATTACCAATGGCTAAGTTCCATTAACGTCTCACTACGTGGCCCAAACACATTTTTGATGTTTATCTGAATTAGTTACTATGCTTCTACTGCTATTATACTTCGCTGGTAAGAGGTGTACTTAGATGCACCTGTAACCACCAGTGGTTCAAGTGTCCTCGAATATACCGGTCCACCACTACGGGGAGACGGGGAGGTCAACAAAATTGTGGTGATTAGGGTGTGTTAATTAAGTTACTTTTTAAAGCAGCTAAATGCAATGGATCTCCCATTGCATTTAGGAGATCCATTGCATCTGGATAGGGATCTCACCCTATCCGTTTTTAAGAGTGCGCTTAAGACCTTCCTTTTTGATAAAGCTTATAGTTAGGGCTGATTAGATTCAGCCCCTAGTTTTGCTGATATAGGCTTAGTTTGTCGGGGGACATCTTACTTCTTCCTTCTCTCTGTCTATACCTGTGTACTCCCATGTTCCGATTAACCCAAATGTCATACTGATATTTTGTACAAACTGTGAAGTCCACTGAGACAAATGTAACATTTGTGATATTGGGCTATATAAATAAACATTGATTGATTGATTGATCTCGGGACATCTGTTAAATTCAGGGCAAAGGAGTAAAAACTGTCTTGACAAACACACAGTTCATAGATTAAACAAGCTACACTGTTATGTAAGGTGCAATGTTAACATATTTTCAGGATGAAACAATAGATTGTCTGTTTAGCTGTAGCTGAAGCAAGTAAAAAATATTCTGCCGTGACAAACCATGATTTCACAAAAAAATTAATTTACTGAAACTGCTGCGAAAAAAAAGGAGATTATGATAAATGATGTATCATCTCTCAATCATGATAATATGTTATTTTTTATTCCCACTGAACATTCTTTTATCTTTTCACATGTTTGTACTCCACAGTTTTACAGAATTCTCGATGATTGAAGCATTGCTCCCGGTGACACCAGATTCTCGTCTTATTTCTTTATCGGGATAACTCAGAGTGTACAACATGTCGGGAACAACAGCTGGCCCCCTGTCTTGTGCGCAGCATAAACCCCAATGTTAAGGTTGTTGTTGTTTCCAGGACTGACAGGCATGAAATAAAGCATTTAGATGTTGACGCTAACATATCTCCATCTGTCTTTGAAGCCTGCGAGTAAGGCCGTGGAATCACATGTTGCCAGTAGAAATCCTAAAATGTTTTCTGCTGCACATCTACTGTTGTTATATTTCGTAAATGGTTCAATGGTGCATCTACTGATGTGATAAACCGGCCAAATACTTCCAAAACACACAAACCATTAAATTCCCACTGTGGCTGCCACGCTACCAAAACTTCATACACCGTCCACAAAACACACAGGTCACTTCTTGGCCAAATCAGGACTTCAATTGGGTAAAAACAATCAGTGGTAGTTCAGGCCACTACTGGCTTGGGGAGACATTCCCACCCACACAGCAGCGTTATCTCTCCCACTACAGACATGCATGCATTGCCCGGGGCTCCGCAGAAGACACACAGTTGGCAGTGGACTTTCTTGTTTAATTATAGCTCTTCAGAGTAATGCTGCAAATTACCTTCATTTCCCCCCTTTAATGATTGTTATAAAGCATCCTCCAGTTTCCCTCTCTAAAGCAGCTTTCAGTTTGTTGATTTTACAAGTCAAACACATGGGACAATAGCTTGGAAGAAATGATGGGTAATGATAGCTGCAGGGCATCCGCTGAAGTGTATCAGTAGAGTTGGCAAAGCAGAGGCTTAGGCACCTTGACAGCTAAGTGTGTTTGTGGTAGAGTATCTTCTCTTCCAGGATGATAATGTGACAGTCAGTTAGAGGAAGAAGACACTATCATAGCTCTTAAAAACAAACTAACTAGGAGTCACTGGTGTGGCCAAGAAATCCCTACTACCTTCTCTGGTTGTTGTGCTGTCTTTACGATCTCTCAAATTAATTTAAAGACTTTAGCCGAAGAGCTAATGGCACATGTGAAACAGAAATATTTAGTTCCGTGTTCTTCAACCTGATTATTTTACAGCTGTAATTGTTATATTTTAGACTTTAAGATCAAGAGTCTTACCTCAGTAACTGATAACACACATCATCTCAGTAATAAGCTCAATATGCTGGCAACACTTCTGTGGAAAGGACTTGATGATATGAGCAGAGCAACGTATTTGAAGAACTTTTCGAAAAACTGTAAAATAGTTCCAAAAGGATTTTCTTTTTAATTTAACTTCAGCCTTCAATCATCAGCAGCTTTTCCTTTCCCATTACATTCACAAGACTCACTAAAGGGGTTCTCCAGATTCTGCCTCGTCTTCAAGGGGTCTGTAAAAAGATGTCATAATATCATCTCCAGCAGGAAGTGTGTAAAGCTGCCCGTGCAGGCACTCTGTCAGCTCCTGAGACAGCACTCCCAGACTTCCCCTTTTTCAGTAAGTAAATAATAAGACTTGCTTTTCACCTTAGGAGGAGGGGAGCAACTCAAAAGTGTATATGAAATTCAGATTCAAGAGAAAATTAAGATGTATTGTAAGAGGGCCTGAGGCTACACCCCCACCCCTCCCTCCAGGGGCAACTCTTCTCTTGGCCTTGCCTACTTTACATGGAGATATAATCTTTATCCAAAGAAGTCAAAAAGGAGCACACAAATGTTGTTTTCCCCAACAAGACATTGGCATAAATTCAAACAAACATATTTGAATGCATGAGTTCCACATGGACGCCCATTGCACAGAGGAGATAATGTGCAGGCGCAATGGCGCATATTTGAGATGGATATCGAGGTTAGATAGGATAACGATGTAAAAGGGAAATGCTAAAAGTGAATCTCCACACTGAGGAATATTATAAATGTAGAAACCCTCCTGGAGTGTACAGAGACAGAGGGAGAGAGAAGCAGGGAGGATGATGGGAGTCTGAACTCACTGTCTTTCTGCATCAGGGGTGTCCTGGAAGCACAAGGACACAAACACACGTAGCACAGGTCACACACTTGAACCTCAAGGGGACTCCACCAGCATTTGTTTAGACAATTAAAGCCCCAATGCATGGAAACGTGGAGAAAAAAGAGAAGGAAAGAAAAAAAGAGGCACAGAAGCAGCACAAGTAGTTACATAACTAAAGCGCCTGTCCAAAACCCACACCACAGGGACTATTAAAAATGACTCTGCGTAGAGGCTGGGAAGGAGAGCAAAGCAGAGTGTTGTTAAAGTGGACAGGCATGGAGGAAATGAACTGGATAGAGAGGATTAATGGAGAAATAATGCACAAGAACTATACAGTACCAGTATCACAATAAAAGACTATTTTTAATGCTCTCGCAGTTCATCCAGGGAGACCGAAGTGTTGCCAGAGGGGTAAAAATGGACACATACATTTGATATTTTCAAGACAGCAATGGTCTCAGACAGGCTCGCACCATGTCTCCTCGCACCCGTCTAATCACTTGTTATCTTGACACTTCAATGAACTCTAAGATGGCACCACTCCTCAGCATTCACTGATGAGCAGCCCTTATTCAAAGCAATAGGTCATCCAATTAAAGACAACCTAGACAAGGTCACCCACACCTGTACATACAGAATGAAGACCCGCGGATCTCAAAGCATGGGGTGTCAGTTCCTTTGTGAGGTTTACAAAAGAGAAACATGAAACTTCAAAGTTATTTTGATACCGGAAACCGTTCTAGGAATAGTAATTTCAGTGGCGTGCTGAACCTTTGATGTTTTCTTCCTCCTTCAATGTAATGAGAATCTGGAAATTATTCCACCGGCACTGTTGAAACGCCCTTGTGGAGCTGATTCTGAAAGGCTGACGGCTACAGGACAAGCACCCACCATTGTATTTCCTGATACATATGGCATGAAAGTGTATGTAACATCTGTTGTAAAGCATTTTTCTTTCAAGTGTGTTCACAATTTCTACCAGGATGCCGATGTGTAAGATATCCTCTTAACCTACCAGGTACATTTGTTTTTCAAATGTAATAAAATAAATTGGTCCCATCCTCGGAGGTGTGTTACCTGAATCCAGACATCTGAATTGCCGTCAACATTTCAGTTCATATTCAAATTGTAAATAGGTGATAAAATACTTATAATGATGATTGAATAAAGGCACACCATCTGCTCGACTTTAAAACCCTGTCATAGGAATAAAATAAGAAAAAGCTCGTTGTACTTTTTTTATTTTTTTTATTTATTCTACTAAAATCATACAAAAACAAAAATGTATAATTCATACACACAAATGAACAACATTAGTAGAAGCGGGAGGGCTGAAGCATAGCTTATGGGGAGTAGCCCATCATCATTAGCATCAATATAATAATGGCATTTATTTCGTCAAAAACGTATAGAAATTAAGGAGTACAAAGAAATAAATAAAACTAATGAAAACTGGAGAAACATTTTTTAAAAAATAAATAAAAGTTAGGGCAAGAAAAAAGTAAATGCATATATAAATAATACTGGGAATATCCAATATGTGTTAGCTGGAGTAATCTGCAAATAGAATTGTTTTTACTTTAGTTTTGAATTGTTGATGACTACTTGAAATGTCTGGGTGAAGTCCATTCCACGTTTTAACTCCGATTATGGATAAGCTGTGTGATTTGATGGTTGTTCTACAGGGCTTGCTACACAACCAGTTGGGATGCCTAGTTGGGTATTTCCTGACTGTGGTTTGGAACTGCTTTTGAATGTTAGTAGACATTTTGTTATGGTAAATGTTGTGCATAATCAGTACTGTTTTAAGCTTAACTATATCAACACATTTGAATAGATTGAGTTTTTTTAAACATGGGAGTTGTGTGTTCATATTTACCAACACCACAGACTATTAGTAATACTTTTTTTTGAGATGTTATTATTTGTTGTAGATTTGTTGCGTACGTGTTTCCCCATATTTCAGAGCAGTAATAAAGGTAAGGGAGAAATAGACTGTTAAAAAGAGTTCCGAGTATTTTTTCCTCGAGAATGTTCTTAGTACGATACAAAATACCTATTGTTTTTGACAGTTTAGTTTGTACATAATTTATATAGTGCTTCCAGTTGAGTTTTTCATCAACAATGAGTCCTAAAAATGTACATGCACCAACTTTCTCTATCTCAGTATTGCAAATCCGTATAATACAGTCATTTCTACTCTCAGACTTTGTATTGAATAACATGTAATTTGTTTTGGCCACATTAAGGGATAATTTATTAACTGCAAACCAGTTACATAGTATTTCTAATTCTGCATTAACAATTTGAACAAGATCACCAAGATTATGATGGGAGCAGAGAATGGTGGTATCATCGGCAAACAAAATGAATTTTAACATGTCTGAGGTGTTGATAATGTCATTAATATAAATCAGGAACAGTTTTGGACCTAAGATTGATCCTTGAGGGACTCCACATGTTATAGGAAGATTGTTTGATTTCGCCTCGTCTATGTCCACATATTGTAGCCTATTTATCAGATAAATGTTGTACTCAGTTCAACATAAGAACTTTTGTACAATGTGGTATAGCTAACACTGCTGCTACGTTAGCTTCATCTAGGGTTGCCAACTTCCAGAAATGGAGAAACGGGACACACACATGCTTCCCCCGCGCGTGTGCGCGCGAAGATTTTCGGGTTTCTGGCGGATTTAGTTACTTTTTTTTGTTACTTTATTTCGGTTTTAGGGTTAGGGTTATGTTATTTCATTCTTTTGGGGGAGCCAGCCCCTAGGGTTCGAAAATGTGTTTGGGGGTCAAACCCCCCAAAACCCTCAAAATGAAAACTATGCATACCTATAACACAATACAAACACAATGGTCTTACACCTGCATTAGGCTACTACATCACATTGTACATCAGCATGTTCAAATCGGATAGGTGGGCACTAGGGACATCTGGGCACCTCGATGTACAATTGGCTATTTTGTCCAAAATGTTAAAAAATAAAATATTTGAAAAATGGTATTAAGTAATGCAAAGTATACATGATGTGAACATGCACGGTACATCATTATTAGACTTAATGTTATCCTTCAACCAACCATTTTCCCATCAATCAGCTGACTGACTGACTGACTGACTGACTGACTGACACACACACACACACACACACACACACACACACACACACAAGACCCGAGACAGAACTCCACTCACGGGCTTTACCCAACTGTGTTTTTCTTCCCACTGTTTGTTGTAAGACACAAGTCTTTTCCTTTTAGAAGGGCCAGGGCCCAGAACCACATCCTCTCTATCTTCTCCTCTTTCATTATCACCTCCTCCACCGGCAGCGCTCATTTCCCCACACGACTGAACAGGCTGACATGCCACACAAACAATGATGCCGCGCCCCCACCGGAGAAAATCTCACACACACACACAAGTGCGAGCATTGTGCCTGCCCTGTCAACTGAGCGGTCCCTGCGCCCTTCTCATACAGCACACAAACACACAGGCACGCAGCCAGACACACTGCATTGCGCGCAAACAGAAAAATATTTAAAATGTTTCCCTTTACACAGAGTCCGGGACAAACAAAGTCCCGTACGGGACACGCCCCTTTTGGCTCAAATACGGGGCGTCCCGGCCTAATACGGGACGGTTGGCAACCCTAGCTTCATCTAACCCTGTAAAGCACTGTTTGAGGTAAACTATGAGCCAGATTAGTATCACCTGGGTACACACAGTTAAGGTAAAGGTTAGTGAATTTTAAATTACAAAAAGGACAGAATATATAAAAGTGAATAAATAAAGAGAACCTCGTGCTAACTTCAGTAGAGGTTTGATGGCATAAAGTCAGACAAAAGTCGGTACGGTTTTACAATCCACTGATATAACACTTGCTTACCCGAGAGATCAAATCATGTTATTCCCGGGCCTTAAATATCAAACCATTACACCTTGTCCACTTTCATCCTGCTGCCTGAAATATTTAATGTAAAAGACAAAATTGCAACAGTTAGTCTAAAAGGATATTGAAGATCTCTACCACGCTTACCATGAGAATTGTAAAAAGCAACCGTCAAGACTGACATTTCAATGAGAATAGTCTCAAGGTAGAAACAAAAACACATAAACGTCATTGAAATTGAATCAAAGTAAGTGTGTTTCAGGATCTCTAGCCCTGACAATGACAAGCACTTTGCTCTGCAGAGGAAATAACAAAACAAACTCACTACATGACTTTATAATCTAGTGATCAGGAAGACAAACAGAATGTTATGTATACCCAAATCCAATTAAAGTGGAAACGGGATAGGGCCCTCAACCCATTTGTTTCTACACATTCAATCTGCACTGCTCTTCAAAAGCAACACTGGATTATTACTTTGTTTGATTGCAACAATTATTGGAACAATCAGCTTTCCACCTTCCAGACATTTTGACTGTCTGTGCAATTTTCCACACTACATCTGTAGATAGTTTCTGCGCCGTAAGCACTTATTATTTCTCTCATCTGCACAGCTCTTGGCGACGCCAGTTAGAAGAAAAGGAAATATGCTGCTCCACGTGACCAGTGTTTGGCAAACCAGTCCCTAGACTAGGCTCCTGCATGCAAACACACACAACATCTTCCACCTGTCCCTTCTTGTAGACATAAGCAAATACCCCTGGCCATTGGGAGAGAAACAAGACTCATGAATCTTGACAAATACACAGCTTACTCCGATTCATTACAGCAATACCTCAGGGGTCCTCCTTCTGTCCGTGTGTCTCCACCGTGTAAGGGCCAAAGGCTTTCCTATGTTCAGCAAAGCGTAGAGTCTCAACAGGTCCAAAGGTAAAGCTCCAGTAAAAAGACAACACATCTAGAGGTCTGTGCAAGGCAACAGCTAAATTACTGCTGGCTGACTAAGAGTACAATAATTCATAATGATTTGCAAATGTTCTCCTTATGAAATATATTACAGAATGTGAGTACATTGTCAGTACCCAGGCACTCAATCTTATTAAAGGCTAGACTCCTAATTAATTCAACTGGACCCATTATTGTACCTGGTCCATATTCAGGTAACGGTGGTATGAGCTCATTCAATTTATGTTATGGCATCATTAATAAGTTTCCATCAATATAGTTCATTGTGTTTGCATAGGTTTAATCACTTTATTTCCAAAAAGAAGGGTAAAGACAACCATCCAGTCCAGGACAATATTACATGTACACAAATTAGCTTATGAAATGTAACATGGGAGATAGTATTGGCACGTTAACCTCGATTATGTTATTGAACTATAGTCCGTGGTACACCCTCATTTATTGTACTTTAGCTGCCTTAATTGCCACCTAATGATGGGTTAAAATATAAAACATACCTCTTATGTGAAGTGTTGGGTGCCAACATGAAGGGAAATGTATCAGAATGACAAGGAATGAATCGATCATTGAAACAATGGAAGCAGCTGCCAATGCTCTAGAATCAACAAATCTAAAAAAGTGATGGAGAGTCTAAAACTGCTGTGCCGTTTGTGCTTAATCTTATGGGCAATTGAATTTCAAATTCAAATTCATATCATTTTTTAAAAGGCGCATGTGTAACAGGACAGGTGATATTTTACACGCTGAGATAGAAAATGTCAAAGCCATTAACTCCTCGGTAAAACATTTGAGCACACGAACATTGCAAACAAAGGCTCAATAGCGTGGCATCTGATACCACGGCAGCAAAATACGTGTTTAGTGTAACGTATAGGGCAACAGGCATGCACCCCTTCAACATTGAAACCCAACCGGGCTTATGTTAAAGAGATTATTTAAACAGTTCGGCATAGCATAGGCAGTGGAGTCAAGGTTAAGCCGTCATTTCCTTTAACGTTATTATAATAATGCCTGCACAGATCTGCAGAAAACAAACAGAAAATGTGTCATCTTTCTGAAATAATCCTGGATAGCTTTTATATGGAGGGGAGCTTTGTGAGGCAGGCACTACAAAAGAGTGTTTCAGACAGAAGCTGTGAGACAGCACGAGAGAAAATGTGTTTTCACATTTAAGCAAACATGTTCTTGTTTAAACCCAAAATACAAGTATGAATTTGACATTCAGCATGAAGTGGTCTTTAAGGTAATATGGACCATGAGCTTATTATATATAAAAACAATTAAACACAATTTGACACAGCAGACGGGGTCATAAGATTAAGCAAAGGTATAAAACCTGCTTCAGTTGTTTTTATCTGATGTTAACCACAAATGACCAGGTTGGTGGTGGTTGGAAATTCAGCTTTTAGTTGCAGTGGTAGTATGCAAGATCATACCTTTTTCATGGATCTTTGGTCGGACTCCTCACCTTGGATACATGTTCCTCGGTACACCCTGTTAAGGTGCAGTTGCCCCTGACAACAAAGCTCCAAGGATTGATCCCAACAT
This sequence comes from Harpagifer antarcticus, assembly GCA_902827135.1. Lineage (NCBI taxonomy): Eukaryota > Metazoa > Chordata > Actinopteri > Perciformes > Harpagiferidae > Harpagifer > Harpagifer antarcticus. The sequence goes on from CADEHL010001023.1 coordinate 2,029,835, forward strand.
CTAGACTGAGAAGAGTTTTGAAACTGTAAAAACCTTGGATAAATAGAGTATACAAGACTACAAATGCATACCCTAAAGAAACAGCCTTTACAAGCATGACATTGACATCCATATTTAATTGTTGACAGCTGAATCATCCTTCACAGGGTTGTCATGGAGTGATTTATGGCAATGAAAACGAAATATGTCAAAATAATACTTGTCACACATCAGAAAGATAATTAAAAAAAAGACTAAAGTTTATAATTAAGTGTTTCACACTGAGCAGCAACACAATACACGTTACCATAGGTACAAAAGGACAAACACAAGTTTAACTTTTATAGAGCAACTTCCAGAAACCAAACAAAAGAAAAGAGACAACTCTGCTGGGATGTAGTCCACCCACACAACTGAATAGGAAGTTATTTCACATTTACTAATTCAAAAAAGGTAAAAACAAAGTTATAGAGTATATTAATATTACTTCTCAAAAATATGTAAAAAAAATACGCAATCATGAAAGTCATCACCATTTCCTGTTTTTCAGACCTGGAAGCCATCTTGTGCTCACAGGGGAAACCACGCCTCCAAAGTACTCGTTATATGTGCTGTATGTAGTTAATATCTATATTTTGCCGTGTGTGACTGTAGTTTATATAATGTGCAGCGCTTCAAACAGTGTTTGAGAGTGTTCTAAAGTTTAGCTATATGCTAACCTAACATGTGGGTGTTTTCTTCCACTGAAGGTGTGAAGTTAGAAAGCTGATGAAGCCATTTCCTGCTTTAATTATTATTATATTCTGTTTTGCACAGGTATGTGGGTATTCTTTTTGTAACTGTCAATTGTATTGTTTGTTATGTAAGTGTAAATTATTGGTTATATTTGTGTATATTGGTTTACAAAGAAAAGCCGGTTTTCCACCATGGATAGATGTATATCTGTTAATTGTATTATTTAGAACTCTGTATACTTTCCTGAGTTAGCTTCAGGCCCCACAGAGGAGAAGTGTGAAGTTAGAAAGCTGATGAAGCCAGTTCCTGCTTTAATTATTATATTCTGTTTTGCACAGAGAATAAATCCTGGTTGGCAAGAAAGAAGTCGTTCTCATTTACACAACACAACACAACGCAGAGATCACATGTGGCGTCAAACCAGACCGGTTCCATGTGCATGCCCTGTTTTATATGCTGCTGCAACAAAAACATTTCCCAATTTTGGATCAATAAAGTATCTGATATACTAACGGTTTTGTTTGTTTCGGAGGTAGAATATTTTTGTAAATTAAATATCGAATCAATTTGGGCCTTGATGATTCTGAAAAAAATATATATTTCCCTGTTTAACCTGCTCACACTCATTCCAGAGTCACAACCTGATTACATTGTGAAGGCGGTTGCTAGAAATGTGTCGAGGAGAATGGAATGTTCCTCTTGTTGGCTAAAGAGCAGCACAAGGACTGTTGTGAGAAGGCAAATGATTATTTCTGTAAAATTATGTTTCTGGTTCAATGCGAAAAATAAAATACTCAATTTCTTCCAAGAATACCCTCTATCCAATTGTGATGTTTTATCACAGGCAGCTCACATTACAACACTGATAACCACTAGTTTACATTGTCAGTATGACAAAGATGCTGAAGAAGCCATGATCCCAGCAGAGCTGTCTCATATTTCATTATTATAGTTAATTTCTTTTAGCCATACTAATCTGCTAATAAAAACCGCAAGAGTATATTATTCCAATCTCATTTTAACCATCACAAAATCAATTATAAATGCATTAAAATCAATTGTTTTTACTTAACTAGCTGATCTGTAATCAGCTCGATCACAACAAAACAAATGAGGATTTAATTATCAAGTGTCATTGCTCGAGTGAACCAATAGTCAGCTTTTGTTTCAAAAATAAGCGTATGGATGCAAATAAGGGGCGAAAATACCTCACGAGACCCAACTCCTAGATTAAACTGGTTAAATGACCCTGGCTAAAGTGAAAGCTTTTGATTTAGCGGTGCTGTCAAATGTGTTTGTTTACGGCTAAAGAGCAACCGAGTCTCATCAGACCCTTTCTGTTATTGCTGTAGAATTATTATTATTTTTTATTTATACCATGCATACAGAAACATTAATCTCAGCAAAGAGAAGAGATGCAATATGCCAGATTATAGCTAATAGCTCATTTCCATCTGTGGTCCTCAGACAGGTTCATAACAATCAATAAACAAATAATAACATTGCATGATCTCTATCAAACAATTTTAAAACCTGATTTAAGTACAGCTCAATACGATAGGGAGGCGATCACAGAAAGCGAGTGTCTGGGGAAAATAAAATAAGTAAAACGTACCTTTCCTTACCCTTTAAAGACAGGTTGAATCCATCTCAGCACACCACAGGCAACAGATGCAGCGCCAAATAGAAACGAGATGTTATCTCAAGGAAAATGGGAAGGTGTAGCTTCACTGATGTTCTGCTTTAATACAACATAAAGTTGGGTTTACAAGGGAATATGTTGCATGTCCGAGCAAAACCTGAGGAAGATTGCATTGTGTGCTAGCACTGGAATAAATCTACTACACATAATGCAACTCCAAAATGTAGTCTGTTTGCTTTCATTAAGCACAGGTAAGGACAGGGTGCTGCAATGGAAACATGTGCACACTCCACAGATATACACATTACTGTTGACCTCAATTGTTACAAAAAGGCTGCTGACCGAGTGCGAAGTATCATTGAAAAACAGACAATAATTTGAACATAATATTTATTCCCACAATTATCCCAATAAACTGAACACACACCAAGTTACATGCATGAGACATATAGACAATATCTTTCAGCTTAAATAGACCGCAGTACACAACAAAAAGAGTGAGAGAGTAAGCTGTCTTATCAGGGATGTGCAGGTCCAGCTGTTTTCAGTGCACCAAAGTGAAAAGAGTGCTACTTCTGTACTAGTCTTCCTCTTGAAGCAGCCACCACCCACACATGGCCACAGTACAGGAACAACTGGCTGACACAAGACAGACGGTGATGATGTGTTGTGTCTTACTGAACCACTCTGCTCTGCTTCCACATTTAACAAAAGGAGCAGAAATAATCCTCGATAAATTGACCAAATAAGTTGAATCGGGACACAAACCATTATTTCACGAAGAAAGGTAAACAGTCAAGGTAAGTACTCTGAGGGGAAGAAAACGAAAAAACTAAAGACAAAAGCTTTGTAAGCTAAGCTTTGTTATACATGTAGAGCCTTTTGTGGACTCCACAGAAACAAGGAAACTGGAGCAGACTCAGAATACTTGGTATAAATGTTCTTACTGAGCAGCCAGTTTCCTTATGTTCATGATCAACCTCTTGCTGTAATCCAAATGGTCAACGGGTTTCACTTCCATCACTGTGGCCTTGATCCTGGACTCATCCTGTCAGACACAAAAGTACAAAACTCATTCATATGGAACACATTATAGGCCTGCAAATGCTGCTTTTGGTGAATCCCACTTGGTTTAAATCAAAGCTCAAGTCGTTCAAAACGGTACACACAATCACGTAGATGCCTGTTTGCAATTGATGTTAATGGAGTTCATTTTCAACTAAATGTATATTTGGTGATAACCAGTAGAGACAATATTTGGATGAGAGGGTGGAGCAATGTACACCCAACAGTGAAAAAACACATTTTTAGATGACCAAATTGTTACAATTATCTAAAACACGCTGTGGCACCCTAAGGTAACCAATACGAGGGCATTTGACAGAATGAAGGTTGAAAGCCTTTTTAGACAAAGACATTGCCCCTTGGTTGATCTCCAACCACAATCCAGCCACACATGTATTAGAAACAAACTATATAGGCATCTTCTATTTCCCCTTGATAAAGTGTTTTGATGAGACTGATTTGTATCTGAAAGTTGGATGGCATTTAAATGAATGTTTTACAAGGAAAGAAGCAGCATTAAAGCCATACCACCTCCACAGCTGTCTCGACAAGGGAAGGTCACTTCCATCAGAGCCATTATTCTCTGCGTTTAACAGAGGTTACACTCATTTTTTTCCCATTAATCCTCTGCAGCTCAAGTGGGTGAAATGTAAATCAACTTCCTTTGGACTGGTGCCCGCATTCCTTTAGAATAGCCCATTATAAATCTCTCTGCTTGTTTTGCATGATGCAAGAGAGCTATGTACGCATGATAAACAAAATAACGGATGACTTCAGATTCATGCGATTCACTGTTGTGTTTTTGGCTGTGATGTAAAAAATCTGAACATTGCTATCGGTATTAACTACTACGTCCCATGTTTAGGCCATGAGCAGCTTCTCCTTGCTGCTCTGCTGGGAGCCAATCGGAAACCATGCTGGCTGGGGGGCTGTGATGCTGTTGGCTCCCAGTGGAGTTGGAAGGCTCTGCACCGTGCCAGCTCTCCAAGACCTGGTTGCTAAACGGTTTTTGCTACTAAAAAGCAGATGATTCACAATACAACTGTGTAACAACATTGTGGATGGTTTATATATTAAAAACCTTATCAATTACAAACAATGTTATTAAAATATTAACAATATCATCTTTAGAAAACGTTATCATTACAGCCTTTTCGCAAACCAATATTATTGCCAAACTGTTTATTTACTGTATAATAGGGATTGCTTTTGTTCCAGTTCATTCATACAATTAGGATAATATTTGTATTTGTAATGATGTCTAATTGTATTATCTGTTTTAATAATCAAATCAACAGATTACAAAGTAAAGAAAAGCCAAAATATGTTGTCAGTGGTCAGAAGTGCTGCAGTGAAGCGCCTAGGATGTTGAATATCAGCTTTCTAATCATCGTCATCCTTTTGAGGTACTTCAAACAGTTATAACGTCTACACCAGGGCTCTCCAACACGTCGATCGGGCAGCTTTTCAGTAGCTCGCCGCTCGATTATAGCGTAGTAAGGTCGCTTATTGATTTTTCGGCCACGGCTGGACAATAACGTTTTTTTATTTTAGAATTGTTTCTGTCACACGAATATCAAATTGGTCGGTGACGCAGAGATCAAAGAACAGACGTGACAGCGGCACCACACACGGAGCAGTCTGCTTTCTCCAGCAACACCAGTTCAGAACCAACAGCAGAATGACCCGCTCTGAATCAGGCCCTGTCGCTGCGGCTCAGAGACACACAGGGAGGGATTTGTTTTTTTGAAAAACACTCATTATCGCCATGTCAGGTTTTTGGTGGATTTAATCAAGTCTTGGATTGCAGAGTATGAATGTCCTCTTGCTATTTTCAGTTGATAAATACTTGTGTAAAGTTTGTGAAAGCAGGAGGAAAAAAGCTTCCGCGATCACCGTCTCCTCTCCGTTCCTCCAAACCCCGCCCCCTCCCTGAAAATAATGGCTGATAGTAACCCGATAGAAACTTTATTATTCACTTAATCACTGATTGAGATATGATGAAGCTAACTTAATCTCATACATTCATGGGATTTATTATGTAGTAAGACAGAGAATAAGTGTGCACCCACAAGCACTATTTTAGTTTTTATAATGCTGATGTAAATACTCCTGTTGTCTGCTGTGTTCAGACTCAAGTCCTGTGTGTGACGCCACATTCAGGACATTCAGTGTCTTTCTTTTAACAGAAGACCGTTGCTAGAAGCTGCAGCTAGACTGCAGAAGTATTAGTTTTTTGTTTTTGAGGATGGAACCATTTCACACACAGATATAGGGACCTATACAATTGATTTATTATGGTTTATAATTTAATGTCAAGACAAAGAAGAAGAAAAAGATGGCTGAACTGTTCAGTGTCAATCCTGTGGAGATCTCCAAAATCATGTTTAGCTTAAGTCTCAGCAAAACTCACAACATTTCTGGAGCCTTGTAGACCCAGAAAACTATAAGAACATTCACCAAGCAGAACTGAAAATGTCTGCTTTATTTGGTTCTAAGTGCCTTTGTGAAGCAGCTAAATATCTAAATACAGAACAAGGCTGACTGATGAACATTTAAATGACTATTAGAGCGAACCCAAGTGGGTACACTTCAGCATACACCTGTATGGTGGACTCCATGCAGCGCCATTCATCTCACTGACTGTAAAAAAGAGTGAAATGCTTGTAAGGTGGTGATTAAGGAAATGTATGTGAATTTTCAGTGATGTACTTACTATGTGGGCCATAATAATATGTGAGACATTTTCATTTTCTTGGACCTTGATGTGAAGTTAAGATTTCACACGTGTACAAAAGTATTGCTTAATTCAACTGATGAGGACTATGTGAATAAATGTAAGCGATGTGATGCAACTAGCTCTTGGCCACTTTCATTTTTTCAAAGTAGCTCTCAGGTGAAGAAAGGTTGGAGACCCCTGGTAAACACTGCCTACAGGGACAAGTAGACCTTAAGAACTGCACAGCAGCTCAGAGCTGAGAGCAGCCATTCCTGATGTCAGGTTAAAGAAAGAAGACTGTCAAAGAATGAAATGCTGAGTGGTTATATTTAAACGATTGGTTTTTCACAGCAACAACACAGTTATAGTAATAAAGTCATCCATCCACTGAAATCTGAGTGTTAAAACGTACACTATCAAAATAGTAAATATTCTAAACATCAACATTCTACCTCCGCTATTGATAAGTGTGAACATGACATTATGCGCCACACCCACATGAACCACACCCCACTTGTTTTGTTAAACACACTGTGATTAAGAGTGTTGAGATGTAATAGCAACAAAGTGAAATGAAGTGGCACAGCTTTTAGTTCTCAGTGGGACCCAATTCAGATGTTTTCTTCAGTGTGATGACTGGCTCAAAGTAATTGAGCAATATTGAACAAAAATCAGTGAAGTGTCTGTTCAAAACGGCCTGTTTGTGATTGCTTTTCCTTGAGAGCGTCTTAACCAAACTCCAAACTTTACTTCTCAGCAATACACATTCCAAAACCTAGTTGCAACCCCTACACATTGTTAGAGTATAAGCTTAACTTGGTACACATCTCACTAGTGTTGCACGGTGTACCGATACTTGAAAGGTACCGCGATACCCTGCCGTTAAAAACGGTACGATTCTTCCGTTTCATTAGTATCGGTACTTTAAGAATGACGGGGAAAAGTACTCCGGTGAGAAAGCGGTGTTTTAATAAGAGCCGTGTGTGTTCAGCGCTCTGCTTCCACTCCCTGCACTGCAGCCGTGCCTGAAGTCCCTCCCCTCTCTCATGCACGCTCTAAGTGCCTCCCCTCTCTCGTGCACGCCTAGCTGCCAGAGCATGTGAGAAAACGAGAAGCATGGCTGCAAGTGGGAGTGCAACTGCCGCTTCGCCTCGGCTTGTTGACAAAAAAGACGCCAGAAGCGAAATTTGGAAGTATTTTAGCTATATCTCTGACAGTGAGGGCAAGTCTACGGACACCACGAGGCCTGTCTGTAAGACATGTTTTAGATCCCAGCAAACCAAGGGAGCCAACACATCAGACTTGGCTAAGCACCCGCCGACCGGCATCAAGACAGGTTAGCGAATGTGATAGATAACATAATTACATCATGCTCAAGCCCATGCCCTCACATCTAAGTCAAACCAGTGTAATTTATTTTGTGACAAATGAACGTTTTCGTAGTTTGACGAGGCAATTAATGGCAATGATAACTGTCTAATATGGCTATCTTTTTAGCTAACTTACCAATGTGGTTATGGTTCTGGTGTGGAATAAAGCACAATAATTACATTTAAGACGGTTTCCCTTTTTTAAAGAAAAGTACCGAAAAAGAATCGGAATCGCAATTCTTGACTTGGTATTAGGGCTGTGCGATTATGGCAAAAATCATAATCACGATTATTTGGGTCAATAATTGATATCACGATTATTTTGACGATTATTCATTGACCATTTATTGAACTTTAAAACAAATAATATTTTACCAATAAACAAGATCAACAAATATGTTGGAGCGCACTTCCAAAACCATACTAAACATATATTATTAATATGATAAATAAAAATAAATTAGACCAAAATAAATGAAATCAAACATATTGCAGTGCACTGTCACAACCTACTGAAAACTCCTTAACATAGCCAACATTTTTGGTAAAACATATTCCACTCAGTTAAACGTTGAAGAATGGTCCAGAAGTAACAGGAAATAAATGTTGAACTACAATTTAAGTCCAAATAAAAATGTTTTGGCCACCATGGCAAATGCTGGTAGGGCTGCTCATGTCATCTCTTAAAGATTTTTTGCAAGAAACACCAGCCTGTTTACATGGTCTGGTTTCAGAGATGAGCGCAGGCAGGTGACAATATTGCCACCTGTACTGAAGACCCTCAGCCACGACACAGGGGTGACGCCGGCAAAGCTTTGATGCGTTCAAGTGCATTATTCTGGCACAGGAAGATTATGTTACAGGACATTAACGATAAAACAGAATATTGTTGTTCTATTTTTAGACACATCTCGCGATCGACTGGTTGGGCACCCCTGGGCTAGACCATAGGTCCGTTGTGGTGGCAAAGTAGTCGGCTGAAGCCACATCTCTCTCAACTTCCCCACGGCATTTGTCACATAGCGCAGGCAGCGCAGACCTGCTGAAATAATACCGAGACGGCATCGCGTAACGCTTGTCCAACGTGTTGATAAGTTGCTTAAAGCCCTGGTTGCTAACAGTGCTAACTGGGCACATATCTTTAGCGATGTGAAATGTAATGGCACCTGTAATATCTCTGTGTCTATGTGAGCTCGTCGCGTAAGCCGTTGCTCTGTACAATGCGTCCTGAATCAATGACTGTGATGATGTTGTGGATGAAGTCGAGCGGCATCTGCTTTTTGTTGTATTATTGCCCGGTCGTATTGCACTTTGTGGTTGTATTTCAGATGATTAAAGAGATTGGTTGTGTTAGCGTGTGGTGCCAACACAACCTGGTATCAAATCCTGCACTGTACTTTCTTTTGCTCCACGTCGGACTCCTGAAAGCCAAAGTACTTCCAAATAGTGGAAATAGTTGTACCCTTCTTTTTAACGAGTTGCTGCTCTTGTTCTGACATCTTCGCTCGCGCTGAACACTCACAACACATGTCACTCCCACGTGGCCTAGTGGGCTTTTAGGGAGGGGCGAAGCGCACCCAGCAAAATAATCGTATTTTGTCAATTATGCTGTTTTCATAATCGTCGCAAGCCATAATCGTAATCGCGATTAAAATACGATTAATTGCACAGCCCTACTTGGTATCGAAACCAAAATGTTGGTATCGTGACAACACTACAACTCACACATACATTGACTAAGCGCAACTGCGCAGACTATCCAAGAAAGGTCAAAAGCAAAAAATAAATCTTCCATAGCTTTAGAGAAACCTTGTTACAGAGCTTGTTTGATGCAGCAAAGGGCAGCAGGTCCGATTCTCTCCCTGTGATGCAGCAGGGTGGAAGGGTGTCATTAACTCGCTATGTCCAACATCAAGCATTGTGAGAGCACGGCACAATGGCTGGGTTGTAGCATTGAGGAGAAGAAAACAAAGTGAGAGAGGGGTTGCCGGTGTCTCTGCTGAAGGTGTCTGGAGGCAGCAGCCAGTACATTCTTGTAGCAGTGCCATCGGCAGTTAGGATGCTGAGCTGAATGTGACAGGCACAGTGGGCTCTTCTGTGGGTTGATGGCGGATGCCGCCTCTGGCCAGGCTCCAGACTTCCTGCTCAGAGTCCCAGGCCAATCAATTCTTTTATGTGCATTCCTCAAAACAAGCCTTTATCTGTGTTGCCAACAGGAAACAGTGACAATGACATATCTGTGTGTCTTCTTTGTCGCCACCAGTCATATAACCGACCATATTTTCTATTTTGTATAAGCAATACCATTCAACTACAAAGCATCCTATGATGGCATTTTATCTGTTTTATTACAATTCCGGCTTTACTTACGTTATATGTTTCTAGCTTCACTCTGCTGCGGAAGACAAAAGTGTTGAAGTTGGCTTGTTGGAAGATTTCGTCAAAGGCAGCTTCGTTCTGAAAATTGAGAACATTTTGATTAGCTTAATTTCAAGAAAGTACACATTTGATCAATCATTAGCTTCGACACCGTTTAAAGTGCAAAGTAAGTTTCTGATAACTGAACAGTGAAAAACAGTAAGAAGAAAAGCACAGAGGGTGTCTTTAACACCAATGTGCCATTGCCATTTTCTGAGGCCAGTATTAGAGTTGAGATCTAGAGTCTCACCGAGTCCTTGAGCTGCCCCAGGTAAGCTGCGTTCTGGCCCAGGATGGACTCTGCACTCTCCTGGAAGCACGTCACCCACTGGTTGTCCGCGTAATCTGCAATGTTGGCCTGTGGGATTATATAAAAAACAAAAAAGTGAGAGTAAGTAGGAACAGAAGTTACATGCATAAACAGAATTAGATGAATGAACTATTGTTTACATTTTGCTTAATGATTGAATATTGTATGTTGACTTAACACATTTTAAGGATGCTCTAATTAAGCCCGGCAACATAATCACAAGTTTTCACTGTACTCTTGTTCTACATACTGTGGAAGAGAAATCACAGCTTATGCTACAGCTTGTGAAGAGGACCAATATGCCGACTTGTGAGTGGTACCAGAATAAAATACGCTTATTTTAGATGCCTGGCTGCAATTGCTTAGGGGGCTGACTAAGTGTTTTTGCATATAATGTTGTATTTGTTCCTTCCAAGTAGTTTGTGATCAAGCTGGGAAGAAAAAGCTCCCTGCATTTTCTGTAACAGCACAGTATGAAACGCTGCAGCAATTAACCCAACATTGCTCTGATTTAAACACAAGTGTACAATCTGAAATTGGTTCTCATTACGCTAGTCACAGAAACAATAATTTTTTGCTTTTTATACAAATGCACAGAGCATTTATGCTTTTGTGAGCGCATGTGTGCCACAGCTGCAAAGGTTTTAGGGAAGACGGTGCTGAGTGACTTACAGAAAGGATGAGGCGGTACTTGAAGTTGGGGAACTCTTTGTCGCACTTCTCGCAGCGGAACATGCCGTTGTGCTGGTCCACCACTTTTTTGTTGCATTCTTGGCTAGGACAGGCCTGGTAGAGGCAGTTCTCCTTACGCAGGTACACAATGGTAGCAATGCATGTGTAGTAGTCCGCCTGAAAGGGAATATAAACGAACAGAAATGTAAGTTTAGTGCCAAATAATGTCACTGGAATATGCTCTTACTCTATCACACACACACACACACACACACACACACACAATGATACAGTCTGAAAGCAACATAAGCGTAGCAGCGGCACTCTACCAGAATCCAAATGGCTCAGAAACAAATGCAAACTATTTGTGTAGCTGCTGTGTTTGTGGGGAACAGGCACACTTTTGAAAGCGGGCGAAAAAAAACTGCTTTCAGGAAACATTCCGAGTCTGCATGGAAAACACCCAACCAGGACACCATTCTCACATTGGATATAAATAGATATCTGTGCTGTGTTGAAAGGGGAAAAGATTTCAACATGTCAACAGATGAGTCGCATCACCTCTCCTCTGGAAGACTTTCTCAGGATGGGCGGGCCTTATGCACCTGACAGATAGTAGTTGCACCCTAACCGCTAATTGTTTTGGACAGAGACTTACTAACGTCTGCATTGGCTGTGACAGAGAGGAGAGCAGTCCCCCGCTCGCTTTGATGAAGGCTAAAGTTGTCTGTTCAGGGTCAGGGAGCAGAGGAAAAGGCCTGCCAGCTTGGTGCCATAACATCCAAGTACATCAAACAACCGTTTATGCAAATGTATAATTGCAATTATGATGACTGTGAAAAAACGCTTATGGTTACATTCCTCTGTAATAACAGTTTCTACAAAAGGAGTGAAAAACCAAAAACTGGTGTGTTTTAAAAAATCAGAAAGCTCCATTAAAACATGTTTGGGACCTGGTACAGCTTTTTCACAGTGTATCGGCTTGTTCAGAAATCCTGGCTGAGTAGTAAATTAAGCTATTAAAAAAACTCTTAGTAACTTTTCTACCATTTGCAAATTAAATAAAACATGAAAACAGTGCATACAAAAATAGAACATATCCCCAACATACACAGAAAATCTTTTATTTTCTCAAAGTACTGACCATTTCTTAATTCACCGATTTGACTGACCAAAAACAACCCAGACATAAAGCTCAGCTTATTTCCGAAAGAGGTGCAATTAATCAAGTAAACACCTCCTCAATTAGTGTGTGACTAACCGGGGCTGAAGATGACAGGAGAACGTGTTTTCATTCCTTTACAAATGCGATGTCAAGCCAACAAGAGGAGGGTGACCACTAACTGTCAGAGGGGGCACGGGAGCCATTTCAAAACTTGAGACTGTGACACAAAGGGTTTGTGACAGGCACAATTAATTGCAACAGACTTTGGCTAGGGGGGTCTTGAGAGGCCTGACCCCCATGTGCCTGTGTATGGGATGTCTCAGAGGGGCTGAGGACAGCCCTGGCTCAGCTCCTTTGTCAGTACTGGGTCTTATCACACGCCATGCTGAGGAGGAGTAAGAGCCCCTATAGCCCAGGGTCAAACCTTTCCTCCTCAACAGGAAGCTAATGCTACGAGAAGCACCTCACCTGACAGGGGGCTAATGGTTACACCCGGGATTTAGAGTATGGAATTGAAGAGAGAAAACTATATAGGGCACCTTTAGCTGTACTGTATGTCTATAGATGATAGAATAGCAGAAGTAGCTCTACTAAAAGAGGCATACTGACGATCAATGAGCCAATTACTATCTGTGATGAGGAATCCTGCGGTCAGGACCATATAACAGAATTTCAGTAAATTAAGACTTACGGATAACTGCTGCTCCAGTTTAATCCATACATTCATTTCTTTTTCTGAGGACGTATTGGCTCTCAAGTCTTCAAGCTTTGTAAGAAGACAATGTAGGACAATTGTTCAATTTGTGTCTTTTGGTGCCCAATCATAACTGCTTATCGTCTTAATGGGATATGTTCCTCAGACGTTGATGATTACTAAAGTGAAAAGCATGTTCAACTACACAAATTAAGATCTCAGCACAGGTCACATTACAATTTATACACTTCTGTGAGCACCATTTCGCTCAACGGTGGAAATGAATAAACGGGGGAAATGAAAGAACACGTATTACTTTACTTATCCGAGGGCAGTTATTCCATTACAGAGCTCAAAGAACTGAGCCTATGTAATCTCAGTAATCAATACCAGAGATAAATGTGACTTGTACCATGAAAACAGACCGAGACTGGGAGAAGAAACCCACAATACAGGGGGATTAATGAGGAGTAGATGGGGATGCGATTTTTAAGCACACATACCTGGTGGTGGAGTCATTTTACGAGTGAATGATTATTACAAAGATTCATCCCGCTGACTCTCAGCTCAAAGGACCTTTGCACGGCAGAGCTATGAGTGACGTGTGAAGGTTGCACCCTAGCAGTACTATATAGACAAGCAATGTGTACCTTGGGTGTTTAATAACAAATGCAGCTTGACTGTGAGCACTTTCATATTAGTTGTTTGGGATTCAACACCAACCTTTCAGTTTGTCCTTGAATATCTTCAAAGAATCATCCCTGAATAACAATATGTCTAGGGTTACCATATCTTGAATGTTTGAGAGCATCAAAGCAGAGCATGTGTATACCTTGTCTCCATGGCCCAGGTGCTCTGTCTTAACGTCAGACAGTGTCTTCCAGTTGGTGTTTCCTCCCCCGCTGCCTCTCACCTCCGTCAGGGACTGACCGTCCATGGCATGACCCTCCTTGTCATACCTATGTGAAAGACAACAGATACAGGTCACTGCAGATTTGTCCGCAGTCACAGTCAACCAAGTTAAATTGTAGAACTCCAACTACTGATTACATTCTTTATACATTATTTGAGGAACAATCACATCACAATTTCACCAAGCAAGCATATTTGTGTTTCAATTATCTGACTGACCAAAACCAAGACGTTGGTACTATAATATCATGGAGAAGCAGAATGTTATGCCTTTTCGTTTGAAACATTTTAAACTATCTTAACAGTTGCAGATTAATTTCATTTCGAATAAATAATACATGAAGTTATGGTTTCAGCTCTGGATTAAGGCTGAGCAAAATATCAATTTATATTTGCAATATGACCCTAGATTACCGATATGACTCGTGATAACATATACGATTTATGATGTCGTCATATCGTAAAATGGTATTTGTGTTCTATATTCTTGGTTGTAACGGCTGCATTATAGTTGTCAACATTACAGATATGTCTTTATCATCTCATTGAGGAAATACTTTTATGAAAGCACCAATAGTCAATCATACAATATTAATGGAGGTATTTTATAAGTAGTATTTTGATATTCGATACAATCTGTATCGCCCAGCCCTACACTAGGGTTGGGGTTACTATAGTCATTGAATTTTGCAGTGCATCACCACATTAACCCCCAAAAACACTAATTACAGAAAGCTGGTTTTCCACTTCAAAATGCTGGTATGTCGAGGCATGCCCTAGACTGCAGCTTTACTCATTTCCATGTATCCAAACCTAAGAGGGACAAAATACTGTTCAACTAACAGTTAGCTTGAAAACATGTTTCAGGCAGAGCATCTGTTTGTGTTTGTCAAAGCAAGGAGGGCTCAGCAGAGAGAAAGGAGGCTGAGAAATGAATCAACAGCAGATGGCTGGATGAGCTGGCGAGGGTCAGTGCAGCTCCAGTGATATCAAAAACCCATTTTCTCCCAATGTTCCCGGAAATTCAGGGAAGAAGAAGAAGAGTGAAGGCAGGGTAGAAGGAGAAGAACGATGGGTTCAAGCTAACTGCAGTTGTGGGGGGGCAGAACAACACACAACAGTTTAAAATAGTCTCAGACATCAATAGAGCTTACTAATCTGCTGGCCACAAGGCAAGGCTCCGCACAATGGGGAGGTCAGCTTGTAAATATGGCAAGAGCATGCCTTGCTCCTGGAGGCATGACTAATTGAAAATATCCCCATTAACGTTTCAGACTGTCGCCAGAGCAACGCACTTCCAGCCAATTTCCCACACCTTTTGATAAATGTGAGCAATTCTTTATGATAGCACCAGATTCCTCACTAGTGTACCTGCACTGATTTGCTTTAATTGAAAATGCACCAGGTTGGGAACTTTTTTAAAGGATATTCTGACCAAACAAACAATGTGGAAATACCATTTCCCTTCATGGCTCAACAACTTTCCCAGATGTTCCACAGAGGAGAAATTATAAAAAAAATGCATCACACTTTAAAAAGGAAGGACTTTAGACTTTCAAGTAAGCATTTTATGGCCGCCCAAAAGGCAGTATACAGTTCTAAAACTGTAGCTTGGATCATGGAGACAGCAAAGGAAACAGAAATGTCAGGGTAGACCGCGATCATAATGCAAGAAACAAAAAAGGGACAAATTGGACCTGGCAACAAAATGTGCAACAGTCAAGTTAATCATGTATTGCGTTACAATTATATGTATAAATAAAAAAAGTCTAAATATGATATTTGGCCTCAAATCATCTGAGGCCTGGCGCCCCCCTTGCAATCTTTGCCAAAGATAACCACTGGGTTAAGGCGAGACACCCCAGGTGAATAGGGTAATTTTTTTAACTTAAAGGTATCAGCTAGAAATTTCTCCAGTTAATGTCTTACAATAAGGCAATTGTCTTTTGTATTACAAGTTTTCTGAAATAGCATGTTTAAATATGCAAATTAGCCATTATCTCATTAAATATGCACATATTTTAACACATTTCAGGAATCGAAATCTGAACTTTGGATAAAGCCAGGTTCCAAATTCTTGTTTCATTTTGTAGTCATATTAGTATCTAAGGCTTTTACAGAAGGGATATTGGATATCTCTTTTTATCACTCAATAAATCAGAAAATACTGTCAACAGCCCTAAAATATCAATTTTCGGCATGTTTTTAGGTATACAATTAGTTATAATTCAGGCTATGAATTATATATGAACAAACCCTTCTGTAAAAGCCTTCATAATATTGATAGGAATATAACTGGAAGGTTTGGTGTCTCTACGTGCTTCTGAAGTTGAAATTTCGAACTCAGAGTAGGAGAAAAAACTCATTTTGAGAAAACGACCTTTAAAGATTGCAGTGAGGCGCTAGCTAAACCCTCCTGTTCTTTGGATGATAGCTTGCGCATCGACGCACTCCGTGAAGGTATTTCATGTTCGGGGTCATTTGTTTTTTGTATAACCTTGCTTCGTGCAAGAGACAATTGTTGTCGTCTTCTCTGTGAACGTTTTTTTCGCCGTTCTTTTGCGATTTTGAGATTTCAATTTCTAGCGGAAAGCTAAACAGGAAGTGTTTTAGCACACCACGTGACGCATCTGAACGAATCACGTTGTCAGAAATTGACACCAGCCAATGAGATTTCGTTTCTTGGTTTAAGACCCCTTTGTGCTTTCACGATTGGTTGCTGATACAAAGGAAATGACCATATTTGGATCCGATGAGATTGTGCAGGAGAGACGGAGCTTTCCAACGATATCTCTGTTGACATGGTGCACACAGCGGTCGCGGTACTTTATGTTACGTTAGAATGCTAACTTTTGGTGAATTTAGGAGAAACCTACAGACGCAAATAGACAAACTATAGTAAAATAAACACTTAAATGTGTATTTTGTACGTTTTCCTTCCAAAAGCCTGAAAGAAAACATGTTATGGAATCAAAATAGCACAAAATCTCAAAATTGACCAGTACTTGAAAAACGATGTTTTTGCCTGCCGTGTCTCGCCTTAAGCGGCCAACATTAACCGACATCAACAGTCGGTTAATGTTGTTGTTGCACGTCACCTCACCTTGTCACCTTACCGCCCCCCCCAAGAATATTTCAGATCTGTGGGAAACACTGTGTGTAACATGGTATTAGCCACTTCATCTGAAGTGAGTGACAAGAGGCGCATTCACACTGCGGTACTTTTTCCACAAAGGTTCATGCGAACTTAGTTCATGAGAACTCTTTTATCGCGTTCACACCAAAAAGAGCCGGTACTAAAATTAGTTCATGAGAACCTTTTTACCCCCTCGAAAGTCCCTGCTAGAGAGCAGGGACTTTCGAGCGGCTCTTTTGTGAGAAAAGAGCTATATTTCTGATTGGCTGGGCGGATTGCAAACCACGCCCCGTAAAAGTTTTGTGAAGCCGCCATTTTATTATCCTCGCATTAGCATTATTAGCATTAGCCCAGCGCAGAAATGCAGAGACTAACTTATGGCAACACAAAATAAAACATGGGAGCGGTGGAGATGAGGAGGTGTCGGCGTTCTGGCGATTTACTCGGAAGGCTTCAGTAGAAGCTGCTGGGAGTCCCAGCAACTTCTACTGAAGTCCTCTTATAACTCCGGGGACTTCCGGCCGGGGACTTTGGGCGGCAGTATCCGCCGTGAAGTTGTTTGTAGCCTGCCAGTAAACCCAAAGCAGAAGAAGAAGAAGTGACGTCAGCGGCTTCATTTGCCTAATCCACCCCTAGGGACTTTTTTCCGGTGTGAACGCGATCTGTACTTAGTTCATGTGAACTAAAGAGTTCGCATGAACTAGGTTCGCATGAACCTTTGTGGGAAAAGTACTGCGGTGTGAATGCGCCTATGAGGTCATACATTGAACCAGTCATTCAAATAAAACCACAGAAGTAGTTTAATTCAATGCAGATGTGGATATGTTTTTATTTTCATTTCACTGACACCAGAAAGTGTTTCTTTCTCCTCATAATGGACATATGACAAAGAATGCAATTGTAATATTATTTGTGTATGAACACTGTATTCTTGCTCTGTGATTACACAATCTAACGTTTCTACAAGTCATTCCCACCTACACCGTAGGAGCATTCTGCATGCATCAGTAGAATCAACACTCGGGCTGCAACAAACGACTAATTTGATAATCGATTAATCTATCGTTTAATGAAACGATTAATCGACTATTCGGACTATTATGCCTTGCACAATTTCTCAATCGCTCTTATTTAGCCATCAACTTTTAGATTTAGCTTGAGGTTGTTTTAGGCATGTGGAAACTAACAATGAAGACAATAAAGATGAATACTTGATTCAAAAATACATATATTATTAAATTACTAAACACATTTTGAACAAAATTAACATTGCTTTTTATTTAAATTAAATAGGCTACATAATATTTCACATGAAAAGAAACAACAGTGTTTTAACAAATCGTATTAAATAATGTGATGACAGAACTGTAAACAGAATAGCTGAAACTTTAACAAAATAAATAACTCTGTTACCTCTAATCATTAACCCATGTTTGTATAATGTAGTTAACTCTGTGTGTTGCTGCTAGCATACATAACACCTGACGTGGAAACGTTATTCGTGGATGGAGCTACAGAGCTACTAGAAAGACAGTCGAACCTGGTGCATTTCTCCGTCTGAATGTGGTGCACTTTTGCTAAATGTTTAGACAAATTGCTCGTGTTACCGCCCTTACATGCTAAACTCTTATTGCACTTTTGGCAACGAGCATTGTCCACATCGAGACGGGTAACGTTTAACCACACCTCGGAGCCTGTTCTCGCCGCCATCTCCTCCGTGTGTGTGTGTGTTGCTGCATGTGTGTCAACTGTCCCGCCCCCTCGCACACAGACGGGGGAGAAAGATCTCTCTTCTGGATTGGAAAGATCAAAAATACATCATAGACGCATTTTTTTGCATATTAGAAACTAGTTGGCGAGACTAAGACTGCGATATAATGCTTATGTAGCAATAATACATGACATATTTTTTAAATGTCTCCAGTACCGATAAAAAGACCAATAACGTTGGAGCTTAACAGGCGCGTAAAACACATGTGACGACGTCACCAACGAATCGACGACTGAATTAGTTGGCAACTAATTTGGTAATCGATTTCAATCGATTAGTTGTTGCACCCCTAATCAACACCCTGTCACATAGCACTGCATAATAAATACAGGGATGCAAACTCATCAGGTATGAAAAAGGTGACAAGGATCCGAGCCCCCCGACCCCCCGGAATATCGGCTTTAACATGAGGAATAACAGATGATTTTAGCAGTCAGAACAACTAAAGCAGCAGTGTTAATAATAACAGAAACGCCAAAGAGTCACATCTAATAGAAATATATAAAAGAATTTATTTTAATTGCAGCAGTCAGTTTATAATTTTGGCAGCACTGTTGAGCATTTTGAAAATGTATTTTCATGCCTCTGTGCAAGGCTTAGTCTTTCTATCTGTATAGCAACTGGTGTTATGTAACCAAGTTCATAAACTCAAGTACTGCTTGGGTACAATTTTGAGATACTTGTACTTTATTTAAGTATTTCAATGGTTTGCTACTTTGTTCTTCTTCTCCTCTACAGTTCAGAGGTAAATTGTGTACTTCTACTCCACTACATGTATTTAATACCTTTAGTTACTTTACAGATGTGGATGAATGATGTGAAATATAATCAAGTGTTAAATCAGACTTTAGTTCCACCTGGAGTAAATTCACAAGCTACCCTGCAGTATACAAAGTCATTCAAACTAGCTGCACCTTTACCAGCTTTGATAACACTTTAATGATCAATCATTATAAAACATATCATATATATTATTCTGAAATGGACCAATCTGCATAATGAATACTTTTACTGTCGCTACTTTAACTGTATTTTGATGATAACACTTTTATACTTTGACTTGAGGAACATTTTGAATGCAGGACTTTTACTGTAACAGAGTATTCCTACACTACTTCTAGTACAAGACCTGAGTACTTCTACTTTTACTCAAGTACAAGATCTGAGTACTTTTACTGTCGATACTTTAACTATATTTTGATAATACATTTGTACTTTTATTTGAGGAACATTTTGATTGCAGGATTGTTCCTACATTCTGGTACTTTTACTCGAGTAAAAGTAGAAGTACTCAGGTCTTGTACTTGAGTAAAAGTAGAAGTACTCAGGTCTTGTACTTAAGTACAAGATTTGAGTACTTCTACTTTTAATCAAGTGCGGTTCTTACCCTCATTACCTCTGCCCGCCCTACCACCTGTCCTCTGGACCCTATCCCTTCAAACCTCCTTCAGACTATCGCTCCTGATATTCTACCGTTTCTCACCCATTTCATCAACACTTCTCTAACTTCTGGTCACTTTCCAAACAGTCTCAAGGAGGCAAGAGTAAACCCTCTCCTAAAGAAACCCACTCTCAACCCGTCTGATGTTATAAACTACAGGCCTGTCTCTCTCCTCCCGTTCCTGTCTAAAACACTTGAACGGGCTGTCTTTAAACAACTCTCCTGTTATCTCCATCAGAACAACCTTCTGGATCCGCACCAGTCTGGTTTCAAGGCAGGTCACTCCACAGAAACTGCCCTCCTTGCTGTCACTGAGGAACTGCACACTGCTAAAGCAGCCTCCCTCTCCTCTGTCATCATCCTGTTGGACCTGTCTGCTGCATTCAACACGGTGAACCATCAGATCCTCCTTCGCACTTTCCAAGAACTTGGAGTTTCAGGCTCTGCACTTTCCCTCATCAACACATACCTCAAAGACCGCACCTACAGGGTTACTTGGAGAGGGTCGGAGTCCGACCCTTGTCAATTAACTACAGGGGTCCCTCAGGGCTCTGTTCTTGGTCCCCTCCTCTTCTCCTTGTACACAAACTTGCTCGGATCTGTCATTAGCCCGCATGGTTTTTCATACCACTGCTACGCTGACGACACCCAATTCATTCTGTCCTTTCCCCACTCAGAGACCCAGGTCTTTGCACGATCTCTGCTTGTCTAGCTGACATCTCTCAGTGGATGTCTGCTCATCACCTCAAGCTCAACCTTGACAAGACTGAACTGCTTTTCCTTCCGGGAAAAGATTGTCCCACTCTTGACCTAACAATCAACATCGGCACCTCTGTTGTTTCCCCGACTCAGACTGCAAGGAATCTGGGTGTGATCCTAGATAACAACCTGTCCTTCACCGCAAACATCGCTGCTACAACCCGCTGCTGCAGATACACGCTTTACAACATCAGGAAGATTCGGCCCCAGCTGACCCAGAAAGCGACGCAGGTTCTGGTCCAGGCTCTCGTCATCTCACGCCTAGACTACTGCAACTCCCTCCTGGCTGGTCTACCTGCATGTGCCATCCGACCTCTGCAGCTCATCCAGAATGCAGCGGCTCGTCTGGTCTTCAACCTTCCTAAATTCTCCCACACCACGCCGCTCCCTCCACTGGCTTCCGGTAACTGCTAGAATCCACTTCAAGACAATGGTACTTGCGTACCATGCTGCGAATGGATCTGGTCCTTCCTACATCCAGGACATGGTTAAACCGTACACCCCAACACGTGCACTCCGCTCTGCATCAACCAAACGGCTCGCTGCACCCTCGCTGCCAAGGGGACCCAAGTTCCCATCAGCAAAAACACGTGGGTTTGCTATCCTGGCTCCAAAATGGTGGAATGAGCTCCCCATTGACATCAGATAGCTTACACACCTTCCGGCGCAGACTGAAAACTCATCTCTTTCGACTCCACTTCGAGCAATAGAACTATTAACAAAGCACTTATATACTAATAAAGGACTGGCTTACCTAAAGCCGGTTGAGTAGCACTTGAAATGTTTTTGCTCTATGAAACCTGATGTACTTACAGTGGGGCAAAAAAGTATTTAGTCAGCGACCAATTGTGCAAGTTTTCTGTAGGTCTTCACAAGGTTTTCACACACTGTTGCTGGTATTTTGGCCCATTCCTCCATGCAGATCTCCTCTAGAGCAGTGATGTTTTGGGGCTGTCGCTGGGCAACACAGACTTTCAACTCCCTCCAAAGATTTTCTATGGGGTTGAGATCTGGAGATTGGCTAGGCCACTACAGGACCTTGAAATGCTTCTTACGAAGCCACTCCTTCGTTGCCCGGGCGGTGTGCTTGAGATCATTGTCATGCTGAAAGACCCAGCCACGTTTCATCTTCAATGCCCTTGCTGATGGAAGGAGGTTGTCACTCAAAATCTCACGATACATGGCCCCATTCATTCTTTCCTTTACACGGATCAGTCGTCCTGGTCCCTTTGCAGAAAAACAGCCCCAAAGCATGATGTTTCCACCCCCATGTTTCACAGTAGGTATGGTGTTCTTTGGATGCAACTCAGCATTCTTTCTCCTCCAAACACGTCTAGTTGAGTTTTTACCAAAAAGATCTATTTTGGTTTCATCTGACCATATGACATTCTCCCAATTCTCTTCTGGATCATCTAAATGCTCTCTAGCAAACTTCAGACGGGCCTGGACATGTACTGGCTTAAGCAGGGGGACACGTCTGGCACTGCAAGATTTGAGTCCCTGGCGGCGTAGTGTGTTACTGATGGTAGCCTTTGTTACTTTGGTCCCAGCTCTCTGCAGGTTATTGACTAGGTCCCCCCGTGTGGTTCTGAGAATTTTGCTCACCGTTCTTGTGATCATTTTGACCCCACGGGGTGAGATCTTGCGTGGAGCCCCAGATCGAGGGAGATTATCAGTGGTCTTGTATGTCTTCCATTTTCTAATAATTGCTCCCACAGTTTATTTCTTCACACCAAGCTGCTTACCTATTGCAGATTCAGTCTTCACAGCCTGGTGCAGGTCTACAATTTTGTTTCTGGTGTCCTTTGACAGCTCTTTGGTCTTGGCCATAGTGGAGTTTGGAGTGTGACTGTTTGAGGTTGTGGATAGGTGTCTTTTATACTGATAACGAGTTCACAGGTGCCATTAATACAGTTAACGAGTGGAGGACAGAGGAGGCTCTTAAAGAAGAAGTTACAGGTCTGTGAGAGCCAGAAATCTTGTTTGTAGGTGACCAAATACTTATTTTACTAGGTAATTTACCAATTAATTCATTAAAAATCCTACAATGTGATTTACTGGATTCTTTCCCGCCATTCTGTCTCATAGTTGAAGTGTACCTAGGATGAAAATTACAGGCCTCTTTCATCAGAACTTGCACAATTGGTGGCTGACTAAATACTTTTTTGCCTCACTGTATATGATTGTTTTCTTCAAGTTTGTATTTTGTTGGTCGAACGCACTTATTGTAAGTCACTTTGGATAAAAGCGTCAGCTAAATGCAATGTAATGTAATGTAAAAGATCTGAGTACTTCTACTTTTACTCTAGTACAACATCTGAGTACTTCTACTTTTACTCTAGTGCAAAATCTGAGTACTTCTACTTTTACTCAAGTACAAGATCAATACTTATACCACCTCCGTTTATAGCCTATGAAAAAAACTATTAGAAAACGAAGGCTAAAGCAAACGTTAGCAGATAGTGACAATGTATGCTAGTTAGCCAGCTCAACGATAATACTGCGACAGAAACACTTTTCAGTGCACATCACGCTCTGCCGCGCCGACAGGGAGCTCTGCTCTGAACACCTGAACGGCCCGTTCTAACAGCTGTTCATCAGCGGTCCAGTCTGTGCCACAGTGACTCCGGACCACACAGTTAATATTAACGAACGCACCCGTAGTAGGTAATGTAGCTGCTGAAGCTAGACCATCATCGCGGAGCAGCAGAGCCTTATTATACATCCATGAGCAGAGCCGACAGGCAGGAAGACTCGAGCTCCCAGCTTTATAATATATAAAAAAAGCACCATGCGTGTCATGACGGCACATAACAGCTCGCGGCCGCAGATTACTCCGGGTCCCAGACCCCCCCCATACCCCACAAATATTTTTATTGCAGATCTACATGAATCACACAAACGACCTATTTTGGATTCAAAACGGCGAATTTCGCCGAAAGGTGACAAGTTTGCATCCCTGAAATATCAAATCATGGAAAAACAGAAAACAAGTCAATGCTACATTATTTTTCTGGTAAAACTGGATTTAATGCAGTTCGAGCTAAATAAATACCCTGCTCGAAAAGCAATATATCTACATGTTAAGGAAAACAGAAACGATTGATCGGTTAGTAAAATGATTGCTGGTTTATTTTCTATTGAGTGAGGCCAACGAGTGAACCTACTAGAGCATCTGGTGATGAGAGCCATCATTTTAAAGGCTTATTTGACAGTGGTGAATGAAAATATGCGAGCAAGCGATCAAGAGAAGAATTCCTGACTATGCAACATGTTTCAAAACATACAATAAATCAGTTACTACTTTAATTTAGCCAATAACTCAACCCCAGCAACTCACAGCAGTTCTGCCAGCTGTTGTTAATCAATACAACACAGGGATATTTGGGTAAAAGAAGCAGTCAATGTAATACTGAGGCATTATGTTCACTAGATAACGGTGTTGAAGCCTGTTTGTTTCTGGGCTGACATAATTACTGCCATAACTGTATGCTACAGCCTGTACATGTAGATGTGATTAGGAGAGACACAATGTCAGCTTGGACTTATGTGGATTTTACCTGGATAAATAAAGGTTTTGAATTTAATTGAAATGTGACTAAATTAGTCTCTGGTGAATGTCTGAGGTTGATAGCATCAAGCATTGCGAATAAACATGACAAAGTGTGGTTAACAGAAAAGTCACTGCATGGGAAAAGGCAGCATGACCATCTCTACATGTTCTGTTGCCCCCTAATGGACAACTGCATATTCACAGTTGGATGGATGAAAGTGTGAATGTAAAGTCAGATTTGTACAAAAACAGGGCAAGGGCACAAAGCTAACAATGCATTCAAACCCCAGATTAACCTAAAATCAGGATGGTTAGAGAGATAATGAGTAAGCAGGTTGGAAATTGCTGAATGGCACCACTAATAAAAGGTTGATAATACATCTTCAAAAGATTCATTCTGAGTTGAATTGACTTGCTCCCTCATTTTGTTTTCCATAACTCTCCTCTTGGATGACAGAATAATCATTAAAGGGAACACTTTGTGGACAGCTTCTATCCAGAGACCCAGACTGATCACCAGTACATCCAAACACACATTATGGATTCAACAGCTGGCAGTCTTCCAGTGAAAACAAAGCATTTATCATCACTAGATGATCTGGTGATTTTAAGGCTGCATCTAAGATATCATCTCGGTAATACAGCTTTAACTTAAGGCAAATGACTTAGTCTATTCTCCATCCTCTTCACAGCAAGAGACCGGCAGCTCCCAGACACGCTGCATATAATGATCTTGCAGTGCATGACATTAAGGATTGGGCCATCTAAGCTAATTTACAGATGGCCCTGAGCCCAATAGAGATTGCCCTGAAAAATGCGCGCGGACGAAATGACGCACGAAGGGTTTGGGGAGCCTCCCCATAGAACATTTAGATTTGTTTGTTCTTGTTTGTGTTTGCATGCCCTGCATAGCTATAAGAAATACTTAAGATGTTGGTCAAGACACTTTCCATCTGATGAAGGCAAATGCCTTCCCAGATGTACAAAAGTAGAAAACATTACATTCAGTTATAACTGCCAAAACAAACATTATTTACACTATTATGGCCCCTGTTAAAAATGTTTGTAATGTTATCTATACTGTAAGTTGGTCGAACGAATGCCTCCTCATCCGCGAAGCACACAAAATGGCGACGTCAGAGTTCCCGTTAGCCGGCAAATCTAAATCTCTTCGGTCAAAATGTCCGGTCAAAATAATTTCCCTTTAGCGCAATACCGCTTCAGTTGTGCCACTTATGTGACAGACCAGAAGAGTATCTGTCAGACAAGAATAGTCAATTCTAATGTCTAACACTTAATGTGGAGAAAGAGATGTCCTGTATGGGTTGATTGTGCGTTGATCTGTTGGTAATGCCTCGGGTTCCGGTGGGCATGTAAACAAATGCATAATGATGCGCTATACTTTGTGGCCTCACCCAGTTGCATAGCGACACTTATTGTTAGGTGTCTTTTAATAAGCAGGTAGTCACATCATTAGCTAGAACTAGCTGGATCTGATCGATATGGACATAAACGCGAGGGAAATCTAATCTGACGGGAGAGAGAGATCAGCTGCTGCTGACGAGTCGACACGCAGCTCTGCATGATCACATGCAGTGGTGAGCGGAACAAAACACACACTTCAGGTTAGAATATCACACGTAGCTATTTTAATTACCTCTCAAACTACCTAAACTAGTTATAGATATGTTTAGTTTTACTGTCGGGTCACTCATTACTGGATCCGCGAGCTGCATGATACTGGCATAATAGATTGCCCGATCGGACAACCAGCAGGTGAGGCTTCATTGCCTGAGCTAAATATTCGATGGCCATCGGGCAGTCATTAATGACGAGCCCTGTCTTGTGTTCCCCATGTTCCTAATGCGGATGGAGGGTACCGAGTAAAGTCTGGCCACTTTTAAACTGTTCATGCCTTAAGACCGGCAGGAACCCAAAGTCCAAAGAGGACCCACGTGTCCAACCCTTCTAATGCAGAGAGTAAAGCAACAGCATTTGTTTTATGATCATTATGGCTGGCTGTCCAAGTTTGAAGTGACTAAATGAACTAACATCAGTCATTAAACAAAAGAGCATAGGAAATGATTTAAGGTTGTATATCATTGAGCTAAAACAAAGCTGAAGAAGTAGAGTGGTCCTGATAACAGAGCATTTTCCATCACCATGAAAATGTTAAATTATCCCCTCACATAACAGCAGTGGTTGGCATTCTGAGAAATTAAATGAAGTAAGAACATATATTCTAAGACGCCAGAGGCTGGTGCTAAAACAATCACAGAGAAATTACTATGAGCCAAGGCATCTGGTTAAAGAGGCACATTTGAGCATATTTTACAATTTGCCTCATTCTCACCTAAAAGGTAGAGTCACATTTCACTGGTCTAGTTATGCGGATCAGGTCCTCTTGATTTACAAATACACATTTATGAAGGCAGAAAAAGAGACTGCACAAAATACATTTGAGCTTTATACAGTCTTTTATTCCTCAGTGCAGAGTAGGCCCTGGTGTGGGGAGGTGAATAAATGAAACTCTTTGGATGGTATCGATTAGATCGCCAGTCACAAATACAGACATTTGCGTTCATGTCAGAGGAGAGATAGACCCTGTCTGTTTAAGTGGGATCTATAAGGACGGATCAATCAGTGCTTCAACACGCTCGGCGATGTTAAGTATCAATCCTCACCGTGGACCATGAGGGCACTCAGTCATGGGACAACCTTTACCTTACAACCAACCTCACAACGTTCCCCTATAGAGCTCAACACCACATACTGAAGAGGTGATGTCTTTGTTTAAAAACAGATTACAAAAAAAAAAAAAAAGTGTATTTTACCTCTGGCAAAAATACAGTGCACGATTACCATTTTATTGTTTTTCACCAGGGAGAGGCAATCATTTAGAAAGTAATGAATCGAGGAACTGGCATGTGAGCCCAATAGAAGATGAAAGCTTGAGTCTTAAATGTTCCTCCATTTCATTGCTAGAAATACCAACAGAATATCTTCAAGGAACAGTCTTATGCATTCATTGTGTTAGTTAACTATCTTTCAACTCTGTGTTTGGCTGTAGTACCCGACATGACCGGGTAATTTTAATAAAATCAAATATGGTGCAATATCCAAGACTGCATGTACACGGATACTTATGATTTTAAAGACAAAGATTCAGTATCTTGGCCAATTTCCACAAATGAGAAAAAATATCTTTAACTCAAAAATCCAATGAGTTAAAGTCAAAACAAACATGGAAGACATGTACACGCTACACAACCACACACAGATCAAGGCGAAAGAAATGCTATAATCAACATAATCACACAGAAATGAGTCTGGATTTCATCTGGAAAGGTGAAACCCCTCCCACATTGTGGCTAATGGGGGGAAACTAATCTTGATCATGAGAATCAGGGCATGCATTTTTGCACCCATTTAAATCCTTAGAGTTCTTCATTTCGAACTGTAATACTTGCATGCAACACATTCTCTTTGAGCGGGAGCGATACACTAGTAAAAACCTTCTGGCTTTAAAGTCATACCTTGTTTTGAACCTGCTATGAAAGCCTTCGTCATGGGTAGATCATTAATGGAACACACAAACAATCTTCTGCGCTGCTTTATACATGAACTTTAGGCCCACTTACCAGCCTCTCAGCTTGTGTGCCTCGGGGATGTCTGGGTTGATCATCATGGTGCTGCTGAAGGATGCAGAGAGGGAGCGGCCTCCAAAGTCTGAAAGCTTTGCCCCCTTAACGGCTATGATGGGCTGACCAGAGCCTTCAAACTTCTCTGCCTACAGGAAACAAAGAAATATGGACAAAGGACAAACATTTGTCAAAACTTTTTGAATACTTGGATTCAACTTGATTTAATTTCTTCCGTTTCACATCAACGTTTTGGTTCCGTGTATGAGGTTAAGAATCCTGTGGTGCTGTGAGGCTGTTCTGTGAGGTAGCTCATGCTAACATGCTGATGATTAGTGGGTATAATGCTAACAATGTTCACCATCTTAGTTTAGCATGATATGGTTTGATACCGATAACCGATAATAATATAATATATGTATATATTAAATGTACCTGTAGTTTTTGCACACCTGGTGGTACCTTTGCAGCTGGCTTTGGATTCGCCGCTAGTTTAGCAGCTCAGGCGTCTTCGTACGCTTTAAACACACTATCGTAGCGATGGCGATGTTTCAGGTGACTAATCAGGTTGGAAGTTTTATAGCTCGTTGCCTTTTTCCCTCCTCGTGGAACTTCTGCATTGCATTTGTTAATACAAATAGCAAGCGAACTATCTAACTCTGAAACTTTGAAATAGTCCCATACTACCGAGGACATGTTTGTTTACTGTCCTGGCTTCACGGCCGCACACGATTTACGTCACAGCCAGGCATGAGTTAGGGAGCGCTGGATTTGTGAAAAACTCCCCTCTTCCTAAACCACTAATACCACAGTACTGGCAAAACGGGAGGAGCCGAGTGAAAAACAAGCGCCCCTCATCCCAATCCACCCACACCGCAGTATTTTATTTTATTTTTTAACCCAAAAAATATATTTTATATTATCGGGGCTATTAATACTTTTATCGGGTTTATCGGGATGACGTCATAACTCCTAATATCGGACCAATAATTATCGGGCCGATAATTATCGTGCACCACTAGTTATTAATGTATTTCAGTAAAAAGCGGTCGGACGGATTGAGATACCAAAAAAAGCAACTAGCTTGCCATCCTGAGAGCATCAAAGCTATGAACACATGTCAGTTCAGGTCAAAGGTTTTTGAAGAGTTGTTATAAAAAATGTCTTCACTTGTTTCTTAGGTCTTCAGCGCTATTGACTGTAATAACCTGAGGACATACACTGAGAAAAAAACTATAGAGAAAAGAGGGTGCAACAGTACAGCCTTCAGAGGCGGGGGGAAATATTTCCAACACTTGCTTTTTTGGCATTGTTGTTTATATACTATAGATCTTGTATACCTCAGCAGGTCCCTGTGGAAAAGGGTATGTGTCAAAAAACCAAACAGGGAACACTGTGCTTCTTGTTGGGAGGAGAGGGATGTTGGCCAACTCTACAGTCCCTGTGAGCCACAGGTAAAGATCAGCTGCAAGCACAGTTCCTTGATCTTCCTTGACAGCCACTTCAGTCAACAAATTCCATCTCAATTTAACTCTAACTTTAAACTGCACACAATGTCTTTGTTTGTCTAACTGCTGACCAGTGGTCAGATAATGCATTGAACAACCATTCTAACTTAACACCAAAAAGTTGAACATTATGGAGATGTATAAAGGTGCAGGCTTTTTGTATTGTATATGATAATGTGTGATCCAGCCTACATTTAAGCTTCAGGCATTTATAATAAATAGTTGTTCTCAGATGATTATTAACATTCTTCTCCCTGTGTAATAACTCACCTCTTCTCCCCACAGCGTGAGAGTCACCACCTTCCCAGACATGTCCATCAGGTTGAGCGTCCTCTTGGACACTTCCTTGTTGTTCTTTGTGGTGATGCGGGACACATCGTCAACACTCTTGCACACGCCAATCACATCTGTGATGGAAGAATGAGAATCAATGCACTGGCAGCAGGAGGGTTTTCTTTTGTGACATGACCATTTGAAATGATGGTATTGATTCAGTTTTCCGACCACTTATCCCAATTGTTCACAAATATACATATCATAAATATTGATAATGGTGTTTATGCCCACAGGTCACTCTAGGTCCCATGGCTGCCGGCAGAAATTGGCTCATAGGAAATAAGTGATTCATTCATTTCAAATTAGGTGTGAGGTCACTGGCCTGTGTGCGAGGCACTAACATCCATAATGTAAAAGAGAATCTATAAAATAGGCTTTAATTGTTTCCAAGGAACACTATCAAGCATAATGTATTGAATAATGCACTCAAACATGATATCTGCAGAGATATGTCTGTGAAAGGTATTGAGTAGAGTGGCATCGCCAACGTTACTCATCTTCCATAAACCCCGCTCCTACTGAGTAAAAGGATTTTAAATGAATGAACCCTGATGAACAAACCTTAAAGTTTGATGTCGGGTGGTAAGCGGTAGAGAATTAGTCTAACAGCAGTGCAAGCCGCAGTCTTCATTAAAATAATTACACGCCGTCGCCCTAATAGTACTTCATTTTACCTGTGCACAGCAGGTTCTCATCGGCTCCGCCAAAGGGCCCGAAGTCAATCTGCACTACAGGCTATTACTGTCATGAGTATTATTAATACCACTTTTATCCCTCTGCTCGTACGCTGTAATTATCTCAACCTCACAGAATATCCGACTCTACGTTCTGCTACAAACTCTATCCTTCTGCTTA
Source organism: Harpagifer antarcticus (assembly GCA_902827135.1). Classification (NCBI taxonomy): domain Eukaryota; kingdom Metazoa; phylum Chordata; class Actinopteri; order Perciformes; family Harpagiferidae; genus Harpagifer; species Harpagifer antarcticus. The sequence goes on from CADEHL010001023.1 coordinate 2,060,516, forward strand.
CTATTATGTGCTCGGTTTAGTTGAGCTCTTAACATTCAACCAGTGCTTTAGAGAAATGTATTTTTGATTTGATTGCCTCCCATAGTCAAAGCCCTTTGTAAAAGGGAAATAATGTGCATTTACACACATAGAAACAGGAGACACAAACTAGCTACCTGTAGTGTGTTGCCCTTAGTGTTGCACGGTGTACCGATACTTGAAAAGTACCACGATACCCTGCCGTTAAAAACGGTACGATTCCTCGGTTTCATTAGTATTGGTACTTTAAGAAGGACGGGGAAAAGTACTCCGGTGAGAAAGTGCCGTTTTAATAAGAGCCGTGTGTTCAGCACTCTGCTTCCACTCCCTGCACTGCAGCCGTGCCTGCAGTCCCGCTCCTCTCTCGTGCACGTGGCCACGCGCTAGCTGCCAGAGCATGTGAGAAAACGAGAAGCATGGCTGCAAGTGGGAGTGCAACTGCCGCTGCGCCTCGGCTTGTTGACAAAAAAGATGCCAGAAGCGGAATTTGGAAGTATTTGAGCTATATCTCTGACAGTGAGGGCAAGCCTACGGACACCACGAGGCCTGTCTGTGAGACATGTTTTAGATCCCAGCAAACCAAGGGAGCCAACACATCAGACTTAGCTAAGCACCCGCCGACCGGCATCCAGAGCTGTTTAAAGAATTTAAAGACAGACAGGTTAGCGAATGTGATAGATAACATAATTACATCATGCTCAAGCCCATGCCCTCAAATCTAAGTCAAACCAGTGTAATTTATTTTGTGACAAATGAACGTTTTCGTAGTTTGACGAGGCAATTAATGGCAATGATAACTGTCTAATATGGCTATCTTTTTAGATAACTTACCAATGTGGCCAACATCTGCAATATACATTTTGTCAATAATTATTTATATTTCTGTACTATTACATGTTAATAACATATAAAAAAAATTATATTTTATAAAACAAAAAAAGTTGTTTGAGATGATGCTTAATTTTATTTAATACGAATTCTTGTCATCATTTGTTTATTGTTCTCATTGTTTAAAAGTTTGTGTTATGGTTCTGGTGTGAAATAAAGCACAATAATTACATTTAAGACTGTTTCCCTTTTTTTAAGAAAAGTATCGAAAAAGAATCGGAATCGCAATTCTTGACTTGGCATCGGTATCGAAACCAAAATGTTGGTATCGTGACAACACTAGTTGCCCTGTACATTCACTAATGGGCAAGTGTTCAATGCTCCCCTACGCACCGTGTTATTTCATTAGTTCAGGGTACTTAATACATAACACATCAATGGGCCAAATGAAGCACACATTTAAAAACAGAAAACCCCACACTACTACAACAATGCAACATACAAACAAACTGGTCCTCAAGCTTTGCCCTGAAAGGGTTTACAAGGTCTGAGTCATAAACCTTGGACAGTGTGCAGTAGAGCCTGAAAGGTTTCTCAACCGCAAAAGTCCATATACCGTTGTGGTCCATCTAGCTGCTGGTAAAAAACATTTGAAACAGTAAGAGAAGACTTTGTTTAGGAGGTGGTGCCAGCTAAGAGGAATACAAGTGGATCCAACAAGGACAAATCCTTATTCAAGCCTGTTAAACAAATCTTTGAACCAGCTACAAAGACAACAAACCAAAAAGGGATGAACAGATCCAATGTAGTTATTCCTCCACCATATATTTGATCCCGTTAGGACTGTAGGCTGGTTGTATTTAACATCTTCCATGGGCTTCTTTTAAATGTTTTATTCAGCTGTTCTCTTTGTTACAGTACTCTGGGGTTTTAAGAAAGTTTCACTCATTTATTCCATCCACTTTCTCCCTCTAAACATATCTAGAAGCACCTATAATAATTACTAACAGCCAAAGAATGTGCTTAGATTTCTAAACATCAGGTTTGTGCTGATGGGCGCTTTATTTATAATAGTTTGTCATGTCTTTGCATATGCAGTTAGGGCTGCAGGCTGTATTTGTCTTATAATACAGACTGATGGAAAAACTGATGGAGGGGTTGAAAAATGTCATTATCACTTGTGCTACTTACCAATAATGGCATCTTTTTCCCTGTTCTCCAGGTCACCGATGGATACAAAGTCACACTGCAGCACGGGAACATCCGAGGCGTCTTCACAGGGGATGATGCTGGACTCTCCGCTGAGAGTCATCTCATAATCATTCTTCACCGATGTGTACTGCTTGTTGGCAATCTTCAGGGAGCCCTTGGAGATGTAGTAGACCTGGGCCGAACAGATGGATGAACCACGTGTTAATCAGAGATCTGGGGAGCATTTCACCTGACTGAATGGTGCAAACAAGACACAAATGCAGACAGTCGGGGGGATCAACATATGCTGGCAGAGGATCATAAACTGCTTATTGTATGGGCACAGTGAAGCCAGATGACTCATTCATAGTCTCTGTGCTTTTAACTCACAAAGCACTGGCAGCTGTTGATAGAACCGTGTGCGGAATCCATCTTAAACATCACAGTGAAAGACAGTTTTTTTTTTTTTACAGTTGTATACGTCACGACCTAGTTTTTCGGATCATGTGACTACTGAAAATGGCCAAAATGGCAGCTGCCTGACGGAATATACAGGTTTTGATAAAAAAAAGCTATAAAAATCATTATTTACCGGGGAATATCGCTGATTTCTTCAGGGAAACATAATGTTTCACTAAATACTGAAGTTGTGATTATCTAATGACTGGAGCCTTCCTTTAAGGTCCAACATTACTGGTTCTTTTGATGTAATTTATTATCATGCAGCAGCATCTCCTCTGCTCTCCGTGTTGGGGCTGAGCTTCTCCAGCTACGCTTGTTAAGTGCAATAAATCCTCAGCAAGTATAAATACAAATACAACATGTTGAACAAGAATTAGCATAGAAAAGTGATATTTCAATCCGCTCCGTTTGCAGTTTCTCATCCAACGCTGCTATGTTTTGTATGGGCACGGAATGCTAAGCTCAGCTAATAGTTTATTGTTACAAACAAGCTAAAACAAAAGCATATATATATATATATATATATATAATTTGAAAGACAATTATTCACTAATGAAAAAGCACCAATGAAGAGTACTTTGATCGAATCCTGACATTGCCCATCCGTAATAAGAACACAATGAATAATTATCTGAAGTAACGTCTCACCTTGCCAACTTCAACAAGGCTGAAGAACTTGTCCACCTCTTGGTTGAAACCAGTCACTCGAATCTCTCCCTGAAATCAAAAATACATGTGATTAGAATATTAAAGTAGGATTACAAACTAATGACATCGTGTTGCAAGGTTAGATAAGACAAACAAGGACAGTGGGACCACAATAACACTCACACTCTCATCCACCATCTCCATGGAGAAGAGTTTGCCGTCCCCACGAGAGTTGCTCCACGTACGGATGCCGCTCTTGTTGGTAATGCGGGCGCGGACGGTCCACCTAGCGGACAGGGAAAAGGTTCCTTGTTTGAGTATTTTTGGGTAAATGTAAGTGCCACATTGACCAAGAATGCAATAAATACATCCTAGATCCTGACCATTACTGATTTTGAGGCCAATACCAAAATTCATATAGGAACATTAAAAAAACCCGATATACAATTGTGAGATGTGCGGAGGACATTAACATTTTAAAAGTTGTAGTGCTCACTAGTTGACAGATTATGTAGACACTGATTGTATTTGTGCTGTTTATCTTATAAATATTTGCAGTAATGTTTTTGATACTGTCCGAAACAAAGCAAAAAAACATCCTTTTGGCAAATCCTACTGAATTAGAAACATACTCACTTGGACTGATAAGGGTTGAGGCTGGTGATGGGCACAACTTTGGAGCTGCCCCCTGGAGTACTGGGCATATTGGATGGGTTCTTTTTCTCAAAGTCTTTATTGAAAACTCTTGGCACTGTTGGAGGAATCAAGAAGGAAATAAATGATCCATGAACAGTAGTGATGGAGAGAAGTCAAAAGAGAGGCACATACATTATTCATCAGAGACAAATTACAAAAATCCAATTTCTATGGATTGCAACTGCTCGATCAATGTAAGTATCTCACTTCACAAGGGGAGTTTCAAAGAAAAGCCTAATGACTTCAAGTAAATGTGCCACCCCAGCCAGAGGAGAGACTCCAACAGGAAACAAAAATCTTGTCAAGTAGAGTTTGTCAGAGATGTGTGATCCTGCATTTTGGTGCGAAGGATGATTCACATTTCACAGAATCAGGGCAGAGTGTGAAATGCAAGAGCAAACTGTAGCTGCTTTTCCTCAGTAGAGCAGTGCCGCCTGGCTGAGATGTTCCGTTTGAACAAGCGCTGCACATTTGATGTGTGTGCGTCTCACGCGGAGGATTAGAGTTCAAAGTGTCCACTTAAGTCATCCCACTTTGACAACCACTGCACTTCTGGTAATTAAGCCCCCAGATCAACCAGCACACAGTGAAATTAACAATAACTGTGCTGATGAAGAGGATGCTTGCCATAACCTCAATTCCCACACGGGAGATTAGAGGGATGAATACCTGCTATGGCACACACTAGAAATACAGCAAACCCCCTCCGACAGCTGGATTGCACATCCCTCCTGCTCAAAGTTATGTGCGATGCTGTGATCCAGTGCGTATCTTTGACATGAACAAACCTGAAAAATAAACCTGTTTGCTCAAATAAACTCTCCAGGTGTGTTGCTTTGCATTTGTTTTGTGTATTCTACTGTGCATTCAAAAAAAGCAAACAATGATTGACAGGCACAGGTAGAAACAGCTAAGCATAGACACAGACTCATAGTTGTCAAAGTGAATGATAGCAAGCGCTCTGGAGACTTGTGAGTGTCAATAAAACTGTGAAAAGACTCAAGAATGCAAACAAATGAAAAAACAGGCTGTCAAAACGACTTTAGTCCAGTAAACCTGTGGGTCACCCACATTACAGAAAGCAGCAGAGAAATGCTGCCACCTGGTGTTTACTTTTATGAAGTATGTTCAGAACTAAATGCAAATGCCCATTTTAATTCATGTTCCAAGAATTAATATCAAGACTTCTGCTGCTCACCTTCTTTTTTATTTTGCTGCAGTAGCGGTGCTCGGATTTCAGAGCTTGGTGCTGACTGTGGTCCTTTGGTTTGACCTACATGGAAGATTGGACATTAGTATAAACCAGCAATAAAACTATGACCAATTGTGCATGACAGTACATTAAACTCACTTACCACTGCTCCAAGACAAACATTAACTATTCAGTAAATAGCAGATATCATTATGAAACCTGTTTTGAAGGCTTACCATCATTGTAAGGAGTCGGGTCGCCAATTCTTCCTGCAACCTCTTCAGCAGGCTGGACGACTTCGATTTCCAAAATGATCACGACCCGTCTGTAACAAGAAAACATTGTAAGCAATGTTTCCATTTACCTCTGGAAGATAATTACTAAATATGTCTAAAATATAGTCAACACAATTATATGGTCAGTGAGAAAATTCTTAATATGAAAACAAGTTGAAAAACTGCATACCGTTTATCCTTCAGTATGTTGGTCACATGTCTCTTTAGAATGCAGACGCAGTTCGGGGCCAGTAAGTCGTCCTCGACCATGAAGTTCAGCTGCGTTGAGAGCATGAAGGCTGCAAAGGAGAAGAAAAGTGAGGAAAGAAAATCAGACTGCCAGACAAGGATCATCATACTAAGGGAAATAACTGTTCCTTAAGACAGGCAGTCCTTCACCCCATCTGACATACAAAATGTAATGAAGCATTTCATTGGAAACCACACTCCCATTTTAAACAGAAAACATTTATTTAGGAGATTGTAGATCTTAAAATATGGTTATATGTCTGAATACCGGCAACCACATTATCATATTTTCCTAAACAATTATTAGAGAAATTTTTTTTTTTTATTATTTCTATACTTTATTCCACCTTTTAAATATTTGAATGCGTGATCACACTGCTGCTGTAACACTATAATTTCCCAATTTGGGATCAATAAAGTATCCATCCATCTATCCATTATTCAGTCACAACAAAACTAAAAGATTCACTATAGGCGCATTCACACTGCGGTACTTTTCCCACAAAGGTTCATGCAAACTTAGTTCATGAGAACTCGTTTATCGCGTTCACATCAAAAAGAGCCGGTACTAAAATTAGTTCATGTGAACCTTTTTACCCCCTCGAAAGTCCCTGCTAGAGAGCAGGGACTTTCGAGCGGCTCTTTTGTGAGAAAAGAGCTATATTTCTGATTGGCTGGGCGGATTGCAAACCACGCCCCGTAAAACTCCCAAAAAGTTTTGTGAAGCCGCCATTTTATTATCCTCGCATTAGCATTAGTAGCATTAGCATTAGCCCAGCCCAGAAACGCAGAGAGACTAACGTATGGCAACACAAAATAAAACATGGGAGCGGTGGAGATGAGGAGGTGTCGGCGTTCTGGCGATTTACTCGGAAGGCTTCAGTAGAAGCTGCTGGGAGTCCCAGCAGCTTCTACTGAAGCCAGTCCCCAACTCCGGGGACTTCCGGCCGGGGACTGTGGGCGGCAGTATACGCCGTGAAGTTGTTTGTAGCCTGCCAGTAAACCCAAAGCAGAAGAAGAAGAAGTGACGTCAGCGGCTTCATTTGCCTAATCCACCCCCAGGGACTTTTTCCGGTGTGAACTAAGTTCGCATGAACCTTTGGGGGAAAAGTACCGCAGTGTGAATGCGCCTAATGTTCGGTAAGGATCTACAATCTGCTTATTTGTATTAATGTGATAAAATATGTACTCTAACATGCATACACAAACCAGGAAAACAAAAACCTAACTTACAGGATAGTGTGTGCACGCCATCACTCATCATCACCCGATAGCGAGCTGGACCACTTCCTCCATCAATCTTGCGAATATTCTGAAAGGGGATAAACAAGTAAAACCATTCAATATGAAATACAGAAAGGACGATAAATATTTTTGGGGGAAGGCAAACCAAAATATAAAAATCTATTCAATGTGGAGGACTCCCTGCGCTTTGTCACCAATCCTGTTTGTAATATACATGGATCGGATTTCGAGGCGTAGTCATGGGGGGGGGGGGGGGGGGGGGGGGTCTGCAGTTCGGTGGGCTAAGGATTGCACCACTGCTTTTTGCAGATGATGTGGTTCTGATGGCTTCATCGGTCTGCGACCTTCAGCACTCACTGGATCGGTTCGCAACCGAGTGTGAAGCGGCTGGGATGAGGATCAGCACCTCCAAATCTGAGGCCATGGTTCTCAGCAGGAAACCGATGGACTGTCCACTCCAAGTAGGGAATGAGTCCTTACCCCAAGTGAAGGAGTTCAAGTATCTCGGGGTTTTGTTCTCGAGTGAGGGAACAATGGAGCGTGAGATGGGCTGGAGAATCGGAGCAGCGGGAGCGGTACTGCAGTCGCTTTACCGCACCGTTGTGACGAAAAGGGAGCTGAGCCAGAAGGCAAAGCTCTCTGTCTACCGGGCCATTTTCGTTCCTACCCTCACCTATGGTCATGAAGGATGGGTCATGACCGAAAGAACGAGATCGCGGATACAAGCGGCCGAGACGGATTTTCTCCGCAGGGTGGCTGGTGTCTCCCTTAGGGATAAGGTGAGAAGTTCGGTCATCCGGGAGGGACTCGGAGTTGAGCCGCTCCTCCTTCTCGTCGAAAGGAGCCAGTTGAGGTGGTTCGGGCACCTAGTTAGGATGCCACCTGGGCGCCTCCCTAGGGAGGTGTTCCAGGCACGTCCAGCTGGGAAGAGACCAAGGGGTAGACCTAGGACCAGGTGGAGGGATTATATCTCTTCGCTGGCCTGGGAGCGCCTTGGGATCCCCCAGTCAGAGCTGGTTGATGTCGCCAGGGAAAAGGAAGTTTGGGGCTCTCTGCTGGAACTGCTACCCCCGCGACCCGACCACGGATAAGCGGAAGAAGATGGATGGATGGATGGACTCTCAAAAGAAAAATTAAGAGAATTCATTCATCTGGAGCAGAGAAAATCATCTTGTCCAGAACAGAACAAGGATTACAGAAATAATCATTGAGTTCAGAAAAAAACTATATATAAAAGCATCTACAGCCAACCAATTAAAATAACACACCCCTCTAAGTTCTTTGGTAAACACATCAGCAATAACCTTAAATGGGACATCATGTCAGGCAGAGTCAATTTAACAACCAGAAATCCTGAGCATCCTGTCATTTTCAATTACTGTTTGGCATTGAACCAAACGTAAGCACTAAATAAAATGGACAGAGTTATCACCAAACCATAAAAAACCATTCAAAGTATCCTTCTAAAAGTTGGCCTAAGTGTAAATGTATATGTAATGTTGTTCCCCATAGCCGTTTGATAATAAAAGAAGACCTGCACATTACCTTTGTCTGATATGATTTATGGTTCATTAAATAGTTATTGTTTATGTTAGTCCCTTGTGTTTCTTTTGTAAAGCAAACTCTTAACGTCTCACCTGGTGAACATAATCATCATGTAAAAATATGTTTCCTGGAGTTTCATTTGTTGTTGTTGTGAGCTGACTGACCCCCCCCTATATTGTACTATGTTCAATTAGGAGTTGTCATGGTCTAAAAATGTATTTTTTTCAGAAATGATAACACATGACGATACATTTTGTTTTTCAGAAGTCTTCCTCAATCAGATTCAAAAAGGCACCACCATTTATGCAATGGAGGAGGAAATAATGGGGGTTAGTGCGAGTGGTGTCACACTTATTGATTATTAGTTACAAAATTCCGCAACAAATTAATTCTGCAGTCTTATGCAGACTGTAACGTTGAGAAAACATTCAATAATAACATTGTGTTACTCACCACCAACTGAAGCACAGCATCGTTGCTACCGTTGCTATTGGACAGAGCCTGAAAATAAAATAAAGGTTAATTAGCACAAACTGCGTCAGCTTAGCCTTCTGTTGTCGAGTTTGAAGGATAACAACATTTCTAACGTTGCATTAAGCTAACTGACGCTAGCTAACTGACGAAGCTAGTTGGTTAAATTACCACATTAGCTCGTAATGGAAACAAATGACTGCTGGCTAGCTTGTCCAACTGAACAAAGACTGCAATTATAACTGCACAAAATCATCTTTAACATTTTTCAGCAGTGTTCCGTTTTGAAAATTAGATAAACATTACCTCTATGGCACCCTCTGAGAGCTTCGTCATGTCTGTGAGTAGGTAATATGGATACGAAGAGAAAATGTACTTAAATGTTTGCTCCAACTCTATGCTTCCACCGCTGACAACTTGGTGAATTGTGATGGTGGCGCCAACAGCTTTGACAAACGCGCGAAGCTGCAGCAGTTTCCGCTTCCGTTCACAGATCTGACGTCAGTTTGCATTCTGTCAGCAGCGTCAATCCATCGGCATGAAAACACTGTAAAACTGACCGGAGACCAGCTGTGTGTAAATTAGCGCCAAACATAACGTGACGTCAGGTGCTTTATATGATGCGTTCACAGCCAGAGCAAAATGGGACACTTCAGACTCGACCATAACTAATATTTTAGAGAGGATGTAAAGTTGACATCCTAAATATGATTTATCGTTTTTAATATTGTATACAACACCTTTACATTTTTCTTAGGATTTAGCGTAAAAATTATTGGGTGTGTAAAAAGGTATTTTACAAAAATAATGAGTGATTGCAACCCCCACCTTTTTATTGCAGTCAATCCATAACGCATCATGGAATCAACAAGAATGGTAAAATAACATCAGGCCTTCATAAACACGCTTCTGTATGACATCTTTAAAAATGCACAATTACATACACAATGATGCAGTAATGCTGTGACATTGGCGTTGCATTTGGATCTAAATGTTTACTCAATTAAAACAAGCTGAGGAGATATTTTACTGTGGTGTTTAACCATTTATTTTTATCTAATTATAATTGTAAGTGTTGCTTGACCAGGACATGTAATCTAATGTAGCAAGAATGTCATTTTTGTAAAGAAACATTTGGTTTTACATGAGATACTGGGCTTCTTAGTGTGTTTATTGTACAAGAAACAAAGACACACATAAACAATATGTTTCCACACACATTTCAATCCAGATAAGTGATATTTACTCTGTACAATTATAGAGATCTTGTTCTGGGTTTTCTCTGGTACAGCAGTGCAGGTATTAGTCCCTACTTAGGTGGGCCTCCGAATGAGGCAACCTGATTCTTATCAATAGGGAATCCCACTTTATCTTTGCTTGCTGATTCTCCTCTCTGAAAGATAGGAGCTCCAGGATTTGGGTTGTTAATGACACCCATGAAAATGGGCACTTCTGTCAGATTATCTATAAGTGCAAAGAAGAAAGGTTGGCTGAGGTGGAAAACAGGGTTTGATGCTCGTGAGATCACCACCGTTGTGGCCGCGGCTGCCTCTGCACCCTCCTCATTTATCTCAAAGCTGGACTTATGCATCACACTGGAAACCAGCAGGGGGCCGTCTGCCATTCCGGCCAAATTGGGACTGGAAAACATGTCTCCAAGGCCTAACACAGATCAGAGAAAACATGGTCAATTAAAAAATGTGTTTGATACATAAGAGTTTGTTTTTGTGTGCTGAATATCATCACTTAAACATTGTCCATGGGATATAGTGAAGTCTTACCCAATTTGGTAAAAACATCTTTTAGGTCTTGAGCATACTCCAGTTTGAATTTGGGGACTTTAACTTGAACAGCCCTTGCCTTGGGCAGGCGACTATACAGGTCAGAGATATTCAGCTTTGCGATTAGTGAAGACACATTCAACTGCCCGGACATCGGCATAACCACCAGCAAACTCATTGACTTCCGGAATGGGAAACTCGCCACCTGCACAGAAAGATAGAATTGTGTTGTAGAAAACTTGGTTTCTGCCATTCATCATTATTTCCACATAAGACTGAGGCAAGTGTTATTGATTAAACTGTAATTTACCTGGGCCTCCAATTCATTATCAATAAATAAACTCAAGGGATGTTTGGCATCTTCCATCACTTCAACATCAACCATGTTCTTATCGTCAAGGTAGAACACACCTCTGGAGGTAAAGCGTGGGTCAAATCGAGCCATCCACTCTCCTGTGAGGAACATGGGTCTTACATTTATTCAGCAATATAACACAAACTAAAGTAGCTGGAGGAAATCACACAACATTTCAATTGTTATTTCCACTTGGATTGGGGGAAATTAGTATTCTCAGCATCCATGATTTTTAGAAAGAGGCTCATTTTGTTGACGATGACATTTTACCTTTGAAATGGACGGCATTTATTAGCATGAGGAGCACGTTGGGTGGCAAAGCAGACAGGAAGTCAGTCATCTTTCCTTTCGTTGCATTCTCTACCCAGCCGTTTATCTGGTCCAGGCTCTCCAACACTGCTGGCTCCGAGGCATATAACCGCTGGGATTCATGGACAAATTCCTGCTTTGGCTCAAACCCTAAAACACATAACACACACTCTCTCAGGCTGTATTTCCCTTCAGTCGTCTCATAAGGGTCAGCACCAATAGGTTACAATAGAAATATTAAGAAAAGGAACATTCTGCAAGTTTAGTCTCAGCTTTTAATATGGTATTTCTAGAAAGTTACCTTGGCGCAGGAAGATACGTGTGGCAATTCGCAGGTCACTGTCTCTGAGATATGCCAAGACATTATAAAGAGACTGGTGGTAGCAGGGGAGAGTGTGCTCATGGAGATGGTGCATCAGCAGCTCCTCTGTCTCATTTACTGCGCCTGCAGAAGAGGTGCAATAATTGGATGATAAAATAATCCCCAGTGGGATATAAACCTGGGCAAGTTGCTGACACAATTCATAGAATGTTGTAATTGGTTATATGTATACAGGGAAGAAGCTGTTTGGGTACAATTTGTCATGTAAAAGCTACAGCAGGACATGCTTACCTAAAGCCAGTTGGGAGAGCGCTAATGATATGCTCAAAGGACTTATGATGACATTTGGCTGCTCTGGCGTTGTCTCCAAGTTCTGAAGCAGCTGCACACCCAGTTTCTGCATGGCTGCGGCAATGGCCTCCTTGGACTCTGGGCTTCGGCCAATAGACAGGCAATTTTCTTCTTCTTCCTCTGATGAGCCTCCATTGGAAATACTAGGTATGGTTGTTGCAGTTACATTCTCTTCTGTGCTATTTGCTGTTTCTGGTTGGGCTGTAGTTTCATTTTCTACCGTCTAAAAGCAACAGTAGAAGAACATGTAGATGCTATGACACGACAAGCACAGGGAGAAAAAAAACACATCTTAACTGATTAGCATCTTACCTCTATGGGGTGGCTAGGCATCAAAGGAATGAGAGGCACCAGAGGGATTGAGTCACTTTCTACTACCTCGGCATTCTGATAAAAAAAACAAGATATTATAAGACAACAGTGTATGCTTTGTATAATCAGCATTCATTTTAACCATGCAGCATTATCTTTATATTGATTTATGAGTTATTTCAGTGCTTTACAGTGACTCCTTGGCTGCAGAGACAGATCATCAGGAGTGTCAGATGAAGGTCCATGTCCTTACTGTATGTAACTGTGAAAGAGAGACATTATGTTAACAACCATACCACTTGTGTTCAAAATTCTTCACTTTTTGGTCATTGGTTCTTAGCTGTATTGTTTTTAGGTCTCAAACATTTTCACTCTACTTAGTTGCTCTTCCTTGTACTGTGTAGTAACACAGTTTTCAGCAGTTATCAAGTCTTTTCGAACCATTATATGAAAACCTTTTTAAAACTACATACTTTGAGGGACAGAAATTCCACTTGTACGGCAAAATATACCTCTGAGTGTAATTGCATTGTGGTGCCTATAATCGTTATTTAAAAAAAAATTACATTTCCAAATCTAACAAAAATACAAATAATTTAAAAGTCAAAAGTATTGTTTTAATGCTCTTCGTATCCAGTCACACAACTCTCCCTTTTGTATTTTCTTTAATTTATTTCAGTGGTTTATACTCCACCTTTTATGTAGATTTAAACTTAAAATATTACGTTTACAGCCTTATATTCAGAAAGTATTACTTGTTCCTCTTTTTATCCAGAGACGCCCAGTACTTGAATTACATTGTTTCTTCCTTTAACTATAATTCTCAATATACATCTGTCAATATATCTCCTAATAACATTTAAAAAATCATAATAATTAACTGTGTAGCACAACAGCCCCCCTTTGCAGACCTTACACAAACATGAAAAACCCATGAATGTCTGACAAATAATAATGTTCCACCAAGTTTTGAAATGTACAATAGAATCTCAGTATGTTTGTTTAAATAAATGCGGTCTTACCTTAAATTAGAAATAAAACTTCCAGCCTTGTCCAAAAAAGGAGCGACTAAGTGAGTGCGAATGGCAGAATTCCTGAGAGAAAAAGATTGGCGCTTGCTCAGCAAACAGTTAAACATCAACTTACATTGATTGGGGCCTCATTTAAGCCACTACTTGTTTGTAAAATGTAATGTAGCTACTGAGACTCATCCAAGGTTGAATAAGGAAGACTGAAGATGCTTAGCTATTTTGCATGTCAATGGGCAGGAGATAACACATGTCATGACACAAGTAAATCTTTGACAGAAAACATGACAGATTAATTGAGAAAGTGTGGATAATCTAACACTGTGTGGGCAAACAAATACAGCTTGCTGTCACAAGAGTTACTCATTTGATGACTCAGGCACACTTTGTTATTTGAACACATTCCTAGAAAAGATGTGAAAGCATTTTACTAGGGAAGACTGGGGCTATATGTTGTGACCTTGATTTGATTAAAGCAACATAAAATGAAACATATATTTCTGAGAATTTCGTGAAGTGATATCTTTTAGATCACATGACAGCCATCTGCAAACACAAGAGGGGACTTTGTCCAATCTGAGCTCTAAAGTGACACAGCCAGGATCGGTAAGCAAGGCTGGGAGTCATGATGAATCCAGGTGAATTACACAGAACTGGAACACCAAAATAAACATGGAAGCAATTTTTAATTAATCCAGTTAATAAATAAGCGTTTTCAAGGACTTGTCTTAAAATGTTCAAAGTGGTTGTGAAACAATTGTAACCAATTATCAATGTGCAACTACACATTGTCTTTTCAAAAGAAAGTTTATTGTTTTGTGAATGTTGAGCTTTGACTCGCCAAAAATCTCAAGTGGTATGTAGTACATTTGTATTTGGCAAATAATTAGAAAAAGTAGGCAAAGTAGTATTATACCATAAACGTTATAATACAAAACCGTTTATCTTGGCATTGACTGTTGCTATGTTAGCATTTGTATTTAGAAATTAGAAAGTGGCGAGTCCAACAGCCCATTCCAGTGGCCCCTGCTCTGGTCCCCCCCCCCCCCCGGTGTAATGTTGCTACAGTCTCTGGCTGCTAGATCACAAATCCCTAAACAAGGTTTAAAAAAATCCCAAAGCAACTTCAAGTAATTTATTAGTGGATAAAAACATTCATTCTTTAAAATCTGAGTGTGAATCTAAATGTTACAATTCAGGCCATACTTGTGCAGTAGAAGAAAGGCTGTGCATCAGTAAATTACTTTAGTATGTGACGTCAATTTAAGTGTCACCACGCACCTAAACTTTCATATAAAACAGAGTGTGGACTTTTATTGTTCATGATGTATACACAAATGACTCTAGAACAACTCTTAAGAAACACTGAGCAACGCTAACACAAACAAAGATTTGATCTACAAATACTGCATAGTTTAATCAGTGCATTTGGACACACGTTTTCTAACATCGAGGGAAATTAAAGTGGAGGTCAATGTTTTTTTGGTGTTGTTATGCATCCATTTGGAAAGTGTAAATACATAAGAACCATGTTTGGTTCCACCTTCCTGAGCACATCTTTGTAATAATTCTTTTGATCAGAATAACTGGCCGTATCAAAAGAATAAATGACCTTATCAAGATAAGAATAACCTATTATATCTTATCTAGCGCTTTTTTTTTTTTTTTTTTTTTTAATACCATGGGATTAACTGTACATGAAGAATGTTAAATGCGTAGCACACATTTTTTGCTCCTCAAATTCTGTGCCATCAGCCACACAGGCAGGATTCGGAGACATGAAACTCATACGATGTCTTTACTTGTGCTGCTCCATCTTAAAAAGCAATTTAGAGAAAATACCCTACTGGATTCAATTGACCTTAAGAACAGGAGAGGGGACAGAGGAAGCCAAGACACCTGGTGTCTAGGGGAATAAGACACTTTTAAAGTCAGCGGTAAGAGTTTTTAGTTTAACTGGGATTGATTTCCCCTAAGCTAGCAGCCGTATGGCCCCGTTCTCAGAGCCCAGCAGCAGGAGCCTCTTGGTGGGCAGGACGGCCAGGCTGGTCAGAGTGCCGCGGAAGTTCTCTGTGCTCAGCTTTGTGCTGCTAACAGGGCTCAAGGAGATATCTGCCATGGAGTACACCCCGATCTTGTTAGCCACTGTTCCGGTCACAATCTCTGAACCGTACAGGTCAAAGGCGTGGATGGGGTCAGACTGAGATTTGTACTGGCGAAGAGGCTTGTGCTCCAGATCTTTCCACACAGCGAGTGTGTAGTCGGTGGAGGAGCTGATGACTAAGTTTCCATCTGAAGCCTGAAAAGTAAAACACAAGACAGGAAGTGACCAACTGTCCATGCCATATCACAGGAAACATTGGCAGTTTTCTAGCATCCCTTTTAAAAAATATGTTTTCATTAAATTAAAAGATATATGAACAAAATAGGGTACCTTTTCAATTGAAAAAGCTTGAAACAGAAACTTGTGGCAGACGACAGCGTACATATATCAGCTTCTTCGACTGACTGCCACTCTAAAGCTTACATTTAAAGATTATCAATCACATTCTAAGGTTTAGGGTACAGGAACACTACTATGCAAATGATTTTAGATTTCTAATTAAATCAATACAACAAAGTATATTTGTTAAGAATTTCACAGAAAGATAGCCACTTATATGATACGAATTGAGAGGGAAGTCTGAGTAATATAAATGCGCCAATGAGAACCACTGTGGTCTTTCTAATGAGTAACCTGTGTCCATATTTGCCTAAACTTGTGCTTTTAAAACTAGAGATACAATCTTTGACCTAATGTGGGGTTAAATAAAGTTTGCTCAAACCTGCTCACTGTTGACAGCAGACCTGCCGGGTACAACTTTCACCATCCCTGCACCACTTAATATTGCTATACCTACTTTTGGGTAATGTCAAAATAGAAGTCACTTCGCTGACCTTCTTGAATATTTATCATCCAACAGTAGAGCCCCACCTTTGGGCTTGAGAATGTCATGTGGTCAAATACGGGAACAGAATCTGACACCTATTTTCTGGCAATCTTTTGGGGCAGTACTGATATCAGGCATCAGCTCAGGTTTTTACAGACTATATGGTACTAAATTATGACACATTTTATTGCACCTATTCCAATACAGGCTGAATGTACATCGAAAAACAGGAGTCCATTTTCTGAAAAGTGCAAACCAATTGCATTTGATAAAATATTTGTACTTAATTTGTTTAAGGATGAGGCCATGTGGGGCTTTGCAAACCATCAGTAATACACTTCTTACACCAAGCTCTCAACTCAAAATGATCCTAAAATTCTTTACCCCACTAGCAGGTCGAGGACAGACATTGGATGTGGGTAACTCAAAGAAAAAGAGTCAAAACAAGTGACAGGTGATAAACTGGACTACGTGCACTACGTGCACTGCGTGGGCTGTGATGTTCGCAGTGGTAGGCATCCAGAAGCCTGATTGGGAAATACTACTCTCAGGTTCTGGTGGTTGTACCAAAACCTACAAATCTGCTAAATGGAGACATAAACACCCTCGAGTCCTGACTTAAATTGTGGTTGCTATTGTGTTTTTCTCTGATATAAACAACACATTATCACAATTATATGATCTTCCTTATATTTACTATATAAAGTTCATCAAACCCAAACAGACGGACATATTTCTTCCTCTGTAGAACGCTGGTCATTGAAAAGTGTTTTTACCTTGTGACTTACAACACATCTTACTCTTTGTACCTTATGTTACTGTTATGGAAAGTATTGTCCTAGACTCCTAGATATGACGTACATGACCAACCCTGACGTCTGTTTATCTCCTTTAAGGACATAGGCTGCTTCAGCCATAATGTTATTGTTCCCATTCTGTGACCGGGCAACACTAGGTCACAGATGGTCTGTTGTTGTGGGTGCACTGGGACACTTCCTTCTTTGTTGTTTGTGGACTCCAAGGTATGAAATCTTCCAGGCCATAAGTGACGGATGCAAGTGACTCAGTGTGCCCAACTGTCTAAGCTATCTTATCAAAATATGTTGATCACTCTCTGTGAAACCAGTTAAATGGGCTAACGAGAGAGAGGCGCTCCAGAATTGACGTGGCAACCCACCCGTGCAGTCAGACCGTGACTGCTGTGACTTGTGATGTGAATCCTCCGGCCGAAACTCCAAATAAATCATCAGTGTTTGACATCAAAAGCTCCTGCTCTACCGTGTCTCCTTCCTGAGTCAGTGACTCCCATTGCATTGCTACACAGAAGTTTCCTCCACAGTTACCAAATGAATCCTTTATCCTTAAATAAAAGGTTTAATCTTGGAATACACTTGAGCCCTGCTCCCTACAGGTTAGTCCCTGTGGTTGCATCGCTTCCAGTCCAAGTGTTACCAGGTACCTTTGGTTACTTGTCATCCCTCCTCTCTTTGACTAATTATTGTTTACTCTACTGTCTGCTATTTAAATAAAAAAACAAAGCCCTACTCAGTTACACAGAAGTAAGGTAAAGAACACACACACACACACACACACACACACACACACACACACACACACACACACACACACACACACACACACACACACACACACACACACACACACACACACACACACACACACACACACACACACACACACACACACACACACACACACACACACACACACACACACACACACACACACACACACACACACACACACACACACACACACACACACACACACACACACACACACACACACACACACACACACACACACACACACACACACACACACACACACACACACACACACACACACACACACACACACACACACACCACAACCACTTTAAGTATACCTTCATTTGGAGGATATCTCCCTCATGAGCTGGCCAGCCCTTCAGAATAAGTCCAGTGCGTGCATCCAGCAGAACAATGAATCCAGATGAGAAACCTGCAGCCACGGTGCGCCCTGAGGGGCTCACTGCCAGGTAGCGGATGAGCCCAGCGCCCACATTGTTGTATGCCAGACGAAATTCATGCTGGGGACACAGGGGAAGATTTGTCACTGTCAACTCTGAAATAACTCTATAGTGCAGAATTGTAAAACAGATGAATGGTATGCTAATTGGTTTATGTTGTATGGCAGAATGAGCTTGCAAACTGAAATTGATACCTGAAATCCAGGTTTGCGAGGATCGATGAAGCGGAGAATCGAATCTGCGCTGCCAAACACAACACTGCAGTGTGGGGCTGGCATGGTGGTGACCGCTGTAATGGGATTCTTCCCATCCACGGCTTCATACGAGCGAATCTGCTTGCCTAAGGAAAACAGAGGGGGTCTATTTATAAAGAACAGCACAGATATTTAATTCCCCCATTTTAGTCTCATCTCCTATAACTAACGCCATATCTCTCTTACCTGTGTACTGATCCCACAGGTGCACGGTCCCGTCGCAGCTGACGATCTCCTGTGAAGCCTCTAGCTGTCCAACATAAAAGATTGACTTTCGATGGTCGTTATATGTGTGCTTGGGTTCCACCTCCTGTGTTCCATCACCGTGGTTATAGAGAGGCCAAAGCTTCACGGTCTTGTCTTTGCTGCCAGAGAGGAAGTAGTCCTCCCCTGCCAGCGGTGCCAAACACTTTATGGGGCCGGAGTGACCCAGGAAGCTTTGCAGTCGGATCTGGTGAAAGTGAAAATGTGGATCCTGCTGGTTGAGGCCGATCTCGTACTGCCAGTAGGCCAGCCAGTTGCCCTGCAGAGAGCGGCTGCTGCGAGGGAGCTCCTGCTTCAGGGCACTGTCCTCTGGGGTGGGTCCCGTCACCCAGGAAGAGGAGAAGGACGCTGTGCCGACAGATGAAGTGGTAAATGTGGATGCGGCGGTGATGGGGGTGGTATGGCTGGAGCGTCCCCAAGAGCTGGCTAAACCCAGTTTCGAAGTAGCATCATAACTACTTTCCCGGGACACTTGGATCCGGTTCCCTACCAGGTGACTCCCGAAAGTGCCTGACTCAGGGAGGGAGTCTCCCATTAAGCTGTTAGAAGGGGCAGGGAAGGGGCTGCTACCCATACGTCCGCCAAGACCAGAGGAGACACCCATGGAGGAGGAAGGCAGCTCTGACCTCGACCCTGCTGTTGGGTACGTCTCTCCATTCCCCTGATGCAAACTTTGATGGTAGGATTGGGCCAACTGCCAGACCAGCTCGTGGTTTGGAACCAGTCTCCGGATTGCTATGTCACCTACAGAAATAACAATGCATCACTGATGTATACCACTGAATTGTGAACATTTTATAGATTTCAGTAAAAATTTACTGCGTTCCTCCTACCTATGAGGCAGTAGAAAGGGATGTAAGAGGCGTGGGCCATCTCAGGGTTGAACACAGACTGTAGCTCCTCCAACACCCCCAACTCATACGACACATTCGACTCTTCTGGTGTGCAGACGTCAACAACCACGACTTCTCCCACAACTCTGCGAGGGGCGCTGTCCAGCTACATTAACACATCTCTGTTTTACAATTCAATTCTCAAAAGGCATGGGTGAAACAACATGAAGAATCTACTAAATTATCTATTGCAAAAAGACAAATGAATCCTGCCGTGTTTAAAAATACATACACGCTTTTCTCTCCCTCTGTCTGACTGTTTGTATTCCAAATTTCTGTCTTGTTGTTTATTTTGATCCATATTATCTTCTGTCTTATGGTTTTGTAAAGCTCTTTGTGACAGATCTGCTTGATTTGAAAGCATTCTAGAAATAAACTTGACATCATTTCTCAGCCTTAATGTGTTGTGTTGTGTGTGCGTGTGCATACCTGGGGCTGCAGATAATGCAGCAGAGAGAAAATGGCAAAAAAGCGTCGCAGGGTGTCAGCCATATGCTGCTGCACCATCTCCCTCCCGATGCGGAGACAGATGAGAGCCATCAGGCTGAGTGTCTTGAGACAGACAGCAGTGCGTGTCTGCACCCCGCTGGGGAACCTGGGTACAGCAGAATGGATCAAACCAAGCAGAGGATGGATGACAGATGTATTGTATATTTCTTTGTATTGTTTTTTGATTATACTCCATAGCAACATAAAAATAAAAATGCCATTGACTTCAAAAATATTTGTTCAATTAAAATATAATCAACATTCCAGAAAGATTATACTATTTGTCATGGTGTTTGCATAATGAATCACTATCATAACTCAACTTAAAGTAGGTGCGCGGTTGTATGTGTGTTACTTACCCCATGCGGGGGGTGGTGAGCAAGTCCAGTAGGGGCAGGAGCACATCCACGTTGATCTTCATAAGCATGTCCATTAGAGTTGTATCAGAGAGAAAGACGATGATCTTCTGTGTAAGTGCAACAGCTCCAAGCAGACTTGCCTCCTTACGCGTGTTAAGACGCTGCGAAGAAGGTGGAGAAACCTGGAAACATTTGTGAAATCAAAGAAAATGTTGTTAATGTTTTTGGAAAAATGGTTAGTCATTTTCCCACAATAATCTTATTTAGCTGTGATTGACATTCTTATTTTGCATGCTTTTTTGTCACGCCTTACCAGATATCCTATATAAGGCAGGTACTGGTAAGTGAGTACAGGCTCTCCATAGAGTTGAGCTATGTAGATGAGGCAGTGCAACACTGGCGCTGCTGTCTGGTCACCAACAACAGGTTTCTTCTCATACACACTGCCCATTCCTACACCCTCCACACTGCTCTCCTCAGATGCAACTGCCACAAACTGATGCTTTTCAATCCCTACAGGCAGGGCACATGAGAACAACATGGTGAAGCAGCAGCACATGATACTAGGTAAAAATTCAAAACCGCATGATGCAAGATTCAATGTAAGTTTTAATGTCATATATGCACATAAGCTACAGTGTAGAAATGCCAATGAAAATCAACTTTATATTATGCTTTTAAGTACCAATGTAACAATTTGTGAGCAACCGCAGCAAATTTCTGGCTACATATCGCGACGTCACTGTTGGTCCAAGCTTTGCTGACAACCACCGGACCGTTTTGCAGACAGTATCTGTGTGTGAAGACATGAATAAAACCATTAGACATCATCTGTTAATAAACAAATCCCTTACATAAACTAAAAACTATTCACTCACCAAGAACAATCTTTTGCTCTTTCTCCCCAGACTCATCTGATTGATCATGGTCATCCTCCTCTTGCTCTCCCACAATGCCTTGCTCAGTGTCATCCAGCTCCATTCCATTCACAAACTCAGCCTCCAGAGTGGCAACTGTAGCTCCCGAAGCCTCGGTGAAACCAGAAAGGGTGAGCTCCATGTTGGCACCATTAGAGTCTTCTGTCCCCTCTCTACCCTCATTTGTCTCAGTCACCTCCTCCTCCTCCAGCTCGCCACCTTCCTCTCCCTCACTAGCTTGTTTCAAGTCCTGGCTGCTGTCAGCTGATTTGAGACTGGCTCTATCCCGCATTGAGTCTCCATCACCCAGGGAGAGCTCACTTGTGCTGCTTTTGTCACTTAGCTTCCCCACACTTAGAGACTCCTGGTCATGATCCTTGGCTGCAGAGTTCTGGCTCTGCTGTTTCCCGGCAGCTGCTCCACTGTTTACATAGAACCCATTCTGAAAGTCCTCTGCCTCTGAGAGAAACACTTGGTCATTCAGACTAATGCCAGAGGAGTAATCAACCATCCCTGTCTCTCCCCCCACCCCTACTCCTCCACTGGCACCACTGGCACCTCCCATATTGCCGCTAACAGTCCCAGATGGTGGCCGCACTTCTCCACACTGAAAGTCCTCTTCTTCTTCTTCCTCTCCTAGATTACATTGAACACCCCTCAACCCTTTGCAAGATTCCTCACCAGAGCCTGAGATGGAGCTTTCAAAGCCAGTGATGACCTGCAGCACATGGGGAAGAAGGCTGGACAGAAAGGCCTGCAGACCGAGCCTCACTATCAGCTGTAGAATAAAACAGTCAGTGTAGAGATAGAAACGTCCTCTGAGGCAGTGAGGGTTTTCATAAACGTTGATCAGTGGCTTCAGTAAGTACTTGTTTGCATTTCTGGGACCCAGTACTCCAGAGATGGGCTCGAAGAGGTACCAAGCTGCATAGACAGCAGTGGACTCCTCAAGCATGAGGGCCAGAATGAAGGGCAAGAGAATCTCAAGACCCTCCCCTGTGATGTTTCCCCGCAACAGTGTTTCAAGCTTCTGCCACAGGTGAAAGACAACATCTCTTCCTTGAAGACTACAAGTAGTCTCCATCTTGGAGTGGTAGGAAAAGATAAAGCCATGAAGTGCTTCAAAATAGGAAGGGAAAGGAAAGGGGGTGATGATTGGGTTCAGAAACTGGCAGGGGCTTGGGGGAGGGAGACCATCGCAGATGGGTTCATATTTGAAAAGGAGTGGACTTGGGCAATCTGGTACATTTCTATTTGCCATACCAGAGTGCTTCTCTATTAGAAGCAGCATCTCAAGAGCGTGGTGAAAAGACAGTGGCACATCACGGAGGCTGGCAGAGCAGAGCTTCATAACAGCTTGGAAACGCTGTCTCAGGGGAGTGCCTGCATTCAGTCCTCTGAGCTTGGAGGCGTAGAATATCTCCACGATGAGAACACCAAGGGCCTGCATGTCTCTTTGGTAGAGCTGTGTGTGAGAGAGTAGAGATTCAAGTACGATACCGTCTCTCATGCAGTCAGTAGATCCTGCAGGATGCCATACTTCAGCATGCAGACTCTTCACCAGGAAATTGTTCAGCTTCTCCAGCTCTTCCAAAGGCTGCAATGGGTTAAAGCCTTCAGGGAGGACAATCTTGATTTCCTCTACATTGGTGGCAGTCAAACTCCCCTCTCCATGTTTTTTGTTTGTTGACCCACCTCTTTGTAACATGGCACTTCGTAAACCAGGGCCTAAGCCCCCTGTGAAATCACCAGGGAATGAACTTGGGGACTGAGAAACAATGAGTGCTGCGTGCTCTCCAACCATCTTTCCTCCTGCCGTACTGACGCTTGGCATTGGCACAGCGCTGGACACAGAGCTGGATGAGCCGGCAGACGCTAATGAGTCCAGAGCTTCCATACCTTGTTCGAGCTCCTCATCTCTGTCTACCATGGTCCAGCTACTGGACTCACACCCTGTGGACTCTGGCACCATTCCATCCACAGTATCAGCCGCTGTCTTGACTTGAGGGATATGTAGAGAAGGCACGTTAAGAGCAGCAAGGCCAATGAGAGGAGGTTCTGCTGAGGCGTACAGGGAGGGAGATAAGCGTGGCGGGTGGGGCTGGTCAAACAGCTGAACCACACCATAGGTAGTCAGATTGGTGTGGTGGTCAACCAGGTGCAGGCACACATTCTTGGCTTTGACAGCTTCTTTACCAGACAGCTTATAGCCAAATGTGAGATCTATCCAGTGATGCAAATACTGGGACACCTCTTTGCTCTCCAGAAGGCGCCGATGGATCTCTATAAACTCCTCGCATGACTTGCACCAGGAAGGCACATCCAAATCTGGCATGTCAGGGTGGATTGAGCGGAAAATTGAGGGGTCTGTGTAGAACTCTGGAATGCACTCATCTGGGGTCCAGCTCTGCATGCGCTCCATACTGGCTGGGTATTCATTGGGCTCCCACTGCGATCTAACATGGCTGCACAACACTGACTTGGGTGTCTGTCGGGCTTTGTAGACATAGTACGTAATGTCTGAGAGCACATCTGATATGTGATGAGGTACATGGAGATGGTCAGACGGTCCAGCACCTATAGAGCCACCAAGGTCTCCGCCAACTCCGCTTCCACCAATCCCACCACCCGATGCAGCAGCCAAAGCCTCTTTGGTCATCTCATACGTGAAGTCCAGCTGCTTATCTCCTTTGTTGAGCCTGAACTTTGACCTCCTGAGGTCTCGGGGTTTTCCAAATGGCACAGTGAAATCAACTACCCAAGGCAGCACTGGGTGATAGTTGGGGTCTCCTTCTCGTCTTCCTGCTAACCTGCTGAGTTCCATCAAGTAGCGGAAGTTACTGACTCGACCATGGACCCAGTCCAAAACCAACTTCTTAAGCTCATCAAAGCAGTCTTCGCAAACTGTTTTATTCTCTTGGCTCACACATACATTGTTCCTTGGCAGGGCACTTTTTGGCATTTGTCTGCCAGTTGCGCAGTTTGCATCCCATTCAGTCCCCAGTTCCTCATAATGGGCCAAGTTGAGTTTGAGACGACTGCAGAGCTGCTCATCTACAGCAATGTCCTGCAGAGAGAGTTCTCCACAAGACAGACCTGCTGCATGACATCCCTGCAGGGCTGTCAGTAACTGATAGAGAATGAACAACACTTTGGCATGGCTGTTAGCGAGCTTGGCTGGGCTGAAGGAGACAATGTCATGGAGTGAATACTGAGTATAAGGTAGGATTACATAGAGCATCTCAGCCGTCTCGAGCAGACACTCTGCAGGCAGAACATTAGGACACATATGGTCTGTCTGGGACTTGGAGAAGCAAGATGAACTGGATGGCTGACAGTTTTCTTTCTCTTTCTCTCTGGCTGGAGAAAGTGATGGGGACACTCTGTCAGATGAGATGAATGTGAAATTGAAGAGCCTTTGCAGAGCATGACGCACTGAATCTACAGCTGCAACATGCATCTGTTCACTGGCTCCGGCATATGCTTGCACACGTTTGTAATGAGCATCACGCCACAGATTCCTGTGAAAGGGAAAAAGACAAAAGGCAAATCATTGTTATCTGTATTATTTTGCACACCTTTATGTTTTCACACTTGTTAAAACTAAATGTATATAATACAGTAAAATAGAGTGTAAACTGTAAACCTTTTAAATGAATGGTTTATGGACAAAAGCATCAAGCAGCATTTTGCTAGATACATTAGTTTATAAAGTAACCTGTTTTTAATTTGTTTGCAGATTTACATTTACATTTTAAAGGATAGAATAACAGAATATCAGAGTTTGTATCACCAACCTGACATTTTGCCGTGACACACACTGCATGGTTTTGACATAGGAATCCTGTGACATGAATTCCATTTGTTGATGGCACGGGTCTCTGGCCAATCTGTAGCTAAGCTTGTTTTTCCTCAGACCCTGAATGCACACTCGGGTCCAGCCAGTTGGCAACTTCGCTTGGGAACACTGAAGATAAGTGCGAATTTCAGGCTCACTGATGCAGTCAAAGCGAGCACATCGCATGATCCTCCTCTCCCTCAGGCCCATCACCCAGCGCGTAGGCACAAGGGCTATGAGCTCCCTGGGACGGGGACCAGGGCCTTGCTGCCTCCGGTCAATCCCCAGGTCCTTTTCAACTGCATGCATCAACCAATCCATGGTGAGTGCTTGTTAAGAGTAACGGAATATCCTGCTGCGTATGCTTAGCTGTCTCCCACAAGGACCACTGTCAGACATCCATGGAGGAAGAAATCAAAGTCACCCAGGGCAGACTTAATCTACTCTTCCACCTGCAGAAATGATTAAAAACCACAAATGGAAAACTAGATAAGGTTATAAAGCTTTTCTTTTTTTTTTGCACTGCAAGGTTGTGATGAGAAATGTTGTTGTTTTCGACAGAGGAGCAAATAAGGGTGGCGCAATGAAGGAGATATGTTTGAGTGAATGCATATGAATAACTTGTCCTTTTCAAAGTTCCTGAAGTTTCAGCTCAGCACTGCTCACATGACTACTTCCTGCTACCGCCAAATCATCACAAGTCTAATGTGATTTAAATTGTACATTTACCACAAATAAACTATTACCCGTGGGCTTATTGAATGTTGCTAAATGTCCCTTTACCGACAAAAAATGTCCAAAACGGTAATAGGTTACCAGAAGTTTGAATGGATTTAGTATAACGTTAGCTACGCTGCTAGCTGTCTGACAGAGATAACATCAACAATAGATATAGCCCAATTGAAAGCGAAACTCTAAATATTGTAAGCCTCAAACGGTTATGATTTTTATGCTAATGACAGCCTCGGTCGCGTTGTTTATTATATGAGAGAGATTGCAGCTTCAATACGTTTTAGAAACACTATTGAGGAACTTACGTCAACCTAGTGCTAACAGTTAGCTTAAGGAAGGGGCTAACGAACAATACCTCATTCAAACAAGCAAAACAACTCTTAAATAGTTACAAACATAATTGACACAAAGCTAAACAAGAGCAGCCATAATAGTTAAATGTTACTACACGGTAATTTCGGAAGAACAGCACTCACTGTTTAATATTTAGCTCACCTCTCACCACTTGGATCAGTTGACAGCTGGCTAGCGTTAAGCTAACGGTGCACCTCCAGTTTCATGCATGTTGAGTTTGTGCAACAGTAACTTTATAAAACGAGGACATACAGCGGGGAGTCATTTAGTTCCTTCATTTTTCTGATGTCTACTGAAGCGTGACAGCGGAAAGACGACAGTCAGTCAGACGATTATGTTTTTGTTCAGTGCTAGTTGGAGCCATGTTTAAGAAGAGCCACCTCACGTGACACAACACCAGCCTCATCTCATGTGATCACTGTTGCTGAAGTTTCTTCTTCCTTTGTGTAGAAAGGCAGCTTGGATCCTGGCTCTATGGTGCATTACTGCCATCACCTGGAGTGAGTTGACTCCTGTAGTGTTGGATTTATCTGATGTTTTCCAACAACCCTGTTCTCCTGGCAAAACATATTCTGCTCCCAATCATTTCAGTCTCTCTGATATTTGTTTCCTACTAAGTAGCACCTGTTTTATACTGTTTTGGTATGTTGGTTGTTGACAACCAGCCAACAGTGGAAAAAGTAAGACAATTTTGGATGATTTCCTTTCCTTTTGTTATATAATAATAGTAACATAGACCACTAGACTATAGGCTACCCACATTTGACCAAGTCTCAAATGTATAATATATGTTTGCTTACTGTATGCCTGGGATGTAGTGGAAGTCATCTCCACAAGATGGCGTTATGTCTGTCATTTCACAGACAACAAGCTCAGCAGTCTTGTTCAGAAATATATCATATGTTCATTTTCTTTCATCTCATCTTCTTTCTTTGAATCCTTCCAATTTGACTCAATCTTTTTCAATTTCCCTAAAATACCACTACTGTTATCTTTTGACACAACATGACATAAGTTATGGCTGTTGGCCAACTGTGTTTGACAGATAATGAATAAAATGGATTTGTTTCTGTGTTTCTTTTTCTTCAGAAAAGAGTATGATATGTATTACACAAGGCAAGGCAAGGCAAGTTTATTTATAGAGCACTTTTCAACACAAGGCAATTCAAAGTGCTTTACAAAAAATGAAAGACATTAAGAAAATGGCATTTAAAATCATTAAAAAGAAAAGTGAATAAAATAACATTAAAAGAAAAAATACATGGATAAAAGTTACAGTGCAGTTTAAGATGTGAATAGTTCAATTATGCAGTATAATGCAAATACATTCTATTCATACCATTTATTATTGGTATTTTTCCTCCAGATATTAAGATATTATGATTAATTTTAATTTTAAGGATTAAAATATATATGTTAGATAGATAGATAGATCTTTATTTGTCTTTGTACAGGTACAACGAAATTACAATAAACTCAAGGTGCCAACACGCAACAACAAGACAATATAAAAACAACAAGACAATATAAAAACAACAAGACAATATAAAAACAACAGCAGTTAACTTAATGAATATGAACATAAGAATGTCAACCTATGCCTCTCAGTTTGCAACGATCTACTATAGTGAAAGGCCAACATTGACTTTCTGGATTATAACACATTTTGGATGTCTTCACAATGGGTAACAATTGTGTCGAGGCATGAATGTTGAAAACCCAAACTAAACTCTCAATTACAGGGACACAAATTAAAAGCTTCACTTATCTGAGCATACTGTCAATGTAGCATAATTACCGTCAGCACTTTTACAGAAAAGATACAGCCAAAGAACATGACATTCCTTTACTCAGCATTTTAGTTATTCTCTGAGGTCTGCATTTAGTAGTTGTACTGCCTGCCAAGTTTAACGTCCCAAGCACAGCTTTTGTTGTGGTGTGAAGAATTCCCTTTAAATGGCAAAGACAATATGCACAGAAAGTGGACACAATTAATCGTGCTCCGCATTGTATTTCAAAATATGTCAGTGCATTTCATTACCCCTGCAATACATTTCACACGTGCCATTGTATTGTACACATTATTCAAAATAATTGAATCCAACAAGCCGTTTATGACAGAGAGTGAATACACATACAGAGATGCTGTATGGGAAACCAATGTGAGTTTGGAAAATTGCACAATATAAATCTATTCTAGTATACCTCAACAATGGAATTATGATCAGTAGAAATGGCCTTTAAGATAACCCTAAACTATTTTTCCTGTAAATAGTTGCCAAGTTATTGCAGGCAAAATCTCATTGGTTGAGAGTTGAGTCAGCAAAAACACGTGGGTTTGCTATCCTGGCTCCAAAATGGTGGAATGAGCTCCCCATTGAAATCAGGACAGCAGATAGCTTGCACATCTTCCGGCGCAGACTGAAAACTCATCTCTTTCGACTCCACTTTGAGCAATACAATTACTAACAAAGCACTTATATACTAATAAAGGACTGGCTTACCTAAAGCCAGTTGAGTAGCACTTGAAATTTTTTAGCTCTATGAAACCTGATGTACTTATATGATTCTGTTTTCTTCAAGTTTGTATCTTGTTGGTCGAACACACTTATTGTAAGTCACTTTGGATAAAAGCGTCAGCTAAATGTAATGTTTGTTTTATAAACGAAAAGGAAAACTAAGACGGCACAAGTTGCAAGAATATTTTGTTCTATTTTTAATAGTATGACTTCCAGCCATCAGTTTACTACAACACGGATTTCCTGTCCCCCCTATTCTTTTTTTAAAATTGTGAATAATCTCACCCATAAGCCACTATGAATTCAAGGAATCAAACTCTATTACTGTAATTATCATGCATACAGTCATTTGAATAGAAGAGAAAAGTATAACATTTGTCATGAAAGGAAAACAAAGCAACACAAACACTATAGTTTCATTTTAAGAAGGGTTAGTTGTGTCAGTAACACAATGCAGAAATCCACAAAAATATATTCAAATGTTTTTATAAAGAATTTACTGTAATACATTTGAGGAAGCAGGCTTTTCGCTGGCATGAGAGGAAATACAATGTTCGTTAACAAACTGTTACCAAACAAACACACAACTCTCACGTCATTGTTTGTTCATTTGTTATAGAATGGGCCTACTTGCACATTATGGGCTACTTAAATCTTTCTAAAAACCATAATGGAAACAAATGACTACATACATTAGATGATAAATTAATGTAATCTAGTCTGCTAAAACACTGATTATTTAGGGAAGTGTTGGTTATTATGCAGACCAAAAGAGTTCCCCCAATGTCCCATGTATTATTATTGAGACACTTACTTTTGCAGTTTAATGACCATCTTAAATCTGAAACTAACACATTAACAGTGTTCTGGGAGACACATACTGAGAGGTGTTGTTTGTTTTAGTGAAAGGTAGATAGGCAGAAGTATTCAGGTCAGCAGAAACGCACAGAAGGAAGTGTAATGACTTAATGTAGTATTTAGTACAGCTACTTAGTTGCAACACATTTGTAATGTGAGTGTTCTTGTCTCTCAGGCAACGACATGCTGCTGCTCAAAGAAGACACGTTGTTAGCTTATCTCCCAGCAGCATTTCTATTTTTTAAATATTTTTTAAAACAATAATAACATTTCACAAGCCTTTTTGAAAACATCTTACAACTGTAAATTAATGTAAAATCTGCAAATCAAATGTAATTAGACATTATTACTATATTCACAACCCCATTGCTGGTCCATCCAAGTAAAAACGTGATTCAAATAACATCCACTGTAGAGTACGATTCATTATTATTGTTAATATTGTGAGTGAGACACAGTTCCTGACAATCACATTGAGTTGCATCACAGACCCACCTCACAAGTTCTGACAGGGCCACAAGGATTCCTCTGATTTCCCTTTTAACCTGTCCATATGATTTGTTTAGCTGAAGTAACATCTTTTATCACAGAAAAACATGTTATCAAGTTTACTCTTGTTTGCAGGAGTAGCCACTTGTTGCAATTTGTGACGTTTGCTTATAATTTAGAACATTGGATGTCAGTGAACTCGGTTGTTTCTCTCTCTCCCTCTCTCTCTCCCTCTCGCTCTCCCTCTCTCTCCATCTCTCTCTCCGTCTCTTCATTGTGATTCGCCTCTCTCTCTCTCTCTCTCTCTCTCTCTCTCCGTCTCTTCATTGTGATTCGCCTCTCTCTCTCTCTCTCTCTCTCTCTCTCTCTCTCCGTCTCTTCATTGTGATTCGCCTCTCCCTCCCTCTCTCTCTGCTTTACGGTGAGACTCCCCCTCCTCTACTCTGCTCCTCTAAAGCTCGATCTATGGTACGAAAGCCTCCTTTTCTCCGTTTTTCTTCAGGATGGCATTCTTCAAATATCTTCGCTCTGTTAAGAATGAGATTATCCTTTTCTCAACTCCATTACTTCTTCTTCCACTGCCTTTAGTGATCGGGACATCGGTATGTAAAGGATTTTTTTAAACGATCGATAAATTACAATTTAACTTTGACACTAATAAAAGTGGAGCAATTCTAAGATTAAGTTTCAATATATTGAAATGTTGAATCACATTGTTGTTATTTTGCAAAATATAGCACATCATTTATTTAATTATGCATGATTTAAAAGTTGAATTTGGGAAACTTTTTACATTAATTTGTAAAACATGAATGAACTAAATTCAGCGCGTCAGAAGAAGTAGCTTTCCCTAAAAAAATGAATCTGGTGTGCATGGTGCCCTCTTGCACCTGTTTGATGCGCACAACATGCGCACTTGGAGTAGATTGCATGAGAGCTGTTCAGTGTTGCCTGAGGCTGCATTGCTCTGAAGTTTTGTTATTTTAACTCCTTGTTGTTAACATGAAGGGTCATGTCCAGCGTGGAAACACAGAGTCAAAGGGCTCAGTCCCCGTTGCTACTGCTTCATGTCACATAGAGGCATGCACAAAGACTGTAAGCATGTTGTGATAAGCAGTCATGAACAATGGCATAGTGTGAAGGAAAGTACAGAGTATGAGGTCTCTAAGCGATAAAAGACTCAATTTGGGAATCGTTGCTTGCTTTAAAATGCTGAAGACAAATTATGTTTTATAAGAGTCAACAAAAGCAACCAATGTACTCTCCTTTAACTTTTTTTCTTTATATATACAGTATATATTTATTTTTCTGTTGCAGCGCAATAAAACATAACAAATGAATATCCCACAGAGCTCAGAAGTTTGATCTTGGCAAATGTACAAGGTGACCAGAAAAAACAATAGAACAACACGCATGCTTATCTACCCTTTGAACCACCATAATGTCCCAGAAGAAATTATGTAATAGTAATTGACCCCATAAGCTGCCTTTACACCTCATAACGTGCTTGCTCAATAACCAGTATGTTTTTATCTGTTTCTTTTGCAGGAAGCAGAATGTGCCTTTGTGATCATCATGATGGCAGTTTACTGGTGCACAGAGGTCCTACCACTGGCAGTCACTGCTCTTCTCCCAGCCATCCTTTTCCCTTTGTTTGGCATCATGCAATCCAAAGATGTGAGTAAGATAACTGAAAAAGTGTGTGGAATTTACCCAGGAAGGATGCATTTATGTTCACACACACCTGACTCTGTGTGATCCAGGTGTGTATGCAGTACCTGAAGGACACAAACCTGTTGTTTGTGGGTGGGTTGATGGTTGCTGTCGCCGTGGAGCACTGGAATCTGCACAAGCGCATCGCCCTGAGGGTGCTGCTCTTTGTTGGTGTGCGTCCAGCGCTGTGAGTAGCTTACACAGGAGATTCTGTTTGGCTTTTTATCTTTAACATCGACAAATCCATAGCTTATCCAACCATCTTTTCAAACAGGTGATATAGTTAAGGTAACATGTTTCAAGTTGTTTATTGCCACCATAAAAGTCTCTCGTTGTCCCTCTTTATGTCTTGTAAAACACTCAGGGCCTTTCTGTACAATCCAAGGCCACTTACATGATTTTTTGGTTATCTTTCTGGCAGTTTGATGTTGGGCTTCATGGGTGTCACAGCCTTCTTGTCCATGTGGATCAGTAACACAGCTACCACAGCCATGATGGTGCCTATTGTGCAAGCAGTGCTGCAGCAGCTCAACAACAGTGAGGACGAGATACCTAAGATCCTCAGCTCAGAAGAGCCGGAGCAGACATCAGAGACTGACAGCAAACACGCTCCACAGGCAGAGAAGCAGAGTGAGGGACAAGGTGAGCCATTGTTACCTTTTTTTGTTTGGCGGAGGAAAATGTATAGTCTCACAAGCTTCTTATGCGTATACAACTATGTTTCTAGAAGTCTTTTCTTTCCCTGCTCTCTCCTTGAAGGACCAGTGGTGGTGACTTTCTTGGATGCCGCAGTAGAGGATGCCATGCGTAAGGATGCAGAGGAAAAGATGAAAATGTGTAAAGGGATGACCTTGTGTGTTTGTTACGCTGCCAGCATTGGAGGCACTGCCACACTGACAGGAACCGGTCCCAATCTGGTGCTCAAAGGCCAGATGAACCAGTGAGTGTTTACTCAAAGCTGTGTTTAGTCATGCTCCATTACTTTTAATGTTTTGTTCAATGAAATTATACACTCACTTCTTTTTGTTTTCCTTAGACTCTTCCCTGAAAATGGAGATGTGATTAACTTTGCCTCCTGGTTTGGCTTTGCCTTCCCTAACATGATCATCATGCTCACGCTGGCCTGGTTTTGGCTGCAGTTTGTCTTTATGGGATTTAAGTGAGTTTGATGATGGTTAAAGCCTAATTACAGTGACAGAGACTTGACTCAACATCAAAAAACTTTTACCGCATCAGGTGTGTGATTTAGTGTAAAAGTGACACAAAGGTTTTTCCCCATGTGATCACTCCAGCTTTAAGAAGACGTGGGGTTGTGGGGCTGTGAAGACAGAAAAGGACATCGCTGCTTATAATGTGATCCGTGAGGAGCACCGTCGGCTGGGGCCAATGTCCTTTGGAGAGATAAGTGTCCTGGGTCTCTTCACACTGCTGGTGGTGCTGTGGTTCACAAGAGAGCCAGGCTTTGTCAACGGCTGGGCGACAAATATCTTCAACTCCAAAGCAGAGTGTGTAAACAAAAATACAGCACATTTTTGCTAACACATTAACCCTCCTGTTGTGTTCCCCCCCCCCCCCCCCCTTACTTTGGTGTTCACGGTCACATTTGACCGATCCTGTTTTAACTGCTATTACATTAGTAACACAAAAAACATTAATCATCACCAAATGTAATTTAACACCCTTTCAAACTGTACATATTGTATCAGACTGCTGGTATACATGAAAACCTGCAGTAAATATACAAAGAATAGACACTGAATATGTATTGCGTGTGCCAGGTGTGATCCATGTGGGGGGATGGGCACACACGAGCGGGAAATGTATCAAATTGTTTTGTGTGTGTGTGTTTGTGTGTTTGTGTGTGCCAGGTGAGATTCACATGGGGGGAAAACACATCTAGTGTATGTGTTTGTGTGCGTGCATGTGTGTGTGTGTGTGTGTGTGTGTTTGACCGGGAACACCATGGGTTACAAAGTTGACTAAATCATCCAAAATTCAATGAAAGTGGTGATCAGCAATTGTATATGTTCAAATGTCTACTGTGAAGGATATCATAAAGCCTTAATGCAATCAAATGTAAAACAAAAAAGTTATGATTGATGAAAGTAGTAAATCGGTCAGATCTGACCCGAACACAACAGGAGGGTTCATCTAGTAAAGGAGGTTTATTTATCTGTTATCTGTTCATTCTATTCTCATTTCACTTCTCAGGTATGTGACAGATGCCACAGTGTCAATCTTCATTGCCATCCTTCTTTTTGTTTTACCCTCAAAACCCCCAAGTTTCTGTTCGTGGAGGACTCAATGTTTTGACACAGGTAAGCCATGGTTTTGGAAAATGTATAGTATCAGTTATTCAGTTATATGCATGAAAAGAGCTGAAAGACTGTACAATGATACTGACATTTAATGTATTGGATCTGTAGCACCCCATCAAAATACCGGGCCGACTCCTCCTCTGCTCACCTGGAAAGTTGTTCAAAAAAAGTTACCGTGGGGCATTGTGCTTCTTCTTGGTGGAGGTTTTGCTCTTGCCAAGGGCAGTGAAGTAAGTGGCAATGACAGTCAAACTGTTCAAGGGGAATTGGGCAAAAGTCTTACACACAATATGGCAAGACTAACTGGAAGGGGAGTCTTAGAATAGAAATGTATTTACAATCTGTAATTACCTTTCTGTATAGTTTTTCTATTTATGGAGGCCAATCCCCCACTCAAATCAAACGGCTTTGCAAAATGGATTCATAGGATATGATGGATCAGCCTGTAATACACTGAAACTGTTTAATATAAATCAGCCTCATTATTAACTCTTCCAATAACTTATCAGAGCTATTTTAATCTATGCCAACTGAAAATGTTCTACTGTTGCTTGGTCAAATGTTCCCTGCACACACATGTTGCTTTAAAAGATCCTTTATATGATCACACATCTGAATGAGAGTATAAATACACAAAGCAAATCTTGGTTGTATAGTTAAATACTGTTTTTTATTCCTGAAAAGACTCTGACTCTGTATATGTTTATATTATATAAAGGTATCTGGACTCTCAAAGTGGATGGGAGATCAAATGACTCCCCTGCAACACATCCCTCCCTGGGCAATAGCTATCATCTTATGCCTGCTGATTGCTACCTTCACAGAGTGCACCAGTAATGTTGCCACTGCAACGCTCTTCCTACCTGTCTTAGCCTCAATGGTAAGTTCTTAGAGTG
Organism: Harpagifer antarcticus; assembly: GCA_902827135.1. Taxonomy (NCBI): domain Eukaryota; kingdom Metazoa; phylum Chordata; class Actinopteri; order Perciformes; family Harpagiferidae; genus Harpagifer; species Harpagifer antarcticus. The sequence goes on from CADEHL010001023.1 coordinate 2,095,649, forward strand.
AAAGTAAAAAAAATAGAGGCAGAAACTAAAGAAGCAGCAGATAGACGATTGTGTTAGTTAGTAGTGTTAGTAAGGTGAAGTGTCCACTTATCGTAATTTCTTGAACTGGTTTCCCCAATTGGAGTGCAGCATTGAGACTACTCCCAGTGGGAGCCGGCCTATTTTCACTTGTTTGGTTACCCATGTAGTTGGTCATTCACGCTGAATGTGTTTGGTCCCCTTCCCCGGGCCCCTCCTTCCATTAATATTCTGCCAAACACACCAATTCAGCCCAGTCCCTTGTTATGCTGCACAGCCCCCCCTCCACCCCCTCTGCTGAAGAATGACGTTACTGTGCCCGCCAGTCGAGCACTTGAGAGATGCTGCAGGCTGTGCCAAGCTGGGTCATTCACATAGATATGTATTTATTTGAGTGCACAAGGGTGTCGAACCCTCATGTGAAAATAGAGCTATAGAGAAAAGACAGAGAAAAAATGATCTGATCAGTTACGAGAGAGGAGGTGACACTTTGTGGCAGTCATGGCTTGTGGTATGTCACTTCATGTGTCATCCTGTCAAGTGAATCTTTATTATTTGATCAGACAAGACAAAACGTTGTCATCGTGGTGACCTGATATACAGCCCATAGTTTAAAGAAGACTAACTATAAACCTTCCCTTTGTTTATTTTGAGAACCAGAAATTACATCTGTGGAGCGCTTCTATTTTAGATATCATGACTCAGCTAGCTTACAGGAATTGCATTTTAATTACACCCACCTTATAAGAGTTCTCCCTACGCACTGAATTGCACACATTTTACTGTTGAGTTATGAGTCAGTGATTACGGTTGCAGAAAAATAGTAAGATGGAGGTATTTGTGATGTAGGCTTGGTTCATGTTCCCTGTCGCTGACTGTGATCATTTCTGTGTGATTATTGCAGTCTCAGTCCATTGGAATCAATCCACTGTACGTCATGGTGCCTTGTACGCTGAGTGCCTCTTTTGCTTTCATGCTGCCTGTTGCCACGCCTCCAAACGCTATAGTCTTCTCTTATGGATACCTCAAGGTTTCTGACATGGTAAGTATGGCAGTGGCTTCTTGTGTTTGTACATTAAATTATATGTTAAACATGCAAAGTTGGCACTCTCGTGCCATTGTTACACAGCAAGGACAGCTGAACTCATACGTTCACTGGCAGATGTAACCTCAAAACAATTAAAGGAATATCTCAACATCTAGGGAAATGCACTTCTTTCTTTGCATAGTCTTCATGACTGTATCCCAAACAGCAAATGTTCAAGTATTTAACATGTTACTTACTAAGCTATCTTTGCCTCCCTAATTGTTCTTCTCATCTCTGCACATTATGTGACGCAGATTCAAAAGCAATTTTATGAGCTCAGATTTGTTCCAACTTCGAATATTTAAATTGCACAAACACATTTTAACATATTGCGATGTTTAATTGGGCACTTCTGTTTACTTTGCATGCAACCTCTTCACTTTCTGTAAAACCACACTTATGCCTTTAAGGTTAATATGAAGTTGCAGCAGGTGCGATGAATTTACTTTAAATGTCTTTGCGAGAATAAAAAAAATTCCTCATAAAAGACTGCAACTTGAAGTTTCTGTTTTTAATATTTGTATACAGATGTTTGACAAAGTAAGTATTGAGATTTAGATATGGAGGCAACAGAATCCTTCTACCTTTAGCAAGTCTAGCTGTTTCCCCTGCTTTTAGTCTGTATGCTAAGCTAATCTTACAAAGCTTCTTACATGATATATGAAAGTATCAATCAGCTGAACTAACTCTCAAGAAGAGCAAGAAAGATTATAATTTCCCAAAATGCCTAGATATTGCTTTAACATTTCAATGTTCTCTTCTTGTCAATCAGGCTAAGACAGGAATAGTCATGAACATAATTGGCATCCTTTGTATAACACTGGCCATTAACACCTGGGCCAAGGCCATGTTTGACCTGGACACCTTCCCCGCCTGGGCCAACGTCACCGGGGTGTGAGCTTGGTTCTGCCAGAGAAGAAGACCCATGCACAGCCTGCCCTCCCTACACCGGCGCCAGACCAAGACCTCTGGTCAGAGCCATAGCACAGGAGCACATGGTGGACCGCAAGCGTCCAATCGCTGTTAGAGTACAACGCCCTCGAGGCTTGTTCTCATTGACACCTGAGTCTTGCGTGTAAAAGAAAGTGGCTATGAAAATGGTTGGGAATGACATTTAAAACAATGTTTTATATTTTATTATAATGAATTTACACTTAAAAGAAAAACGCATTACATTCATGTACCAGTATATAAAAAAAACATATAGGGTCAGTGTATTCAAAATTGAACAGCCAACAAATGGGCTGTTAATAGGGTCAAAGTTAATTGAAATGTTTTACATAGAAAGGTAACCACATCTAAAAAAGCCATTCATCATAATATAAGATCGTTACTTTGCACATTAACTCAAGTAATGCACTTACACGTACATTTTTTAGATATAATTGTTTTAGAAGATTAACATTTGATGCCGCTTTTGCTTTCACCTTGTATTTCAGAGGGACTTTTGTCTTTTTTTATTAAATGTATCCGACAGCTGTAGTAACTAGTAACTTTTCATATTAAGAAAATATGAACTATTATCATAGATTAATATACATGTATAAAGCACAATCGAAACAAGACACATCATTGAAATTCCTCTTAACGTGTTGAAACTGTAAATGTCTGCCCAAATAGCTCACCGGTCTCTGCTGCCAAATATGGACCAGACTCGTGATTGACTAGTTTTATATTGCAGCATTTATTAGTACTAGTTTACTTAGTAAGAACTGCTAATGGATTCCCCCCGCACTGCTTTCAAGCACTGAATTTTTAAATCTCAATAAAAACACATCTCATCAAATATATGTAACAAACTGTTGTTTCTGAGGTTTGCTCTTTTGTTATTTACAGGTAATAGGCTGAAATATGACACTAAGTTAACATGTCCCTGTGTTGATCTTCTGTATACAGATGTATGTTTGTTTGTTAAAGGCTTGTTCCAGCATCTGTTGAACTTTTTGAATCGATACACTGCAAGAAACCAATATTTGCCTTTTACAGTCACACTGCCTTATTGTACTTTAAACAGATGTTCTATCTTTTGATCAATACATTTTAGAAAGTCTGACTGCAATAATGAATTCTGACTGAATTGCCAATAAAGAACCAATGTATTTTTCAGTTCTATTTCAAGACTTTTGTACCTGACAGATGACGATTTGAGTACCTTTTATGCCTAAAACGCCAATGGGCTGAAATAGACACATGTATATCATTATTCTGTGACTAAATAAAAGACAGGAGTTAATATATTGTAAGTTTGAATTATGTTGTATCATTGCCTTCATACATAACACTGGTAGAACAAAATATTTCGTGACTATTTCCATTAGTATTTTCCATTTACAGTATTATTCAAACAAACAAAGCATTACGCAGTCTGTTGTTAGAGTCATGAACACAACAATTCTCCAAAAACACCTTTAAATCCAAGCTCCTGATTTCACAGCAAGATCTTTATATTTTCCACAAAAGCCCAGGCATAAGCTTTCAACAAGTAAGAGGCTTAAATAAAGCAGATGGAAATAAAACCCAGTCTTAGCCGTTAAAAAACAGCATTGTCATCAGTCAGTGTCATCCAAAACAATATGATCCCACTTTCATCACCAGTGTGATCTTTCTCAACTTCACATGAGTTTAACCTGTGTTTTAGTGCATACGTGTTTCTTTGCCACTTTGCTTGGTAACCTCTTGTCTCGTGCATAAAGCAGATATAATCCTGTGAACACAGTGCAGAAAGCCACAGTAATCCTGGACTGAAAGGCCACTCCTAATGTCTGTATTCAAGAGCTCTGTGTCATTGTCTTCTTGGCGAGACGTTGCATGAGTCAAGGTAGTCATATTGTCCAACATTTTGTGTCATCAAAATTATTAACTCAAAGAAGACATTTCACATGTCTCCATTCTTTAAGTAATCTAATACAACCCCATCCCAATGGGTATATATCACCATGAGGAAAATTATGTTTTACAGCAAGACAAAAAGTTAACAATCATTTGACTGTACATACATGGCAGGACAAACTTATGTTGGTGTTATGATGTGATATGATACAAAGACATGTTTCACAGCAGCAAAGGTAGCAGGGAGAAATAAATGAAATCATCCCATCAATGTTGTGGACTCAGTTCTGTTAGACAATTTAAATGTTCAGATGTTTGAAAGTGCTTAACAAGTGGTTGGTGCATAGAAGAGTACAGATCACTATGATCTTGAGTCCCACTCTTGGAAAAATGCTTATGTAATTACAGTGCCTTCTTCTCCGTTATACTCCTCTCAGCCACCCACTCATTATCCAATTAAAACACATCCTCACGCATCAGGGCCTCCATTATTGGCTATATATACATGTAAGGCTGCAGTAGGGAAAGTGAACCTGCACGTTGTTCTCTTGGCTGGGGTTTCATGCACAGAACACCTCTGGTAACCCATCCACTCGAAAAAGCAAAAACACAACAATGTTTTATTAACTTTATAAGGTATGTTTTAACTTTGTTGTGACTCCTCTACCTTTTGAGAGCACTTTGTGGACGGAAAGGCTTTTTGAAGCCCTTCCACCTTTTCTGTATCAGTTACACACAAGGACAATACGCAGCCTGTTTGATACAATCAATTCTTCCTTGTACTTAAAGTCTTGTGTGTAGGTATGGTTTCAGTTAGCAATGTATCCAATTAAACTGTGGACAAGAGCCAGGCCAAAAGAAGAGGACAGAGGGCCTTTCTTTACACTCTTCAGGTCGAGGCACATTCATACTGACCACGCTAAATAGTGGCCTTTGTCACCATTTAAATCTCATTCAGAGTTTTCATTATTTCGGGTTATAATGTGTTTAAACAATGCATAATCCAAAACAATTTATTTTTAACCAAATACTTTACAACACCTTCAACATATCATTTTCCATGACTCTTTTAGCAGGTTAATCCAGGTCAAGCATATCCAAACATTTCTGATTCAGTGAGAAGTCAGGTATCACTGTCATCTAAAGACTGCACCCAATACATTTTCTGTCAGAGTCATTTCATGTTTACTGTTTTCTCCATGGTATTCATGCCAGGATATGTACTCATAAAACTTCACCTTATAGAGCATATTCTCCTTTCGGACACTTGTTTTGCATGTTACACACGCTCAAAAACAGGGTGAGGGATGACTCGTCGAGCTGTTTGACCACAGATCATGTGTTCTTCACAACCATTCACTCCCTAAAAGGACATTTTGATACGTAATAAGAGGCTAAAGAAATGCAACCCTGTTATTGTGTCCCTCTTTGAAGTTGTCAATAGACTGTTTTCATGTAAATGCCTGCTTAATTAAGCCTCAAATTGACTTTAACAGTCAGCTGATTCAAAGATGCTTGCCAGTTTTTATCTTTCATGTAAAAAAAACACATTTTGGTGACCATAGAGCGTGTGACTTTATCCCATAATTCCTTTCCTTAAGAACCACAGTAAAGGATCACATGCTGTTGGAATTATTTGATGTAACAAACAGAGCAATTTTCCTCTTAAAGCCTATTGTGAAATATATTTTTAAGATCGTTTTCATGCTCCTGTAGCCAGAATAAATGACAGTCATGGCTGCACTGGGTTTTTAACCTTACTCGGTCATCAAGATTGTGTATGAACATACTGACTGTTACGAACTCAGACACTTAGGATGTAGGACCCAATTGCACGACCCGGGAGACAGAGGTAAAGTATTAAGATACAAATACAGCATTGAACAACAAAAAAGGTAACTATCAAATCTCGAGCCGAGATGACAAAAACAGAGAACAAAAAATTAAAGCGCTCACGTAGTGAGGAATCAAAGTTTTTCAAGAGCACAAGGAGCATAGACCTGAGCATAGCAAGAGACAATACAAACTGACAGTGAATACTGGGAGACAGGGGAATTTAAGCACATGATAATAAGACACAGGTGGGAACAATCAGGGGCGGGGCTGACGCTGATGAGCACAGGAGACACACAAGGGGTGGACAATCAGAAGCCTGGAATGAGAGGTAAATGGTGAGTGACAAAACAAACATTAAAAATGAACCTCTCTAGCATTTCTGTCGGTGCACAATACTGACTCGTACAGGTCCTGTTAGGAAATAAAATAAACACACATCATTACTTGTACATTTTCTTTTAAATATTTGAATTAGATACATTTTTTGTAAGATGCTTACTCTAGTGAGATTAATATGCCTTTAATTATCCTTATAATAAACCAAACCGTCCTGGATTTGATAATTGGGGTTTTATTGGCAAAGAGAATTAAATCCATTGGATACTTTTTGAGGCCAGCCACAACAATAACTTTTGTTAGACCTCTAATATAACAATTTAGGGAGGCACGCACAAACTCAATTAACTAATAACCCGTTATATCTTAATTTAAGGGTATGAGTGTCATGATTTCTGAAAAATGTAGCATCCTTTAATAGAAAAAAAACCGTTACAAATATATTTTGTACTTACATTTGTTAATTTTTACTAACTTTCAGGTATTCATTTAGGAGTTATTTAATCAACCTTACTCTAAATGAGTCTAATAAGGCCAGTGACTCATTAGTTGCCCTGTAAATCATTAAACAAAAGTGAAGTTATTTGTAACGCCTTATGAATCTAACAAGTCTTCAACAACATGGAGAGCTAAAATTACGTATTAGGGCTAAGTTGTAGATAAAACAACTAATACAAATTCAATAATAATAATTTTTAAAAAGGCGATTTGGAAATAGGCCTATTACATGATTGAATAAGGACCAGCATATCTCTTCAGTTAAGAGGTTTGGTGATGAATACTTTTTTTTATCTGTGATGTGATATGTTTCTAAGACTTTGGAAAGCACTGAGACACTTGAACTTGAAGAACTACGGTATGGTCAGATTGAATGTGTTGTTGGGAAATGGCTCCATCTGTTGGTACATAACAGCACCAACATCAACGTCTCTGGTTTATTGAGTATTTAATGCCAAATAATCAGGTTTCCATCGCTCTGTGGGATAAACTGTCTATCAGAGTTGATATATGCTATTTAATATAGGCTAAGTAGCTCAACTATGGTATCATTTCAAGTTAAAATGTAAAAATGTAAAATATAATTTAGGTCTCCTGTTTCGAAAATAATTTAAGAAAAATAAAATAATATTAGGCCTATTACACTGAACAAAAATATAAACGCAACACTTTTGTTTTTGCTCCCATTTCTTATGAGATGAACTCAAAGATCTAAAACATTTTCTATATACACAAAATAACCATTTCTCTCAAATATTGTTCAAAAAGCTCAACCTTGACAAGACTGAACTGCTTTTCCTTCCGGGAAAAGATTGTCCCACTCTTGACCTGACAATCAACATCGGCACCTCTGTTGTTTCCCCGACTCAGACTGCAAGGAATCTGGGTGTGACCCTAGATAACAACCTGTCCTTCACTGCAAACATCGCTGCTACAACCCGCTGCTGCAGATACACGCTTTACAACATCAGGAAGATTCGTCCCCAGCCGACCCAGAAAGCCACGCAGGTTCTGGTACAGGCTCTCGTCACCTCACGCCTAGACTACTGCAACTCCCTCCTGGCTGGTCTACCTGCATGTGCCATCCGACCTCTGCAGCTCATCCAGAATGCAGCGGCTCGTTTGGTCTTCAACCTTCCAAAATGTTCCCACACCACTCCGCTCCTCCGCTCCCTTCACTGGCTCCCGGTAACTGCTAGAATCCACTTCAAGACACTGGTACTTGCATACCATGCTGCGAATGGATCTGGCCCTTCCTACATCCAGGACATGGTTAAACTGTACACCCCAGCGCGTGCACTCCGCTCTGCATCAGCCAAACGACTCGCTGCACCCTCGCTGCACCATCGCTGCGAGGGGGACCCAAGTTCCCATCAGCAAAAACACGTGGGTTTGCTATCCTGGCTCCAAAATGGTGGAATGAGCTCCCCATTTGTCACAGTCTGCTTTCTCACTCACCTATTTTCTGCATTATCATTCCTTAGTCACCTGGTAGTCACACCCTGTCTCTCTCTCTCACTCTGTTACACCCATCAGCTCCATTAGTATTTAGGCCCACTTCACCTTCACCTCAGTGCCAGATCGTACTTCGCAGCATGCTTGTCTTTCCCGCACTACTCCTCAGATTGCTCTCCCGGTTTCGACCCTGCCTGTCCCTGACCAGCCTGCCTCGCCTGCTCCCTGACCCGTTCTGTGCCTACGACTCCCGTCCTGCCTTCTCCCGGAAACCTCGCCTGTCCCCGACCAGCCCTTTGCCTACTATCTGCCGTGTTGTCTCCTACCAGCCTATTGACTCTAATAAAGCTGGTTACCGACTATCTCTGGTTTCCCGTGTTCTGCATTTTGGTCCTCAGCTCGTTTGTGACAGAACGATCTGGCCAGAAATGGACCAAGCAAACACCGGGTCTCCTAGAGACCGCTTTGAGAGGGTTGAGGATGCCATCCAAAGACAGGAGGTCACAATAGCTACCTTAGCTATCGAGACCCACCAGGCAACCTCAACCCAGGGACAAACGCTGGCTCAACTTACCTCCCAGATGCAACAGATGGCCGCCACCGTACAACAGCTAGCCGCTACCATGGCTGCTACCGTCCCTCCGCCCGCAGCTCCGATGCTCGCTCCAGCCCCTGGGTCGACGGGATACGCTCCGGAGCCTCGTGTGGGAACGCCGGAACGCTACGCTGGTGAGCCGGAGGGATGCAGGCCTTTTCTCACAAACTGTTCCATATTGTTTTCACTGCAGCCACACACCTTCGCCTCCTCGGCGGCTCGGGTAGCTTTCACCGTTAATCATCTGACGGGGAGAGCACGGTTATGGGGAACTGCTGAGTGGGAGCAGCAGACACCAGCCTGCGCCTCGTTTGCTGCCTTTTCCGCGGAGATGCGGAAGGTGTTCGGTCCCGTTCGTCTGGGTCCCGACGCTGCTGGAGGCCTGCTGAGTTTGTGCCAGGGTTCCGGCACGGTGGTGGATTACGCTATTGACTTCCGCACCAGTAGCCGTCGCAGCAGCTGGAATGAGCCGGCGCAGTGTGACGCATATCTGAGAGGATTAGCGGATTATATGAGAGATGAGCTGGTTTCCTATGATCTCCCTGCTTCCTTGGATGGGTTGATAGAGCTCACCTCTCGGATTGACGGACGAATCCAGACTCGGAGAGGAGAGCAACAGACGCGAGCGGCGGGCCGCTGCTCGCGACAACAACTTCCGGTTTCCGGGAGATTTCGACTTCCGGGTTCGGCGGAGAGTTCCCACTCCTACTCTGACTCACGGTACGAGGTCGAGCCCATGCAAGTGGGTCGTACCAGTCTTACCTCTGAGGAGAGGGAGGTACGTCGAAGAGGTAAAAGACAGAGCTCATCAGTAATGGGGAGTATACTGGTGGGCCAAACCTCTGAGCTGATCCCCAATCTAAGACCCTTGTGCCATGCTCGACTCCTCCTGACAGGCAAATCTCAGGCTCTGGCTGTTTTTATCGACTCCGGATCAGATGTTAGCATCATTGACGAGGAGCTCGCACGACAGCTGGGCATCCAACAGGTTCGGCTGCTCCAGCCGGTACCGGCTAATGCTTTGGATGGTCACCTGCTGGGAACAGTGACACACCAGACGACACCGGTCCGTATGCTCATGTCGGGGAACCACCATGAGACAATCCGGTTTCATGTGCTACGGTCCCCCCAAATCCCTCTGATTTTGGGTTATCCGTGGCTCCGCCGCCACAACCCGAACATTGACTGGGCAACTGGGTCCATCCTAGGTTGGAGTTCTTCCTGACATCAGGTTTGTCTCAAGCAGGCCGCCGCACCTCAACTATCTGTGGATATGAACCTGGTTCCGGATGTCACAGGGGTTCCGGCGGAGTATTTGGACTTTAAGGAGGTGTTTAGCAAGGCTAAGGCGACATCTCTCCCACCTCATCGGCCCTATGACTGCGCCATTGAGCTACATCCAGGCGCAGTCCCACCCAAGGCCCGGTTGTACTCGCTTTCGGCACCGGAGAGGAAGGCCATGGAGACCTACGTCAATGACTCTCTGGCTGCGGGAATTATTCGTCCTTCCACATCACCCGCAGGAGCAGGGTTTTTTTTTGTGGCGAAGAAGGACAAGACCCTGAGACCCTGCATTGACTATCGGGGTCTGAACGACGTCACGGTGAAGAATCGTTATCCCTTGCCACTCATCTCGTCAGCATTTGAGTTACTACAGGGGGCTACAATCTTCACTAAGCTGGATCTACGAAACGCTTATCACCTGGTACGAATCCGGGAGGGGGACGAATGGAAGACCGCCTTCAACACCTCTTCGGGACATTACGAGTACCTGGTGATGCCATTTGGACTTACCAACGCCCCTGCAGTTTTCCAGGCGTTGGTGAACGACGTACTCCGAGACATGTTGGATCGTTATGTTTTTGTCTATCTGGACGACATCTTGATTTTTTCTAAGAACCTCAAGGAGCACGTCCATCATGTCCAGACAGTCCTCCAGAGACTTCTGGAGAACTCACTGTTCGTCAAGACGGAGAAGTGCGAGTTTCACACTTCTTCGGTCGCCTTTCTTGGCTACATCGTGGGTCAAGGAAGTGTGGAGATGGATCCCTCTAAGGTCTCAGCAGTTACCTCGTGGCGGGTCCCTGATTCCCGGAAGGAGCTGCAGCGTTTCCTGGGATTCGCCAACTTTTACAGACGGTTCATCCGTGGCTACAGCACCGTGGCCGCCCCGCTCACCGCCCTGACCTCATCCAAGGTGACGTTCCGATGGTCCCCTGCAGCCGAGGAGGCTTTTCAGGACCTCAAGGGCCGGTTTACGTCAGCTCCTATCCTTCAAGTACCAGACACCGCTGGTCAGTTGGTGGTGGAGGTGGATGCTTCTGACGTAGGGGTGGGGGCCATCCTGTCGCAACGTTCTGGTGAGAACCAGAAGCTCCACCCCTGTGCTTTCTTTTCGAGGAGATTGAGTCCGGCGGAGAGAAACTATGACGTGGGGAATCGAGAGCTTCTAGCAGTCAAGTTGGCGTTGGAGGAGTGGCGACACTGGCTTGAGGGGACAGAACAACCATTTCAGGTATGGACCGACCATAAGAACCTGGAATACATCAGGTCGGCACAGAGAATGAATTCTCGGCAAGCCAGGTGGTCGTTATTTTTCACCCGGTTTAATTTTTTTCTCTCCTACCGCCCGGGCTCCCGCAACGTGAAGGCCGACGCTTTGTCCCGGCAGTTCGGGAGGGAGGGAGACACCCGGGGTATTCCGGACACTATTCTTCCTGCTCCTCGAGTGATCGGCGTCCTCGCTTGGGAGATTGAGGAGAGGGTTAAGACCGCTTTGGTGGACCAACCCGGTCCTAGTTCTTGTCCTCTTAACCGCTTGTTTGTGCCTCAGGTTTTGAGGGCTGAGGTGCTTCAGTGGGCTCATAGCTCCAGACTTTCCTGCCACCCTGGAATTCAACGTACCAAGGGGATGGTCCTACAACGGTTCTGGTGGGCCACGCTGGAGGCTGACACCCGGGAGTTTGTGAACGCCTGTCCTGTGTGCAATCGGCACAAACCATCTCACCAAGCGCCAGCTGGCCTCCTTCATCCATTACCGGTCCCACGTCGCCCTTGGTCACATATTTCATTGGACTTTGTGACTGGTCTACCACCGTCCCACGGACATACTGCCATCTTGACGGTGGTAGATCGGTTTAGTAAGATGGCTCATTTCATACCACCAATCACCACAGCTACCTCCTCTCTACTGATGCACCCACAGGGGCATCACACCTGCCTAAGATCCCGTCAGCTAAGGAGACGGCAGAACTGATTCTGCTCCACGTGTTTCGCATTCACGGACTGTCGACTGATGTGGTTTCCGACCGGGGGCCCCAATTCACCTCTGTGTTTTGGAGGGAGTTTTGTGAGCTCATCGGGGCGACGGTTAGTCTCACCTCCGGTTTCCACCCACAGGCCAATGGCCAGACCGAACGGAAGAATCAGGAGATGGAGACCACTCTCCGCTGCATGGCTTCCGATCATCCCACGACCTGGTCAAAACAACTCCTGTGGGTGGAGTATGCCCACAACACCCTCATCAGTTCCGCTACTGGTCTTTCCCCTTTTCAGTGTGCATACGGTTTTCAACCCCCATTGTTCTCTGCATTGGAGAAGGAGGTTACCTGTCCGTCTGTCCAGGCTTTCATCCGACGTTGTCGGAGGACTTGGAGGCAGGCTCGTACAACTCTGCTTCAGTCTGCTAACCGGTACGCCACATCAGCGAACCGCCGACGAACCAAGGCACCTGTGTACCAGGTAGGCCAGAGGGTGTGGCTTTCCACCCAGAACATTCCCCTTCGGATGGAGTCTAAAAAGTTAGCGCCCAGGTTTATTGGACCCTTCGAGATTGTCAAGGTCATTAATCCTGCAGCAGTTCGACTGAGTTTGCCCCGGAACATGAAAATCCATCCCACCTTCCACGTCTCTAGGATTAAACCTGTCCGGGAGAGCCCTATGGTTTCCGCCGCCCCTCCACCACCACCCCCTAGGATGATCGATGGGGGCCCTACCTACACCCTTCGTCGTTTACTCCGTTCCCGTCTCAGAGGAAGAGGGGTTCAATATTTGGTGGACTGGGAGGGCTATGGTCCTGAGGAGAGGCAGTGGGTTCCGGCTCGTCATATCCTCAACCCTCAGCTCATCCGAGACTTCCACCTGCGTTACCCGGAGCAGCCGTCTAGGACCCACGCTCGACCAGGCGTTAAGCCAGGGAGTACTCGTCCGCTACGGACCAGAGGCTTCGTCGAGGAGGAGGGGGAGTCGTCATCGGGCGAGGAGGACGAGGATTTCCAGGAGGGAGAGGCCGAGAGAGCGGTCTCAGACGAGTACTAACCTTTCCCATACCTCCACCTTCCACCCGGTGTCTGTAGGTTTTTTTTTTCTTGGGTCTCTTTTGTTTGTTTTTTTTAGTATTGTTTAGACGTCTGGAGCCGTCCATTAAGGGGGGGGTTCTGTCACAGTCTGCTTTCTCACTCACCTATTTTCTGCATTATCATTCCTTAGTCACCTGGTAGTCACACCCTGTCTCTCTCTCTCACTCTGTTACACCCATCAGCTCCATTAGTATTTAGGCCCACTTCACCTTCACCTCAGTGCCAGATCGTACTTCGCAGCATGCTTGTCTTTCCCGCACTACTCCTCAGATTGCTCTCCCGGTTTCGACCCTGCCTGTCCCTGACCAGCCTGCCTCGCCTGCTCCCTGACCCGTTCTGTGCCTACGACTCCCGTCCTGCCTTCTCCCGGAAACCTCGCCTGTCCCCGACCAGCCCTTTGCCTACTATCTGCCGTGTTGTCTCCTACCAGCCTATTGACTCTAATAAAGCTGGTTACCGACTATCTCTGGTTTCCCGTGTTCTGCATTTTGGTCCTCAGCTCGTTTGTGACACCATTGACATCAGGACAGCAGAAAGCCTGCACATCTTCCGGCGCAGACTGAAAACTCATCTCTTTCGACTCCTCTTCGAGCGATAGAATTACTAACAAGGCACTTATATACTAATAAAGGACTGGCTTATCTATAGCCAGCTGAGTAGCACTTGAAATGTTTGGCTCTATGATACCTGATGTACTTATATGATTCTGTTTTCTTCAGGGTTGTGTCTTCCTGGTCGTATGTACTTATTGTAAGTCGCTTTGGATAAAAGCGTCAGCTAAATGCAATGTAATGTAATGTAAAAAAATCAGAAAAAATCAGTGATAGTGAGCACTTCTCCTTTGCCGAGATAATCCATCCCACCTCACAGGTGTGGCATATCAAGATGCTGATTAGACAGCATGATTATTGCACAGGTGTGCCTTAGAATGGCCACAATAAAAGGCCACTCTGAAACGTGCATTTTTGCTTTATTGGGGGGGTCTGGGGGGGTCCGAAAACCAGGCAGTATCTGGTGTGAGGGGTAGGGGTAGGGTTAGGGGTAGGGTTAGTGTTAGGGTAATGTTGTGAATCGAGTGGCCTGTGTTCGTCGTCCTTTACATACGCCTGCCCATACCATAACCCCACCACCACCATGGGCCACTCGATTCACAACATTACCCTAACCCTAACCCTAACCCTACCCCTACCCCTCACACCAGATACTGCCTGGTTTTCGGACCCCCCCAGACGCCCCCAATAAACCAAAACTGCACGTTTCAGAGTGGCCTTTTATTGTGGCCAGCCTAAGGCACACCTGTGCAATAATCATGCTGTCTAATCAGCATCTTGATATGCCACACCTGTGAGGTGGGATGGATTATCTCGGCAAAGGAGAAGTGCTCACTATCACACATTTTTTCAGTTTTGTGAACAATATTTGAGAGAAATGGTTATTTTGTGTTTATAAAAAATGTTTTAGATCTTTGAGTTCATCGCATGAAAAATGGGAGCAAAAACAAAAGTGTTGCATTTATATTTTTGTTCAGTGTAGTTTTGCGGACATGCTATTTAAATGTAGTGTCATTATATTTGCTTCCAACGAAGTCAAGTCATGCTGCAACCTGATCAAAGTATTTAAACTATAGTAATAACTGAAGCTGAATTTCAGGCTCTGAGAATTAAATGTTGATATAGATGAGAGTAACATCTACGTCACTTCCGGGCAAAGATTATGGCCCCGCCCACTTTTGGGGGAAAACAACGCTGTCATTTGAATGGCGGTCAATACAAATTCTGAAGTTTTTGCCAATCCGATCAAATTTTTTTGAAAACCTTGGATTTTTGGATCTTCAAAGAGCTCGATTACGATGGCCAGTCAGGCAAACAATTACATTCGATCATTGGAAATCGACAATCAGTCTCGATATATGGTTAAATTAAAATCAGTAGGTGAGCCATGTAATTTCTCCAGCCGTTACTCTCATGAGCGAGGCGGAACATAATAGTTTTAACATGACAAAAAGTTGCTGTGTCGTTTATTGCAGGGGTTCCCAACCTTTATTGTGCCACGGACCGGCAGATACATTAAAAAAACTCGCGGACCGGTTGTACATTTTAACTGATTTTAATATTTGCCCATCACCAGCAGATAGCAACAGAGGCTCATTGTATGTAACAGCCTGAACAAATACTAGAACAATATGCATCCAAAACATATTAACAACGTTTAAAAAATAACCTGTGTCGTTTTTTGGTTTTTCGGTTTTTTGGTTTTTCGGAAAACGAGGGCGCATTATGAAGGAGATGTCCGGTCGCCTGTGTGTGTGTGTGTGTGTGTGTGTGTGTGTGTGTGTGTGTGTGTGTGTGTCACTGGCATTTGTTTTCAGAATATAGTATGATAGTGACGTTCGCATTTAGCACTACATCGAGATTAAGATTAAACTAATTTATTTTGGGAACACCCGCATAGGCTACCTATGGAGTTAGCCAGATGTGTGTAAATTACTGTTCATGGTCATTTGAAAACAAATGCCGGTGTCGGAAAGACACAAACACACCGAACACACAGAGCTGAGCTGAGCAGAGTACATACACACACACACATCATGCGCCTTGGTGACTGGACATATCCTTCATAAAACTAATAAAAGGGGGAGTAATCGGGGAGTTTGATGTGTGTAGAGATGTGTGTAGAGGTGTGTGTGGTTAACACGTAGCAGCCTGCAGTCACTCTTAAACTGTTCTGATGAAGGTAAACACAGCGAAGGCGGTGCGTAAAAAGGCACCGCTCTCGGCGCGCTGTTGCTGCACTTCTCAGAGGCTGCAGCCATTTCATGAAGTGAAGGAGGTTAAACAAATATCTCTACACCCCTGGCCGACATGTCCTTAAAATGAAGTCTGAGTTTAAAATATATCTCAAATAATGTATGCACTGCCATTTCCCCACATAAACATAACAGTCTGCAATTAAATGGTTGTCTGCTGTGCGCTCCTCTTCCTACTTGGCGTACCGGTAACTTTCTCTGCGCACGAGAGGCTGAGACCCTGAGCCGCCGAATCCCTCGGAACACCATAAAAGCCATTTTCAACTGTTTTCTGGTGAAAGATTAACTAGGCTACTGGATGAAATAATATCACTGGTATAGGTGCAAACACTTTTTGAAAAAAACTCAAAAAAAAAAAAAGTATCAAAAACTCATCTCACTCCAGGGTGATAGCAGGACACCCCATCTAGTCACTTAGAAAAAAAATCATTATTTATTATTTACTTATTTCCCAATCCTGCAATCACAATAAATTACTACCTTTTTTACTTTTACTATATACATTTTCTTATTTTAATGCAGCTTTAATTGTGGATTGAGGAATGACAAAATCAAAGCTTCATACTGGTTATACCTTCCAGGTGCGTGGTCACCACTGGAAACTTTTCTTGTGCACATATGCATCATTTCAGGATCAAAGGAATTAAGTCCTAAGGAATTTAAGTAATAAATACCAGGTTTTTTCTGCTGCACTTTGCAAATCTGCATCCTCTGTGGAACATCCTGCAGGATCCACCAGGAAAACTGTGTTGCTGACTGCATTTATGTACTGAGATTTACAAATAGGTAGTTTAATTGAACAATTATAAGCTATATATTTGAAACATGTAATGTATGTTTATTGGAATAATAATGATACTAACCAGTAACTTCCAGTGCTCATTGTTTATATTTACAAATGAAACAATGGCCTGGTAGTTGTCAAAGTTCACCTGTGAAAACAATAATAATATAAATTATGTGCAGAATGAAGCATTATTAAATATGATAACACTTTTCTAAATGTTCCATTTCTTTAGAACAATTCAATCAAGTGTTAAATACAAACATATGAAGCAAGTATGAATCACGCATACAGACAAACTGTCACGGTTGAGTGAAGGAAGCAGGACCCAAATGCAGATAACTCTGATAAACCTTTATTTCAAGGAAATGAAACTAATACCGACAAAACAGAACACTCACCGGTGAATTCCGTCACCAACAAAAGAAGCACCAACACTGAACACAGGACGAGACAAGTCTAAATACAGGGAGGGATAATTACAAGACGAGACACAGCCGGGCAGGGGAGGAGAAACACAAGGGCCACAGGTGAACACAATCAGCTAACGAGACACACCAGGGAAACTAACGACAGGAGGAAAACATGACATAGAGAACAGCGAAAACACCCAAACCAAGACAGAACTGTGACATGACATGATAACCGTGACACAAACACACATGCAAAATAGCATCTTCAGTCCAGGAACGTTTTCAAAGATTACCTTTTGTAAACTGTTCCGTAACACCTGCTCTTTTTCCCCAAACAGCATCACATGTGCTGTGTAGTAGTTCATAATATAGATGGTATTACCCATCTCCTGTTCGCTTGCAGCGATTTGGAACAGACCTTCCATTATCTAGATCATTGAAATGGAGGGAAATACATTTTCATTTTGGTCATGTAAATTGAAAATCAATGTATTCGATTATTGAATTATTTAACACATTACAATAAGGTTAAACAAAAATAAGAGGAACATTACCAGGACACAAATGAAGAACTAAATGATAGTTGACAAATACATTTTCAGTCACATCTTCTACTACAAAATCCAACAACAGTTATTGGAAAAAGTAGCTATTGATGATGAATCATTGACAATGTTATTCCTGATTTTAAATAACTGTGTATTCAATACAATGTCTATTTTTGTAACAGATACAATTATACATGTTATCTTCAAGGTAATAAAATACTAATTACATGATACAACACTGTGTTGCGTGATTGATTTATGTTTCGAATTGCAGTTTAAAGAGACGAAAATTATAACTATACCTCGCCTGCTAGCCACTCGTGAGGTCGAAGCGTACGTAGCTCACTGCGGTGGATAATGAGATCATTTCCTTTGGTCTGGGAGGGGAGAACGGAAACCACAACCTCTGTGTCTTTCTTCTTCCATAATGAGGTGAGCTGCAGGGTCAGACATGTGAACCAAACACAAAACATAACTAGTTAAAAACAACAGACTCAATATGTACAAAGATAATCTCTTTTTATTATTTTATTTTCTAATATATTCTGTTAATTATTCCATTGAATATACATTTGAAGTCAAACTGTTGTGGTCCCCCTGCATGGATGAACTTTGCTTCTGGGCAGAGATATCGCTGGGTGTTTCCAGGACATCCTCAGTCACTCAGGAATCTACCTGTTGACAGTATGGGTACAAACATAACATTATTAACTATCCTCTTTTAATAGGGGTTTCTGTCTGTTATGTTGTGACTTTATCCTGTTGCATTTCATTCCTTTTCTGATTACATTTTTTAAAATTATTTTTCTAATAATACATTTTCAAAATATTGATTTGAGGAGACAGAATGTGATGGAAATACACTGAAGTAGTGGAAGATGAAAAAGGTTCAAGGTTCAAGGTTATTTATTGTCAAACTAACATAGCTAGAGTAATTATGTTGTTGAACATCTTAGGTCACAGGCTTCTCCAACAATGCAACACAATAATACAGATAAGCAGACAAGATTAGCACTGACCAAGCATTATCCCGCTCCACAATCCAGCATAGCGAAGAAGGTACTGGTTGATGTGAGCCACAAAGCCTTTACAGTAGTAACCGTTGGGATCACCACTGGTATCAAGTGGAGCTTTGGAAATCACTTCGCTGTATCTTTTCCCAAAGTTGTTTCTTCCTTTGATTTCCTTTAGTAAATTGTAAACGTGTGATTAGTGCCATGTACTGATCATTTAAGTCTTGTGACCCCACCTACCTCAGTGGCTACCAATTTATTCTACATAATAAAAATATAAAAATAATAATAACTATAACATAATGTACTACTTTAATATTCCATAAACAGAAAATGGATAAGAGGGTCTTCATCCCTAGAGACAGCCTCTCATTATTTGTTCCAACAATAGCCCTCAATTTTCCCATAGCTATTCTGTTACAATTTCCTCAAGTATTCCTTAAGACCTCTGTTGAGTGTGGTTTGTGTTTTTATAACTGTTAACTGTAGAACACTCTCCCAGTGGATCTTAGAACTCCATTTGAAATGTTATAACTAAAATAAAGACCGTTCTTTTTAATTTATCTTATTCTGGTTGACATTACTTCTATCCATCCATCCATCTTCTTCCGCTTATCCGTGGTCGGGTCGCGGGGGTAGCAGTTCCAGCAGAGAGCCCCAAACTTCCTTTTCCCTGGCGACATCAACCAGCTCTGACTGGGGGATCCCAAGGCGCTCCCAGGCCAGCGAAGAGATATAATCCCTCCACCTGGTCCTAGGTCTACCCCTTGGTCTCTTCCCAGCTGGACGTGCCTGGAACACCTCCCTAGGGAGGCGCCCAGGTGGCATCCTAACTAGGTTCCCGAACCACCTCAACTGGCTCCTTTCGACGCGAAGGAGGAGCGGCTCAACTCCGAGTCCCTCCCGGATGACCGAACTTCTCACCTTATCCCTAAGGGAGACACCAGCCACCCTGCGGAGAAAACCCATCTCGGCCGCTTGTATCCGCGATCTCGTTCTTTCGGTCATGAGACATTACTTCTATCATTGTTAGTGAGACTACAAAATAAATGAAAAAATATAAATGTAGAATCGAAATAAAAGAAAACATTAACAATGATAGACATTACTTCTATCATTGTTAATGTTTTCTTTTATTCCGATTCTACATTTATATTTTTTCATTTATTTTGTAGTCTCACTGTTGCTATTGGTTGTTATATTATGCTCTACCTCGATCGTTTACTAGCACTTTTGACTTATTCTTTAAATTATTATAGTTATATTATTATTATTATTTTTATTAAAAAAAAATTTCCACAACTATCCTTATATAGCACCCATTTACTTTTGGACCCGTACTTAGCTTTGGAGAACTTATTGTAAGGTTTCAGCGTTAGAGTCTGTGAGCTTATTGTTTTTGTGTGTATTATTGTGGCCTTGCATTTTATTTTGTTATTGACTCTACCCTCTCTTTTCAGGTGTCTACACTTCATGTCGTTGTGTGTCACCTGCCAGCTTGTGTGTCTCATGTGCTCATCATCACCAGCCCCGCCCCTGATTGTTTTCACCTGTGCCCCATTAACCGTTGTGTGTATTTATAGTCCTGCTCTCCTTTTGTCTTTTGTCGGTTCGTCTTGTCTCCACATCGAGCCATGTCTGTAAACCTTGAAATCTGTTCAGTAGTCCTAGTAGAACCTAGCGATCTTTGTTTTTGAGTAATCTTTTATTAATAAAAGATACTTTTTTTATTCAACGGAATCGTGCATCTGAGTTCTTGTGAGTCCCTCGTGTCAGAACGAACCGACCAAACAAGATGGACTCAGCCGATTCCACCGTGTTCAAGACGGCTTTGCATGTGCAAGGAACACGCTTGTGTCAGCAGGAGGAGCAGCTGACAACAATGAAGCAGGGGGTTCAAGACGTAAATGCCCGTCAGCACAACTTCCAAGTAACAGTGACAACAGAATTAAATCACCTGGCAGAGAAGATGCGTGACATACTTACGCACCTCGAGGGACGTCCTGCTATTCCTGCGGCAGAGTTTTCCGGTCCAGCAGAGGTCGGGTTTGCCCCCCCGTTGATCCCCGTGCAAATATCCATGCCATCGTCTTCACTCCGCCTCGCTTCACCGGAGAAGTTCTCCGGGGATTCGAGAAACTGTCGTCCATTCCTGATACAATGCGATCTCCACTTCAAACATCAGCCCGCAGCATTTCCCACCGATCAAGCTAAGGTAGCTTTCATAATATCTCACTTGACGGGAAGAGCAGGGGCCTGGGCAACAGCAGAATGGGCCCGAGACTCGCCTGTTTGCCAGTCGTTAAAGTTTTTCATGGACTCAATGAAGAACATTTTTGACCAGAGAGCACCTGGGAGAGAGTCAGCGAGAGCCCTGGTAAACATCAAACAACGGCAGAGGAGGGTGGCGGATTACGCGATCGAATTCCGGACCCTGGCAGCGGAGAGCGGATGGAATTCCGCGGCTCTTTTTGATGCGTTTCTGCATGGATTAGCGGATCCCATAAAGGATCAGTTAGCTCCATTAGAGTTGCCTGTAGAGTTGGACTCACTCATTGCCATGGCTATCCGGGTGGACCAACGTCTAGCTGAGAGACGTCGGGAGAGGGGGGAGGAAGCAGCTTCCACTACACTCTTCGGACGGGGGTTACAGAAGGAACACTACGGTTGGCGGAGGAATACCCGGACTTCGTCTCCAGAGCGACCATCGCCCCCTAGCGCCGCGGAGGAACCGATGCAGCTCGGAAGAGCCAAACTCACCCCGGAGGAGCGACAGCGCCGCCTACGGGAGCGGCGGTGTTTCTACTGCGGCCAGCAGGGTCATGTTCTGGCAGCCTGTCCAGCAAAAGATCAGGCTCATCAGTGGGAAGAGGGACGCTGGTGAGCCGAATGACTTCTTTCGACCCTTCCTCGAGAAGACTGACTCAGGTACAAATAAAACTGAAGGATAAAACTGTAACTCAGGATGCATTAATTGACTCTGGGGCTGATGAGAGCTTGTTAGACTGGGAGCTGGCTAAAGAGTTGAACTTAAACATTGTCTTCTTAGATCAGCCATTAGAAGCTAGTGCGTTGGATGGCCGCCTTTTATGTACAGTTACTCATCGCACGGAACCCATAGAAATTGTCATAGATCAGGAGCACCGTGAGCATATTAGCTTTCATTTATTTAACTCAGCTCAACAGCCTCTCATTTTGGGTTACCCTTGGCTTGTTAAACATAACCCTCACATGGACTGGCTTACAGGAAAGGTTAAGGGGTGGGGGAGTGAGTGCTCTCGTTCTTGTTTAGCCTCTCATACAGTTTCGAGTAGACCGCACAGATCTGGGAGCTTTAAACAGGCGTCAGATAGGGACAGTGTCACGTCTGCTAAACCATCTGACTTTCCTGACTTATCCAAAGTGCCAGAGTGTTACCTTGACATTAAGGAGGTGTTTAACAAGACACGAGCTACTTCCTTGCCTCCCCATAGACCGTATGATTGCCCTATAGACCTTCTCTCGGGCTCTACTATCCCCAAAGGACGGTTGTATTCTCTTTCTGGTCCGGAAAGGAAGGCCATGGAAGAGTATATCGGATCATCACTCAAAGCTGGCTTGATTCGGCCATCATCATCCCCAGCAGCAGCAGGTTTCTTTTTTGTAGGTAAAAAGGACGGTTCATTAAGGCCCTGTATTGATTACAGTCCACTTAATCAGATCACAGTTAAGAACAGATATCCCCTTCCACTCATCTCTACGGCATTCGAACTGTTACAGGGAGCCAAGGTATTTACCAAGCTTGACCTAAGGAATGCATATCACCTTGTGCGCATCCGGGAGGGGGATGAGTGGAAAACGGGTTTCAATACACCTACGGGACATTACGAATATTTGGTGATGCCTTTTGGACTTTGTAATGCACCTGCTGTTTTCCAAGCCCTCATTAATGATGTGTTAAGAGATTTCCTGAATGTTTTCTGTTTTGTGTATCTCGATGATATCCTCATCTTTTCTCCAGATGAGAATATTCATGTTAACCATGTTCACCTTGTTCTTCAGAGACTCCTGGCTAACCATTTGTTTGTGAAAGCCGAAAAATGCGAGTTTCATGTGAACTCTGTGGCATTTTTGGGTTTTATGA
This sequence comes from Harpagifer antarcticus, assembly GCA_902827135.1. Classification (NCBI taxonomy): domain Eukaryota; kingdom Metazoa; phylum Chordata; class Actinopteri; order Perciformes; family Harpagiferidae; genus Harpagifer; species Harpagifer antarcticus. Next base: position 2,118,348 of record CADEHL010001023.1, read on the forward strand.
TTTCCCCTAACAAGGTGGAAATGGACCCAGCTAAGGTCAGTGACGTGGAGAACTGGCCCACGCCAGACTCTAGAAAGAAAGTTCAGCAATTCTTGGGGTTTGCTAACTTTTACAGACGGTTCATACGCAATTTCAGTACGATTGCCTCTCCTCTCCATGCCCTTACCTCTCCCCAGGTTCAGTTTGTGTGGAATCCACAGGCAGAGAAATCTTTCCTGGAACTGAAGAGGAGGTTCACCACAGCTCCCATCCTGACTGTACCTGATCGCCACCGACAGTTTGTGGTGGAAGTGGACGCCTCCAACGACGGCGTTGGAGCTATACTGTCCCAGAGGTCAGCAGGGGACAACAAGCTTCATCCGTGTGCCTACCTCTCCCGTAAGCTATCGTCTGCTGAGAGGAATTACGACGTGGGAAATCGGGAACTGTTGGCTGTGAAGATTGCTTTGGAGGAGTGGCGGCACTGGCTGGAGGGAGCAGAGCAGGATTTCCTGGTCTGGACGGATCATAAAAACCTGCAATATATCAGGAAGGTTAAACGTCTGAACTCTAGGCAGGCCAGATGGTCATTGTTCTTTAATAGATTCAGGTTCACTCTGTCATATCGACCTGGTTCGCAGAATGGAAAGCCTGATGCACTCTCCAGAATGTATGATCCTGAGCCAGTCCCCAAGAGTCCAGATCCCATTCTGCGGCCAGACCGAGTGATAGGGAGTGTGACCTGGCCCATTGAAGCCAAGGTCAAACAGGCTAACGTTGGGAATCCTGTCCCAAGAGGGTGTCCTCAGAATCGCTTGTTTGTGCCAGAGCAACTTCGAGGGCAAGTTGTTCATTGGGCCCATACGTCGGTACTTACCTGTCATCCTGGAAACAAAAGGACCCTTTTCATGGTGAGACACAGATTCTGGTGGCCGGGGATGTGGAAGGATGTTGCAGAATATGTAGCAGCGTGTCCTGTGTGCGCCAGGAACAAAACTTCTCGGCAAGCTGCGGCAGGTCTTCTCCAACCTCTGCCCATTCCCAACAGACCATGGTCTCACATTGCATTGGATTTCGTGACAGGATTACCAACATCGGCAGGTAATACCACCATACTCACTGTGGTTGATCGTTTTTCTAAAATGGCACACTTTGTCGCCATGCCCAAGTTACCTAACGCCAAGGAAACAGCAGAGGCCATGTTGTCCCATGTGTTCAGGATCCATGGTTTTCCTAGTGATGTCGTTTCAGACCGAGGCCCACAGTTCGTATCACGCTTTTGGAAGGAGTTTTGTCGCCTAATCCAAGCCACTGTTAGTCTGACCTCCGGATACCACCCACAGTCAAATGGACAAGCAGAGAGGATGAATCAGGATTTGGAGACCTGTTTGAGATGCCTAGCGTCCGAGAAACCCACCACCTGGAGTAAGAGTCTGATTTGGGTGGAGTATGCACACAACACCTTACCCACATCAGCCACTGGTATCTCCCCGTTTCAATGTGTCCATGGGTACCAACCTCCTTTGTTTCCGGAGCTCGAGAAGGAGGTCACGGTACCATCAGCCCATGCTCTGGTTCGACGCTGCCGTCGGGTCTGGGCGGGAGTTCGCCATATGTTGCAGAGGAGTGCCGTTAGCATGAAGGCATTGGCCGACCGGAAACGACGTCCAGCCCCCAAGTACCAGGCCGGACAACGAGTGTGGCTATCCACCAAGGATCTTCCTCTCCATGTCGCCTCCAGGAAGCTGGCTCCCCGGTTCGTTGGTCCCTTTCCCATAGCCAAAGTGATTAACCCTGTTGCTGTCCGTTTATGTCTTCCAAAGTCCATCAAGGTCCACCCCACGTTCCATGTCAGCAAGTTAAAACCAGCCAAAGAGAGCAGACTGGTCCCCGCCTCCACGTCCCCTCCACCTCCCCGGGTTGTCGACGGGGGTCAAGTGTACACGGTGGACAAAATACTGTCGGAAAGGAAGAGGGGCAGAGGTAGACAGTTCCTGGTCGACTGGGTGGGGTATGGATTAGAGGAGAGGTGTTGGATCCCAGGCAGCTTTATTGTGGACAAGACCCTTATATCAGACTTCGATAGAGGTCAGTCTCAGCTTTCAGGGACGTCTGGAGCCGTCCGTAAGAGGGGGGGTACTGTAAGGTTTCAGCGTTAGAGTCTGTGAGCTTATTGTTTTTGTGTGTATTATTGTGGCCTTGCATTTTATTTTGTTATTGACTCTACCCTCTCTTTTCAGGTGTCTACACTTCATGTCGTTGTGTGTCACCTGCCAGCTTGTGTGTCTCATGTGCTCATCATCACCAGCCCCGCCCCTGATTGTTTTCACCTGTGCCCCATTAACCGTTGTGTGTATTTATAGTCCTGCTCTCCTTTTGTCTTTTGTCGGTTCGTCTTGTCTCCACATCGAGCCATGTCTGTAAACCTTGAAATCTGTTCAGTAGTCCTAGTAGAACCTAGCGATCTTTGTTTTTGAGTAATCTTTTATTAATAAAAGATACTTTTTTTATTCAACGGAATCGTGTATCTGAGTTCTTGTGAGTCCCTTGTGTCACTTATTATGTTTTTGTAACTTTTGTTGTAATTGTAGGTCACTTCAGATATATAAAGTCTGCCCAATTGTTAAATGTAGATGAAAAGCTTTTTCACACAAACACAAATTGCATTTACCTCTAAGTTTTCAGGATTTGTTTCAGACATGACGGTGTCATCCAACTGAAGTCCTTTTTTTAACAGCCATGACTGGAGGTTGTTAAAATGTTTGTAAACATTCGCCCCACTGGACGGACTTGAAAAGACAACTGCTGTACTTTGCACCATGTCATCAAGGTCTTCCAAGTTACTTGCCGTTGTAAGTAGACCAAACACATGCATGGCCAGATGGTAGTTCTTTGGTGCACTGCAGGATATAAAACATGAATTAGGTTCAATATTTCAATAAAGTATTGAAAGGAAATATGTACATGTAACCAGATGATGTTTACCTACTTACATCATTAATATTTGTGTGTATTTTCTTAACCCTATGTGCCTTTCATGTAAGACGTGCAGATTTAGTGGAAGTTCACTGAGTAAAACATCATCCTTTGCAACAGGCAGAGCAGAATCATATCGCCACTTTGATAGTAACCACCTATGGTGTGTGTAAAGTAAAGAAGTCAAATGTCACCCATAATATTATTTCTTAACGAAACTTAACACATGTTGTAGTAAAAAATAGGGTATGCTTACTATTTTTTAGACATTTCCTTGGCGTTCTTCATTATGTGACTCAGGCAGTGATGCAGAACAGGCACCTTAAAGTCTGCTTTTGTTGCTGTCCCACTATCAATCCGATAGTAGCAGTCAATGCTGTCGTGCAGATTTTTCTTAGCAAAACAAAAACATAATGCCTGCATTAATACCGTCGACCCATCGCAGACAAGCATTATGGGCGACCGCATGGCTTCCCGTCCGTATCTCCTTGCTACGTCTGTGAGAAAGGCCTCAAGGAAATAGGTAACTGAGGCCGTGGTGTGATCACATGTCAGATATGTTGCAATTGGAAAGGGAGGGGAGTTCTTCTGGGGATTCCTGACCACCAGCTCATATACGTAGAAAGGAGGAGAGCCCTTCTCTTTTTTTTTTATGCTGCCTGTGGCATCCAAATACACAATGTCCTCTTTGCATCGCTCCTGGAAGATCTCTATGCTCCTTTGTGACCACAGTAGAACACCTTTTGGGTGCACAAACACCTTCTGGAGGACCTCATTTGGAGTGTTCTTTTTATTTCCCATCATCATTTGGAGACTGATGAGTTCGTTGCTGTGTTGACGACTTTGCTGCCGTAGCTCCCAGGAAATGTTTTTCAAAACCTGAGGAGTAGGAGCTTCATCTCTGCAGCCAGAGTCCATGACGTCCTCATCAATGTCATTTAATTTGTCCAGATACATGGCTCTGGGTAATTGGTGTTGTAAAAATGTTCCTAACACTTTCCAGTCATCCGCCCTTACAGGTCGTCTTTTTAATTCAGTGTGATTGTGTAATGTCATCTCCCTTTTAAACCGCACTGTTGCCTTGAGGTCCTCCTCACTATTTACAGCCACAGTGACAGTGACTGGGCAGTCCCAAAATCGGCAGTAACGGAGACACCAGAATTCTGGGCTTGGTTTTTTGGACCCAGAAGTTTTCAGTCTATGTCGTTTAAATGCGATTGAGCAGTGAGGATGGATGGTCCTAATCCATTTGGCTATGATGTTGGTCCACTGCAATCCTTTGAAACCCCTTGGATGTCTTTTGGTTTTGATGGCTTTCCATTCATTTTGCTCAATAAAAAAGTAGGTTGGTTTCTGAGGTACTCTGATCTTGATAAAACCGTCTTGCTCAGTTGTGTCGCTCATTACATTACATTACATTGCATTTAGCAGACGCTTTTGTCCAAAGCGACTTACAATAAGTACATACGACCAGGAAGACACAGCCCAGAAGAAAAACAGAATCATAAAGTACAGCAGGTATCATAGAGCCACACATTTCAAGTGCTACTCAGCTGGCTATAGATAGGCCAGTCCTATGTTAGTATATAAGTGCTTTGTCAGCTGGCTATAGATAAGCCAGTCCTATGTTAGTATATAAGTGCTTTGATAGTAATTCTATCGCTCGAAGTGGAATCTAAAGAGATGAGTTTTCAGTCTGCGCCGGAAGATGTGCAGGCTTTCTGCCGTCCTGATGTCAATGGGGAGCTCATTCCACCATCTTGGAGCCAGGATAGCAAACCCACGTGTTTTTGCTGATGGTGCCCTAATCAAAACACACAATGTTATTGTTTTTCCATGAAAACACAATTTTAAAAATATAAATATTTTGTTGTGTTGAATTGATAAATGTTGTGTCCTTTCATTATGCAGTCTTCCAAGTGTGTTATGACCTGCAGCTCAAAGTCGTGTAGTTTAATTGTACGATCATTTTTAATAGTCTCCTTGTGTTTTTTATATTTCAGGAAGTATACATTGACACATAGAAATATAATTATAAATGTTTTTTCAATCATTACTTAATTGATTGATTTTAGATCGGCATTAGGTGTACAACTTAGTGTGTGTGTGTGTGTGTGTGTGTGTGTGTGTGTGTGCGTGTGTGTGTGTGTGTGTGTGTGTGTGTGTGTGTGTGTTGGAGCTATGTGCAACTCAAGGCATATGCTCGAACGGGAGCTGCCTGGACGCTGCAATCATGTTGCGCACTATCCGTGCTGAGTGTGCTGACTTTTCGTACAATGTCCCACTGTCTGGCTTCCTGCATAAAGTCAAGTGCTCGGCGCAGTTGTGGCGAAATGTCGCTCCTCTGTTTTCATTTAAACAGCTCCTTATATCCGTTAGCGCAGTTAGCTAGCACCAGATGCTAACAACAACAATACACGTAAGGTCTCTCTCTCGCTCGCTCGGGCCACACATACGCTCTGAAACTACGGGGCGGCCGAGGAAAAAAAATACAGATGCGTTAATCGCGTTAAAATAATTAGTGGCGTTAATTTTTTTTTGCGTTAACGCGTTATTAACGACGCGTTAACTTGACAGCCCTAATATATATATATATGCATTTATTGTTTTCCTGCCCTAACTTTTATTTAATCTTTTCTCCTGTTTTCTTTATTTCTTTGTACTCCTTCATTTCTATACGTTTTTGACGCAATAATGCCGCTGTATTAGGATGATGCACGGGAGGGCTACTTTCCACAAGCTATGCTTCAGCCCTCCCGCTTCTACTAATTTTGTTCATCTTTGTGTGTATGAATTCAACTTTTTTTGTTTTTCGGATGAATACAAATAAATAAATAAATACTTTCAGCTTGGGGGTCCCCTAGTGGCCGCGGGGGCCCTATGCCCCTGCATAGTCCGCATATAGGAAGAAACGGCCCTGGGGGCCATCAATGTATTCCGAGCAGAAAATGGCACCTTCACGTTGTCTCGTTCATTTGATTGTTGAAGTCATCCGGGGTTTTTAAGATCAAGTTAAATAATAACTGTACAACAATTCACCTCTTTATATTGTACATGTATTTGTTATTATGCCTTGTGTTGTATTTTATATGCGGATATTGCCCAGAGAATGAAAAGTTTTCGGCACAATGGCGGGAATATATCCACTTTCAAATACACAATATTGCCCAGTGCCAAGGAAATGTTTTTGTATGCTGACCATGCAGGGCCAACCAGTGTCCCCAGAGGTGTAGAAAGTATACTGCAGGACAGGGGTCATGTTCAAATAGCATTTTTACCAAAAAGAGTTTGGGATTCATAAAGTAATTCTTATCTTATAAATAAGTGAAAGAATGAAATTGAAAATGACCAATTATTTCAAAATCGGTCTTAATAAACTGACCAAATTGACCAATCAGAATCGAGTATTTAACTAAGCTGTGTAATAACCATGGTAATAACCCATAACAACGTGTTGAATTTGGGAATTATTGGAAACGTTTGGACTACATGAGTTTGAAAATGTATTTCTTAATCCCCACTGGAATCGAATTATGCAAATAGTATAATACTTATAATATTAGTGTATCTTGATGTTATCTGACACTCTGCAGAAATACCTGCAAAGCATTCAAAGGTGGACTTTTAATTATAATGCGTACGTTATGAATAAGGCAGGAAAAATACAAAAACACACACATTTAAAAAAATGAAATACAACACGATTACGCTGACACCCAATGCGATCAGTAAAAAACAGAACATGTTTTTGTTGATGTAGAGTATAATAATAATAATAATATTATATAATAAGCTTTATTTGTATAGCACCTTTCATACAGGAGTTACAGTCCACAGTGCTTCACAGTTTCATAAGATTGAGTTTAAGAAAATGGATGTCACATAAAATACTGTTAACAAGAACATTGATATCACATATGATATCAACGGGTTAAAAGACATACAAATATACATAATATTTGCATAGAATAGACATTGAGTACAACTAGATGGGGTGTCCTGCTATCACCCTGGAGTGAGATGAGTCTTTGATACTGGACAGTTTTTGTTTTATTCTCATCTAAACACAGAGGCAGTGTTTCCAGGACTCTACCGTAACGCATAGGATATTCGCGCACCGCAATATCACGTGCGGGCTGGCTTGACCTCAGTCGTTGTTTCCCCTATGTGTTTCCCCCAAAAGTGGGCGGGGCCGTAAAGTCGCGTAGATGTTACTCTCATCTATGAAAATCGATCGCCTACTGCTATATTTAACCATATATCGAGCCCGATCGTCGATTTCTAATGGTTTAATGCAATTGTTTGCCTGTCTGGAATCGGGCTCTTTGAAGATCCAAAAGCCTCCGGTTTTCTTACATTTCTGATCGGATTGGCAAAAACTTCAGAATTTGTATTGACCGCCGTTCAACTGACAGCGTTGTTTTCCCCCAAAAGTGGGCGGAGCCGTTATTTTTGCCCGGAAGTGACGCATTTGTTACTCTCATCTATAGGCTACTGTTTTATTTTGTATTAAAACATAAATAAAGCGATAGCATTTCGAAAGTTTGAGCATGGATGTATTTAGTCAGTAGCTTGATTTCACCGTTCTCTGTTAGATTTACATTTTCCCAGATAGAATTTTTACAACATTTACAGCATTGCCATTATAATCCTCGTGTCTTTTATTTTGAATTTTTTTTTTTTTTTTTTATTCCGGTCCACTTAGGCTAACTGCTTTTCTTCATTCTTCAATACAAAACGGAACATTTAATGAACATTTAAAATTGATATATAATGATAAGATTCGATTAAATATCGCTTATTTTTCTGGGAAAATGTACCGAAGTCTTGGTGAAACTGAAACCTAATAGATTTGCTGTCATGGGGATATCGGTGAGGCGGCATACCCCATTGAAATGTGACCTTTTCACCGCCAGGAAGTGACTAACTTACTTTCACGTGATTGTTTATTGCAGCGTTCATACCATAGGCTACTGTTACGTCGAGACTAGGGGAAGAGGAAAGCAAGATACACCAGATTGGAATTGGTAATAATTATAAATGGTTTTATTATAAAGCAAGGTGAAACAAAATGGCATGCAGGCAGCCTGAAACAACAAAAGGGCACCGGTTGACAAATAACCGAACAAAAGGAGGACTCAAAAGGCATACAGAAGAAATAAATAATAATATAGAGAACAAAACAAAACCTCCCTCTAAAAGTGTTACAACTAAATAAAGGAAGCTGTAAGAAAACACAGCTAAATAAGGTAACTGAACACTCTACTCTAAACACATATCAACACGACACTAAGCACATACGAGTTAACCCCTGTTAACAGAATTGATCACAATCAATAATACCACACAAGTTAAACACAGAACGACGAGCAAATAGCGAGAGGCGTCTGTTCCTCAACAGAGCCTCCAGAGTGAAGATAGTCCGCGGCCTTTGTACTCTTCCCCAGCAGGTGGACCAGAGGATGGGCAGCCAATGATGTTGGAGCAACCACACGCAGCATTTACATAATCACACTCAGCTGAAAACACTCACAGGCAGAGTAATGAGCAGACAAACATCAACAGTAACACCCCCCCCCCCTTAAGATACAAACCCAAAGTTTTGTGAACACACACTAACAAACTCCTAATAACACACACTAACATCTCAAACTCAACCTGGACAAGCATCGGCCAACACATTCTCTGAACCCTTTAATGACGGGTGTCTACTGTGGTAGTCCCGCACAATCAATCGTGATTCAAGATGGCGCCTGTGTCGGCCCGCCGCTCGCTCAGCTGTCTACCTTTAGCTTTCCTGTTTCTGTTTTATGTTTGTCAGAATGTCTCTGCTCTGCTCGTCTATGATCGCCAAGACCTCCTCCACCTCAGACCCTCACTGGAGTTGATACTGCTGCCCAAACTTACATCTGGCAACCAAAAATCGTCCCCCCCCCCCCTCTTCTGTCGGATATACCCACCTACCTGTGCCGGTTGCCCCGCATCCCGCCTCGCCGAAGCGCTTCAGACGACGGGGAAAGCGTGGTGGTGCACTCGTCCATCTGAAGGCATACCTGACGGCTTCTTCCGGGACCTATCCACGTCTCAGATGTCATGGCCCTCCCGCTGCACGTCATGTGCGGAATCGGTGGATTCGCCCTGTTTTTCCGGAGCTGCGGACTCTGCTAGGCCCGCTGGCAGCCCCTCCTGCCCGCCTGACTGCTCCCGGCCCGCGCGGCGTTCAACACGCACTTCTTCGTCAGCTGAGACGCACTCCACCGTCGGCAAGCCCGGAGCAAAAACTTTGTATGGCTTTGCTAAATGCTAGGTCGATAGCAAACAAAACGTTCCTGCTAAATGACTTCTTCACCTCCCGTGAACTGGATTTCATGTTCCTGACGGAGACCTGGGTCCACGCTGGCGAGTACACATCATTCTTTGATCTTCTTCCTCCTGACTGTACATTCTTCAGCTCCCCCCGTGCCACCGGCCATGGCGGGGGCATAGCTTCAGTGTTTAGAGCTAGCCTCCAATGCCGATTGCTTCACCCTGTAACTACCTATGCTAGCTTTGAGTTGCAGCTCTTTGAACTGACCCCGGCCTCGCCTATACTCTGCGCAGTTGTGTATCGTCCGCCAAAGCACAATAAGGATTTCATAATGACTTTTCTGACTTTCTGTCCGGGATCATGGTGAATTATGATCGTGTTTTGATCTCCGGAGACTTCAATGTCCATGTGTGTTGTGAGTCCAAACCTCTGGTTAGGGACTTTTTAAATCTCCTTGATTCTTTTGGTCTTGTTCAGTCCGTGGCTGGCCCAACACACGAAAAGGACACACTTTGGACTTGGTATTGTCGTTTGGACTGTCTGTATCTGTTGATGAAATATGTGCAGCAACGCGTATCTCAGACCATTTACCGGTTCTGTTTACAACCTCCATCCCTTCCGCAGGAGTCGAATCACGTGCCCCTGCGCGTCGTGTGCGTTCGATTAACCCCTTGACTGCCTCACAGTTCTCTGATGTTTTTAATGCTTCTCCTATCTGTAAATTAGATGTGAACTGTGCTTTTAATGCTGATGAGCTTATCTCCATGTTTGACTCTACATGCACACTAACACTGGATTCTGTTGCTCCTTTTACGCTTAGACGCACAAAAGTGCTCTCAGAGCCGTGGCTCAATGACTGTACTCGTGCTCTCAGACGCGCTTGCAGGCGTGCAGAGAGAAAATGGAAAAAGGATAAACTCCATGTCTCCCTGGAAATCCTTCGTGCTTCCCTCTCTGACTACCAGACGGCAGTCAAAGCAGCCAAAACAGAGCACATCTCTCTGTTAATCTCCAAAAACAGCCACAAACCTCAGGTTCTTTTTAATGTCCTCAACTCGATCATTAATCCCTGTGATGTTTCTTCTATTGTGCCATCGACTACTCTCTGTGATAAGTTTCTTAAATTTTTTATTGAAAAGGTATCTGCTCTTAGGCTAGCTCACACTAGTGCTACCCCAGATCCTGCTCCCTTTCTGTGCCCTGCTGTCCTCGACCACTTTGAGCCTGTATCCTTCTCTTCTCTCTCGGATGTGATCAAGCACCTGCGGCCGACAAACTGCACCTCAGATAGCATTCCCTCTCGCCTTCTCAGAGACGTTTTAGATTCAGTTGGAGCAAGTATTTTATTAATTGTAAACACCTCCCTTAGCTCAGGATGTGTCCCTGCTGCCTTCAAACATGCCGTGGTTAAGCCATTACTTAAAAAGAAACATCTCGACCCCTCCTTTCTCGAAAATTTTAGGCCCATTTCCCAGCTACCTTTTTTATCAAAAGCCCTGGAGAGAGTGGTCTACGCCCAGCTGCAGTCTTTTTTAACCACACATGGAATCCACGAAAAGTTTCAGTCTGGCTTCAAACCCATGCACAGCACTGAAACAGCCCTTTTAAGAGTTTTTAATGATCTGCTCCTAGCCGCCGACTCAGGTAGCCCAGCTGTCTTGGTGCTGTTAGACCTGACAGCTGCCTTTGACACTGTGGACCATAGCATCCTGTTGTCACGGCTTGAACAGTCCGCTGGCATCACAGGCTCTGCCCTTGCATGGTTCAGGTCCTACCTGACAGACCGTAGCTTCGCTGTGCAGCTAGGTGCCTTCTCCTCTGCAAAAGCCCCTCTTACCTGTGGGGTTCCCCAAGGCTCGATTCTGGGCCCCATCCTTTTCCTACTGTACTTACTACCCCTAGGCTCAATTCTCACAAAACATAATATTCCCTTCCACTGCTACGCCGACGATGTACAGATTTATCTCCCTCTCGAAGCAAGTGTCACACACTCATTACAACAGTTGATGGACTGCTTAACTGAGATAAAATCCTGGCTGAGCAAAAACTTTCTTAACCTCAACGAAAGCAAGACTGAGGTCATCTTTTTTGGACCCCAACCTCCAGCAACCCAGGTTGATATTCTAGGCTCCCTCCAACAGAACATCCTCCCTCGGTCACGAACCTTGGGGTGACCTTCTCCAGTACCTTTAAATTCGACAAGCAGGTCAGCAGCGTAGTCAAATCCTGCTTTTTTAAAATAAGACTTTTGGCCAAAACCAAGTCGTATTTATCTTTTAAAGACCTGGAAAGGGTTATTAACGCCTTTGTGACCTCGAGACTCGACTACTGCAACGCTCTGTACATGGGTATGGACCAGGCATCAATTAAACGCCTGCAGCTAGTCCAGAACGCAGCTGCACGTTTGCTGACTGGCCATAAAAAACGTGACCACATCACCCCAATTCTGGCCTCACTGCACTGGCTTCCAGTTCGGTTCAGAATTGATTTTAAAATCCTTTTATTTGTTTTTAAAGCACTAAATGGGCTGGCTCCGACCTATATAGCTGAACTCCTCCAGCGCTACACCCCAGCCAGAGCTTTAAGGTCTGCTGACCATCTGCTGCTGGTAGTGCCCAAGACCAGGCTCAAAACCCGAGGGCACCGAGCCTTCGCAGCAGCTGGCCCCAGGCTCTGGAACACTCTGCCCCTCCACGTGAGGTCGGCCCAGACCCTAGGGGTTTTTAAATCCACACTAAAAACTCACTTCTTCTCTCAGGCCTTCTAGTCAGAGCGGAGCACGACTCCTCACTATTCCCTGTGTTTGTTTTATATCTGTTGTAAATTATTGTCTTTTATTGTGATTTTGTGTTTTTAATGCATGTACAGCACTTTGGCTCGACCAAAAATCGCTTTTAAATGTGCTTTATAAATAAAATTTGATTTGATTTGATTTGAATCAGAGCCCATTGCAGGAGACGCTGATTGTGCTTGGACACGCTGGGGCAGAATATAAAGGGGTCATAACAGGTAAACACCACAATTGGCCAAAGGCTGGGTCCAACATGAATCTTAAAATGTTGTAGAGCTAACACCAACACCAGGATTCGATAAACTAGCTGACGAGCGTCGAGAAGTCTAGAGGCTTATCTGAGCCGGCGTGTTGCGCCGGTCTCGCGACATCCTCACAAGGAGGAGGGGGAGCCACAATTTCTGGCTTCTCCCCGGACACAACTTCATCGGAAGGCACAATCACAGGGTCAGATAATGATACATCAGGAACACTTTTACTCGCCTGTGCATGGGTATGGGTGATCAGGCCAATACCGTTTGGCGGGGACATATTCTGCCGCTGCTCTTTACGCTTCAGTGCTGCACAGATGGCGATGACATGTCCAGGTTGGTGACAGTAAAAGCACTCTCTCTCCTCTCTTGTTACATTAGACACATTCAACGGCTCAGTAGGTGGTGCGGCTGATACACGGCGCGATCTCTCAGTAGAGACCGGGGAAAACACAGATGTATGCATTAGCACATACTCATCGGCTAACACAGCAGCAGTGGAGAGAGAGTTTACCTTTTGTTAATTTACGTACTCAGCAATGCGGTCAGGCAAACATTTCTTGAATTCCTCCAACATAATCACTTACCTCAGAGAAGAATAATCAGGAGCTTTACATGAGGTAATCCACTTAGCAAACCACATCCCTTTTACTCTGGCCAACTCCACATGAGTTTGGTGAGGACCCTTCCTAAGGTGTCTAAACTCTTGCCGGTAAGCTTCAGGAACTAACTCATACACTCTGAGAATGGCAACCTTCACTGAGTCATACTGCAGGCTGTCCTCTAACGTGAGAGCCGCAACTGCTTTCTGAGCTTTTCCATGTAGTTTACACGTTACCATCAGAGCCCAAACTTCAGTCGGCCACCGCAACGCTGTAGCAATGCACTCAAAGGCACCAATATAGGCATCCACCTCAGTCTCACGGAAGGTTGGCACTAACGAAATGTTTCTACTCACATCAAAGGCCGGTGGAGGAGGTGGATGGGAATGAACTGGAGAGCTTTCTCCGACACGGCCAAAAGCACCTGATGCGCGCAGCTCGGACTTCCTTGTCTGCCTCAATTTCTAATTTCCGCACCTCTAGCTGGAACTGTGTCTGCCTGCTCCGCTCTTTATCCGCCGCCTCCAGCTGGAGACGGGCGAGACGGACCTTCAGTTTACTCCCTTCCCGAGAGTCTGAGCTGCCAGGAGACGGTGGATTGTAGGACGGTGCTTCAAACTGCCCGCCGTCCTCGCCGTCACCACCTTCTCCTTTAGCCAGGACATTAGGCACAGTGAGCTCAGCTTGTGCAGACAGCATCAGAAAACCCCTTTCCACCAACTTATCCACCACCAAAGCCTTTAATTCTTTTTTTACCATTTGCTTATTCACTGCGAGACTGAAATGTTGCGCTATCTCATATAAGTCGTCTCCACGACACTGAACTAACTGCTCATGAGAAGGACAGACCAAAGACGTCTCCAAATCAAAAGTTGCCATTCACTAAAACTGCACACCTTACCAATTTGTTTTTAGCTATAAAAAAACCACTTATAACCCCAGGAATTAGTTATTAATCCCGGACGAGCCCCCATGTATGTTACGTCCCGACTAGGGGAAGAGGAAAGCAACATACACCAGATTGGAATTGGTAATAATTATAAATGGTTTTATTATAAAGCAAGGTGAAACAAAATGGCATGCAGGCAGCCTGAAACAACAAAAGGACACCGGTTGACAAATAACCGAACAAAAGGAGGACTCAAAAGGCATACAGAAGAAATAAATACTAATATAGAGAACGAAACAAAACCTCCGTCTAAAAGTGTTACAACTAAATAAAGGAAGCTGTAAGAAAACACAGCTAAATAAGGTAACTGAACACTCTACTCTAAACACATATATCAACACGACACTAAGCACATACGAGTTAACCCCTGTTAACAGAATTTATCACAATCAATAATACCACACAAGTTAAACACAGAACGACGCGCAAATAGCGAGAGGCGTCTGTTCCTCAACAGAGCCTCCAGAGTGAAGATAGTCCGCGGCCTTTGTACTCCTCCCCAGCAGGTGTGCGCCGGCTGTGCGATGCGATTGGATGACGTCAATCCAATCACCATCTTCAGAGGCGGACCAGAGGATGAGCAGCCAAGATGTTGGAGCAACCACACAGCCCATTTACATAATCACACACACAGCTGAAAATACTCGCAGGCAGATTAATGAGCAGACAAACATCAACCGTAACAGCTACACACTCTCTTTGACTGAGCCGAGGGTCCCTGACAGCATCACACTGAGTATAGACGGAGCAATACTGAATCATGGAGAGCAACACTCAGAGATCCCCTCTGTCTTCATGGAGGGACTGCTTTGTAATAAAAGGGATCCGCATGTTGGCCCCTGTTGGTTTCAAGACAGAAATAAAAGAGTTGTGCACGCTGGCCGGACCAGTGGTGAGTAGCCTGTAGATGTAGGCCTACCTACAGTCAATGTCCATGATGATCTATTCTAAATAATGTACGAAATAAAACAATCAAAAGTAACATTAGTTTAATTGGACTATTATTAATTAAATGCGTGTTGTGTAGACAGGCCATGTTAACATTGAACAAATAGGCTCATATCTTATTATTATACTGTGTGGTCAGGGGAGTTTTCCCGGTGGGCCGGTAGCCGGTAGTACCGAAGTGGGCCGGTCGGACAATTCACTAGCACAGGGGCTCCCAACCCCCAGTCCTGCAGTAACACCTCCGCGGCCCGGTACCGGTCCGCGGAGGTGTTACTGCAGGGCCGCGAAATAGCTGTGAGTTTATCGTAATATTTGCACGATTATAAATATATACAAATATTTTATCATAATATTTTTTTCAAAAGGTGTTTAATGTTCGCACCTATACCAGTCATATTATTTCATCCAGTAGCCTAGTTAATCTTTCACCAGATAACCGTTGAAAATGGCTTTTATGATGTTCCGAGGGATTCGGCGGCTCAGCCTGGTCTCAGCCTCTTGTGTGCACGAGAAAGTTACCGGTGTGCCAAGTAGGAAGAGGAGCGCACAGGAGACAACCGTTTAATTGCAGACTGTTATGTTTATGTGGGGAAATGGCAGTGCATACATTATGATATATTTCAAACTCAGACTTCATTTTAAGGACATGTCGGCCAGGGGTGTAGAGCTATATGTTTATTTTATTAGCTTTTCTTTTTAATGACTGATTTTAAATGCAATTGTCTTAATGTCTTTCATTTTTTTGTAAAGCACTTTGAATTGCGTAAACTTGCCTTGCCTTTGTTTAAGCACCGGATTGGCAAAACAGGAGAGTAAACCAGTCTGCCTTGATCTATGAATTCATGTCAGGGACTCTCACGGTATCTGCTGCCCGCAGCTGTTTATAGAAGGAAAACCTCCTTCACTTCATGAAATGGCTGGAGGCAGCGAGACGTGTAACTCCGCCTCTGAAAAGTGCAGCACCAGCGCGCCGAGAGCTGTGCCTTTTTACGCACCGCCTTCGCTGTGTTTACCTTCATCAGAACAGCGAGTGACTGCAGGCTGCTACGTGTTAACCACACACACCTCTACACACGTCTCTACACACATCGAACTGCCCGATTACTCCCCCTTTTATTAGTTTTATGAAGGGTGTGTGTGTGTGTGTGTGTGTGTGTGTGTGTGTGTGTGTGTGTGTGTGTGTGTGTGTGTGTGTGTGTGTGTGTGTGTGTGTGTGTGTGTGTGTGTGTGTGTGTGTGTGTGTGTGTGTGTGTGTGTGTGTGCGTGTGTGTGGCTCTGCTCTGCTCTGCTCTGCTCTGCTCTGCTCTGCTCTGCTCTGCCCGACACCGGCATTTGTTTTCAAATGACCATGAACAGTAATGTACACACATCTGGCTAACTCCATAGGTAGCCTATGCGGGTGTTCCCAAAATAAATTAGTTTAATCTTAATCTCGATGTAGTGCTAAATGCTGTCGGACGTGCACCGTGCATCATAATATCTTCTGAAAACAAATGCCAGTGTAAAAACACACACACACACACACACACACACACACACACACACACACACACACACACACACCTCCTTTTATAATGCGCCTTCTCCTCGTTTTCCCATCACCGGATTATCTGTAAATCATACAAACAAACCCAAAACGTTGATTTATCTGTTTTCCCGTTTTGGTTTAAAAACTGAATAACGACACCGGTTCTTTTTTAAACGTTGTTAATATGTTTTGGATTGTTCTAGTATTTGTTCAGGCTGTTACAAACAATTAGCCTCTGTTGCTACCTGCTGGTGAGTAAATATTAAAATCAGTTAAAAGTGACAACCGGTCCGCGATTTTTTAATGTATCTGCCGGTTCTTGGCACAATAAAGGTTAATATATTACAAATGCACACATACAAACTGAAAGTAGTTCCAAGTTGTGTAATTAAGTGCAAGTCTATTGTAACATTGACTAAAGGACCTGTCCAGGGTTTCACTGATATTCATTTGATCAGCACTGCTGGAAAATGTCACACGATCATTTATGTCCTCTGCTCTGGTGTTTTGAGTGGTGTTGCCCTACACACCCACTATACGAAATGGAAATATGATGTCTTCAACAGCAAGTCTGACATCGTTTGAGGATACCAGCAAACACCACATATAACACTGCTCACACGTACCACAACACAGGGAATACGATTTTAAAAGAGTTAGCTTCTTTACAGTAGCTAACACTGAGGATGCCCTATAGTCACAGTCCACCTGTTGAAGACCCATGGACTAAATAATAGGCTCCATGGTAAAATGTAGTAAAACATTTATTTAAAAAGGCCCAAAATAGTTTGCAGGCAAAAAGGTAATTTAACTTACTCAAAGTTGAAGATAGCTGAAACACTCCCCAACAGTGTAAACTACTACACTGAGTATGTGTTTGTTGTTTTAGTTACTTTTGATTAATTTTTATTTTTCTCAACAGGTCTTGTCCCGTCTTATGGCTTTTACATTGGGTTTTGTAAGTACTATTTTCTGTAGCCATCTGGGTACGGTGGAGCTGGCAGGGGTGTCTTTGGCTACATCAGTAAGTACAGTACAGTAATGTTCTTCCAGTGAAAGATGAACCAATAAATAAAACCGAAATCATCCACTAATGTTTTGGTTAAATCCTCAGGTTATTAATGTTATAGGTATATCTGTTGGAAGCGGTTTGGCTTCAGCATGTGATACTTTAATTTCTCAGGTATGAGCTTTAGCCTGATATATAATATTTTTCATCAGGTGTGATAAGTATCGACTGAAAAATTAAAATACTTTCTGTTTTTAGACTTATGGGAGCCAAAACCTTCTGAGGATTGGGGTCATTCTTCAGAGCGCAATCCTCATTTTGTTACTGGTTTGTTTCCCATGTTGGGCAATTCTCATCAACACAGAGGCCCTTCTTTTGGCTGTCAAACAAGAGCCAGAGGTAGCCAGGTAAGCTGTGAACTGCTTTAGTTTGTTGTTTTATTCTTCTTGTTCTTTATTTATTGTAAGAAAAGAGTATACAGTGGAGGAAATACATTTTTGATGCCCTGCAGATTTTGTTAGTTTGCCCACTTACAAAGACATTAACAGTCTATAATGTTATAGTTTTCTTTTAGTAATGAGAGAGAGAATATAAAAAAGAAAATCCAGAAATTGACATTATATAAAAGATACAAATTGATTTGCATTTAACTGTGAGAAATAAGTATTTGATCCCCATGCAAAACATGTCTTAGTACTTGGTGTACAGTAGAAACCCTTGTTGGGCAGATGTCTTGTAGTTGGTCCCCAGGTTTGTGCACATCTCAGGAAGGATTTTGGTCCACTCCTCTCTGAAGATCCTCTCGAAGCTTCAGCTCCCTCCAGAGATTTTCTATGGGATTAAGGTCCGGAGACTGGCTAGGCCCCTCCATCACCTAAATGTGCTTCTTCTTTAGCTACTCCTGTGTTGCCTTGGCCGTATGTTCAGGTTTATTGTCCTGCTGGAAGACCCATCCATGACCCATTTTCAGTGTCCTGGCTGACGGAAGGAGGCTATCAGCAAATATTTTCCCGGTACACGTACATCCTCTCCTCGATGCAGTGAAGTCGTCCTGTCCCCTTAGCAGAGAAACCTCCCCAAAGCATAATGTTTCCACCTCCATGCTTAACAGTGGGGGTGGTGTTCTGGAGGTTATAGTCAGCATCTCTCTTCTGCCTTGCAGGCGCTTCATTATGGTGTAGTGTGTTACCAATAGTTTTCTTGGTGACTGTGATCCGAGCTGCTTTGAGATCATTAACATGTTCCTCCCGTGTTGTTCCCTCACCTTTCTCATGATCATTGATACCCCATGGGGCGATGTATTGTGTCGCCCGACTAAGGGCGATTGATGCTCATTTTGTCTTTCTTCCATATCTGTCTCCTTCTCACCAAGCTGCTTTCTGAAGGTCTTGTAGCCCATTCCAGCCTTGTGCAGTCATCAGAGGGTGCGGACCTCAGGGTCAATCTGTCCCTGAGGTCCTTAGACAGCTCTTTAGTCTTGCCCATGGTGGAGAGGTTGGAATCTGATTGATTGATTCTGTGGACAGGTGTCTTTTATACAGGTAACAATTTGATATTAACAGTACATTTTAAAAAGAAACAGGGCTTATGTAACCGGTCTGTGGGATTCATAATTCTTGTTTGTTGCAAGGGGATCAAATATTTACTTCCCACAGTTAAATACAAATACATCTTTTATATAATGTCAATTTCTGGATTTTCTTTTTGATATTCTCTCTCTCATTAGTCAAATAAACCTACCATTACAATTATAGACTTTTCATTTCTTTGTAAGTGGGTAAACTTACAAAATCAGCAAGCGATGAAATACTTATTTTCTCCACTGTATATTTCAAAGTATATTTAATGTTGATATTGAAGTAAGATTTTTTTCTAGGGTGTCCCAGTTGTATGTGAAGATCTTTTTGCCAGCTCTTCCTGTGAGTATTTCTAACCTCTTAGTATAAACCTATCCTGTCTGCATTCAAAAATAACATTGTTCTATATATATATATATATGTATATATATTAGGGTGGTCCTTAAAATTGAAAGTCGGAAAGTCTAAGCTCCAACCCCCAGAATTCATTCTATTAGTTGAGAAAACTCTCCTGGTGAATTCTTTCCTCAATCTGACAACATTTACCCCTACCTCATCGATCTTGAAGTTTCACCCAGAGGATCCCAGAGAGACGCTTTTTATCTGGGAATAAATATAGTTTATAAGGATTAAAATGAAAATGATTAAAATCAATCCTTGAAAACAAGTGCCATTTATTCCCAAAATGTTAGCTTTTAACACACAACAACATACAGTGTTTTATTGAGATTCAGATACCGTTGAATGAGATCTTTGCAATGAATACAAATAGGAACTTAGTGTGGCATTACAAGTGCGACAGTGTAAACCATTTTTTCACAAGTGCAGACAAGACAAAACAGTGAGTAATGAATAACAACAACATAAGACAAATCAGTGCAATGAGTGGACAAATCTGTGCAATGGAGTTGTATAAATGGTTACCTCATTACACAATTAAATGTATTAAACTATAACAAAAATCTTAAGCAAAATGTCTTTCTACCTCAAATACATCGTCCGACTTAGTGCTCCTGCTCCTGCTGGGCTGCCACACAGCTACTAAACTTCAAGGTTGATGAGGGAGGGGTAAATGCTGTTGGAATTTGAATACAATTCACCAGGAGAGTTTTCTTGACTATGATAACAAATTCCAGTGGTTGGAGCTTAAAATAAATGAATTCAAAAATGTACCTCTCACGAAGGACCACCCTAATATAAATACACTGAACAAAAATATAAATGCAACACTTTTGTTTTTGCTCCCATTTTTCATGAGGTGAACTCAAAGATCTAAAACATTTTCTATTTACACAAAATAACCATTTCTCTCAAATATTGTTCACAAATCTGAAAAAATCTGTGATAGTGAGCACTTCTCCTTTGCCGAGATAATCCATCCCACCTCACAGGTGTGGCATATCAAGATGCTGATTAGACAGCATGATTATTGCACCGGTGTGCCTTAGGCTGGCCACAATAAAAGGCCACTCTGAAATGTTCAGTTTTATCACACAGCACAATGCCACAGATGTCGCAAGTTTTGAGGGAGCGTGCAATTGGCATGCTGACAGCAGGAATGTCCACCAGAGCTGTTGCCCGTGAATTGAATGTTCATTTCTCTACCATAAGCCGTCTCCAAAGGCGTTTCAGAGAATTTGGCAGTACATCCAACCGGCCTCACAACCGCAGACCACATGTAACCACACCAGCCCAGGACCTCCACATCCAGCATGTTCACCTCCAAGATCGTCTGAGACCAGCCACTCGGACAGCTGCTGCAACAATCGGTTTGCATAACCAAAGAATTTCTGCACAAACTGTCAGAAACCGTCTCAGGGAAGCTCATCTACATGTCGTCCTCATCGGGGTCTCGACCTGACTCCGGTTCGTCGTCGTAACCGACTTGAGTGGGCAAATGCTCACATTCGATGGTGTCTGGCACGTTGGAGAGGTGTTCTCTTCACGGATGAATCCCGGTTTTCACTGTTCAGGGCAGATGGCAGACAGCGTGTGTGGCGTCGTGTGGGTGAGCGGTTTTCTGATGTCAATGTTGTGAATCGAGTGGCCCATGGTGGTGGTGGGGTTATGGTATGGGCAGGCGTATGTTATGGATGACGAACACAGGTGCATTTTATTGATGGAATTGTGAATGCACAGAGATACCGTGACGAGATCCTGAGGCCCATTGTTGTGCCATTCATCCACGACCATCACCTCATGTTGCAGCATGATAATGCACGGCCCCATGTTGCAAGGATCTGTACACAGTTCCAGGAGGCTGAAAACATCCCAGTTCTTGCATGGCCATCATACTCACCGGACATGTCACCCATTGAGCATGTTTGGGTGCTCTGCATCCATAGGCGGCGCGTGAGGCTCAGGTTTGGGAGGGCTAAATAACTTTTTTTTTACCTGACGCTGCCCGCCTCCGGCGTCTATAGAAAAGAGATCAATTCAATGAAAGCACCCCCTGCTGACCAATCAGAGCTTAGTGTGCGGAGTTTTAAAAGTCATATTACAGCCGTATGCAGAGAAGGCGCCGACGTGTCGCACTTGTCATTCATATCACATCATCAATCAGATCATCAATCATATAATATCCCAATATTTCCTTATCTGAGTCAGCTGAGCCGTATCTGGCCGTGCAGCACTTACATTGTCACATATACTGTATGCAGAAGTATTATTTTAAGCAACACATTAAGTTGACGAAACACTCAAATATAATTAAAGTCAGATCCACTCACATAATTCAAACACACAGATTATTTATTTTTTAACCAGTTGTTCTATATTCACCTTGCAGGTGCAACTATGTGGCTTGTATCCTGGATTATATGTGTAAGTCATTGATGTTTAAAGTTCATATTTGTCTAATATTAGTTTACTTTTCATTAATGAAGTGTGATGCTGCGCTGTCAGTACACTTGTCCCTGTTTGTCAGCCTAAGGCACACCTGTGCAATAATCATGCTGTCTAATCAGCATCTTGATATGCCACACCTGTGAGGTGGGATGGATTATCTCGGCAAAGGAGAAGTGCTCACTATCACAGATTTTTTCAGATTTGTGAACAATATTTGAGAGAAATGGTTATTTTGTGTATATAGAAAATGTTTTAGATCTTTGAGTTCATCTCATGAAAAATAGGAGCAAAAACAAAAGTGTTGCATTTATATTTTTGTTCAGTGTATGTGTGTGTGTGTCCAAATATATAATTGAGATATTTCCTTCTTTGTTGTAGGCTACATTCATGTATGCATTACAAACAAGTTATCTGCAAAACCAGGTAAGTGTATTAGATAACTATCTGATGAGATGAATTAAGAACAGGACAGGCTGATTACATGAAAGAGAAGTCATAAAGCCAAAATGTATCCAAAAAGGATATTAGCTGAAATGCTATTCGTCAGACTTCTATTGCAGTAATACAGAGTTGCACCAGGTTGCAAGTTGATGTGATATTAGAGGTCAGCGTCCGAATTATTATGAAAATCAGGTCAGGGCATATGAATGTGTATCAAATCTACATTTGGACCAAGGTTTTGTTTTGCATTTATTGACTTTGGTAAATCAAATTCACATCTTTCCTGTCCAGGTGCTGAGTTAAAAACCTGTAAATTCTGCATCTCAAGGACTCAACAACGCTATAGAATGGTCCCTTTACATTTAAAAGTTACAAATGCTCTTTATCAGGTACAAGGTATCATTTGTTAATCATACTTCTGTGATGGGATGATGACTCGGTGTAGGACAACCCTTCTCCTGTAGTAATCTTTGTGTTCTCACTTTGCCAATGTCTAACAAGACTATATGTCATTTATATTATATGTGGCTCTTCTCTCAGAGCATCATATGGCCGCCGGTAATCACAGGTCTTATAGTCAACATTTTCAATGCTGTCATCCAGTATGTCTTCATCTTTGTGTTACATCTGGGAATAGCGTGAGTATTGCCTATTGACTTGTTTAGTAACGCCAATATTGCTTTTTTTCTTCCACAAAATCAATATTTTGCTATGAAATATTCTTTACAGTGGTTCTGCTGCTGCCAACGCCATATCCCAATACTGCTTGGCTACAACTCTGTTTGCTTATATCATTTGGAAAGGTCTTCATAAGCCCACCTGGGGAGGTGAGTAACACATAGACTGACAGGGTTTGGCAAGAGTGCGGACCCAAATGCAGAACAAACAGGGGAGGCAGATATACTGTAAGGACAGGAACAAAAAGCTACGTTTATTAAAGCTGTACTTACAAAAAAATGGCAGGAGCAGACGAGGTGGAACAAAAAGAAAAGAAACAAAGAAAGAAAGAACTAAACGGGAACACTCGGGAGACACGGGAGGGCAGACCAGGGAAATCCAGAAAATGACATCAGAACCAAACCACACGAAAAACGACGACGAACTGACAAGGAACACAAGGGAAAGCAAGACTAAATACACAAGACAGGACACAGCTGGAGAGGGCAAGTGAAACTCAGGGGCAACAGATGAACACAATCAGGTGAACACAATCAGACAATCAAACAGGAGGGAAAACAGAGACAGGAGGAAAATACAGACATGAGAGAGGAGGGGAACACCTTTCAAAGTCAAACAGGAAACTGACAGACTGACTACTCAAAAATAAAACAGAAAATAAACCGATCAGGACATATAAGAGGCCCAGCATATCATTAGCAGATGCTAATGAATCATTCCAGGGTTGAAGAAATCTCAAAGTGGTAGGATTGTAGCTCAGAAGAAACAAAGTGTTTAGATTATACATAGTTTGGAAATAATAATGATTATTGCATTTCTTATTTGCCTATTAAAATATATGGAAAGCAAACATTGAATTATGATAGAAGTCCTCCAAGACAACATAACAATTCCTACTATATTAAGAGACAGATTCAAGGCTGTATGTGCAATATGTTGTTTCAGAAGCATCTTGTGACAGTTATTGATATATTGTAAAATAAAAGACCGTCATAAAGTGTGGTTACGTTCTTTAATTTATGAAGAAAATATCAATTTCCCCATATTCTCTCTGTTTTATTTAATATGTCAGCCTTTCTGCATACTGCAAAGGAACCCTTTACTGTGTATTGCTGTTTTTTCCTAGTTATTTATTTGCTTTTACATTTTTTATCGGAAGTTAAGATAATTTATATCATAGTTGATCAGACCGACTCAAAGATTAAATGATTGAGAGATTGAATTATTTATTGATTTGTTATTCTTCCAAACAGGCTGGACCAAAGAGTGCCTGCAGGACTGGGGCTCATACATGTACTTGGCCATCCCCAGCATGGTCATGACGTGTGTTCTGTGGTGGGCGTATGAGATTGGAAGCCTTTTGGCAGGTAATGCTACAGGCCACTTTGTGGTTTAAAGCATTACAGTGTGAACTAAAGTTAGTAAGAAATCTAACAGTTGTTTGTCATTAACAGGTCTAATAAGTGAGGTGGAGATTGGGGCTCAATCAATTGTGTACCAACTGGCAAATATTGCATATATGGTAATCTGTCCTCTCAAAATGACTGAATCTGCATAAACGGTTATGGTGTCAAATGAATGACCAATTTTTACACGCAGTGTCACAGCATTTTAACGTAGTATTTTTGTTATTAGTTCCCTTTGGGTTTCAGTATAGCTGGCAATGTAAGAGTTGGACAAGCGCTGGGAGGCGGAGACACAGAGCAGGCTAAGCTGTCTGCTAAACTGACAATATTCTGTGCAGGTCAGTATGCTCTTCAAAACTATTACTGTGGTTTATAATATCTTATACAAATGTATTTTAAGTCAAGATAATTGTAGAATAATTTATATTTAGAACTGTTATTTCACTAAAGAAATACTACAAGGTTGTCTTTGACCTGGAATAGCATGCCTTGAGCCAAAACGTTTTCAAATGGCTAGCTGAGCTAATTATTGTCACAAGATTCTCAGTATATTTACAGAAAATAAACATTCTTTAAAATGATGAAACCTGTGGAAAATAAGGTGTGTTACTCTTTAACACAGGGTCCATGTCTATATGTTGGTCAATTCTCCTTGGCAGCTTGAAGGGCCAGATGTCATATGTCTTTTCAGATAATGAGTGAGTAAAAAAACAAAAACCTTTGCAACCACAACCATATTCTTTACTCGGGGTGTTATGTTAACAAACACAGAGTAAGCTTTTGTATGAGGGAGATAATCGGTCTCCTAAATGACCTTTCACTATTACAGTATATCATTTATTCTCTACAAAGAAAACAGTGAACTTTGTCTACATATTCCTTTAAATATTAAC
Source organism: Harpagifer antarcticus (assembly GCA_902827135.1). NCBI lineage: Eukaryota > Metazoa > Chordata > Actinopteri > Perciformes > Harpagiferidae > Harpagifer > Harpagifer antarcticus. The sequence continues at coordinate 2,143,530 of CADEHL010001023.1, forward strand.
TTGAAGGAAATGTTTTGCTCCTTATCACTATGACTGTGACACCACAACTGAATTGAAAGGTTTAAAATAGTTATTTTTATGTTATCGTACTTTAAATTGTACTTATGCTTTTACTCTACTACATTTCAGAGGCAAATATTGTACTTTTTACTCTACTAGATGTATTAAACTCTCCTAGCTACTTTGTACAAATGAAAACACATGATACAACACGTGTTTTTTTTTATTTTAAAAAAATGTGTCTAAAACTGGCTCCACTTTGCCAAACTACATTATGAATAAGATTTGACATTTATAAGAATCATATTATTCTACAACACTGTAAAAGAGAGCCATTCTGTGTACTGAATACTTTTACCTTTAAAACACAAAGTACATTTTAATAATAATACTTCCATACTTAATTTCAGGATTTTTACTTGAGTATTTTAAGACGACAGTAAGTAAAGAAACTGAGAACTATTTCCACCACTGCATATTACAGAGAACATTTTTGGATATCTCCTCTTAAAAATCTTCAGAATATAAGCTTGTTGTATGTACAGCTACTGAAGTAGAGATTTGTGGCTCAGATTCTAGAAAAAAAACATTTTGAGGAAACTGATGTTAAGCAAATGTCATACATTTGGCAACATACTACATTAGAATAAGGGTTCAAATTGTATCTAAAATCTATTCAACTCCCCCAGTGGATTGAATCCAATCTCATGATGTCATTTTTACCTCCCACACACTGAACATTTGAGTCTCACTTCTTTCAGACAAATCCGGCAAAGGGTTACTGATGTTTTGTCTATATATACTCCATTCATGATCCTAGATGCACTATCAGTAAGTATTACGGAAATGTCATGCAAACAATAACTTATGATAAACCTATAGATTGCCTTTGCGAAATACCAGGTGCTTTCTTTCCTGTCTCACCATCTCTTCATTCTGTGTGCGTGGCTAGGCTTCCTTGGGAGGCATTTTAAGAGGAGTAGGTAAACAGAAGATTGGAGCCATTTTTAACTTTTTGGGATTTTATGGTGTCGGTTTTCCCATTGGTGTGCCACTGATGTTTGCAGCCAAATTGGGAATCATTGGTAAGATGTACAGCATGTTTGTGAGCCTTCAGCTTTTTGTTGCCACAATGGTGCTAACTGGTTCTTTTAAAGTTTTTAAACCGGTGTCTTTTTTTAAGTGTGAGAAATGCTTTATTCCCTCAGGACTATGGATAGGCCTTGTTACCGGTGTCTTTCTACAGGTCATATTCCTATCTTCTTATTTGTTAAGAATGAACTGGAATAAAGCTACAACAGAGGTAAGGAATTAAGAGTCTTCACATTCAGAGTCTAATAAATCTTCGCATTGTAAAAGGTCTTTATGAATAAACATTCATACATTGTTTTCTTGCAGGCTCAAATCAGAGCAGGAGTGGTTGGGAGCTCTACAGACACAAGTAAGACTCCACAAAACACTGCTAGAGTCTCCCTGTCTACTGTTCTTGAAATGGCTTGAGAAAAATGTTGAAACATGCTCAAAGTGACAGGTGCAGGGGACATCTTCAACAATATACCTAGTATATATACACAGTATTTATATAGTTTAGGTCATTTATCAATGCTTCATATATGACTTTAACTATTTAACAATTGTTAAATAGAGTCAGCCCTATATAGATCATTAATCTTCAGCAATTAGCTGTGAAATGAAGAATCCCATATATTAAATGCTGCTGTCATCTCAATAGAAGTTACTGTAACGCAGGGGTGTCCAAACCTTTTTCACCGACGGCCACATACATGTACAGAAAAATATACGAAGGGCTGGGCCACTCACTAGACTATATTGCCTCATAAGTTCAGTTATAAGTTAGCAAAATCAATCAAATGTAGGTAAATGATGCTTGTGAGTGTTGGCAGCTCATCCCTTACAACAGACGCCTCAGAGTGATTATAATAAATAATAAATAGGAAGGGTGTATTTCAAGCTTGTTATGTAAATAAGTCACTGGGCTTTTTTCTTATCAACTAAGATATGTTAGAAAATGTTTCCAACTTTAATTGACTGAATGTATTTGAAAAGTGGTCTTATTAACACATGAATACTACTGTGTAATATATGTTTACATTTATATTTAAGAAGTACAATATAAGACAAGCACAAGTTTCATTTGTGGGCCATATACTTTTTTTATTATTTGCTGAGGGCCGATTCAAAATGGTCCGCAGGCCGCATTTGGCCCCCGCTTCGTAGTTTGGACACCCCTGCTGTAACGTATTAAACTAAGTTAGGAATCAATAAAAACTAGAATCGTGCATCAAATGTTAACGCAAAATAGGAAGAGTTGAACGTAAAACACAAAATGTCAGATGAAATATTTTTCTAAGTTTAGAAAGTTTATATATGTTTATATGTTGTATGTCCAGGTCCACAACCAGAGGATCCAGGTCACTCACAGGACAGTGCAGGAACAGACACCGTGGAGCTGGTGGACCGCGAGGCGGGGGGCGCCGCAGTGAGTCCGGGAGACAAGGAGCCGTCTCTCAGAAGTCTGCTTCTGAGAGACGGCTCCTCCGTCTCTCAGAGGCCTGGTTCTGGCTGTCATGCTATTCATCCTGGCAGCTGGAATCCTTATTAACCTGCTGATCAATAACTTGGTTACATGATTGTGAGCAAAGTCTATTCTATTCAGCAACTCGAAGAATTCGAGGTAACCCCTAAGGCACTGCTGCACCGTCTGATGCGGATGTTTGTACTGTATCGCACGATGCCAAAGAAGAACATGCAGAAGACAGTCACAGGTGCAGGCGGGCAGAAAGTAATGAATGCAATACATAACTCTTGCTACGGTCTCTAGTGAATCCTCTCACAAACACATTCTGTCAAAGAAATTAAGTCAAACTACAGACATTGCCAAAACATTTGTATTTAATAAATAAAGTTTTGTGGTATTCTTGGAATCAACATTTTATTTGGACTTTTGGAGACACAAGTGCAGATGTAACATAAATATGTAATTATCCATTAATAATTTAATTGTGTAAAGGAAAATATTATTTCATCCATTGCCAAGAATTCATAATATTTTATGACATCGACTGGGAACAATGATTTAGGCAAGGCAAGGCAAGTTTATTTATATAGCACTTTTCAACACAAGGCAATTCAAAGTGCTTTACAAAAAATGAAAGACATTAAGAAAATGGCATTTAAATTGAGTGATTAATGATCTTATGGTTATCCTTCTATTGGGACCAGTGCAGTGGAGAACATTTCATCAGGGGTATACGTCGTATTGGTCCAGTCCAAAGTAAAGTTGGCCTCTGAATGCAGCATCTCTGGCAAAGGCACCAGGAAGTGCACGCTTGCTCCCACAGCCAGAAGTGAAACTGCCGCAAACATAACGGGGCCTCGTCTGAGGATCAGCTGAGTAGTGGAGAGACGGCCACCCTTCAGCTGCTGGACCACATGTCCCCTCTCTGTCTCTGTGTTCCCGTCATGGCAACCGGAGCTCACAGAAATGTAGCCGTCTACTGACTTTGGAGAAAGACATTGCCCGTTATTTTACTTGGTTGAGTCATATACAGTGGGGAAAAAAGTATTTAGTCAGCCACCAATTGTGCAAGTTCTCCCACTTCAAAAGATGAGAGGCCTGTAATTTTCATCCTAGGTACACTTCAACTATGAGAGACAGAATGGGTGGAAAGAATCCAGGAAATCACATTGTAGGATTTTTAATGAATTAATTGGGAAATTCCTCGGTAAATTAAGTATTTGGTCACCTACAAACAAACAAGATTTCTGGCTCTCACAGACCTGTAACTTGTTAACTGTATTAATGGCACCTGTTTGAACTTGTTATCAGTATAAAAGACACCTGTCCACAACCTCAAACAGTCACACTCCAAACTCCACTATGGCCAAGACCAAAGAGCTGTCAAAAGACACCAGAAACAAAATGGTAGACCTGCACCAGGCTGGGAAGACTGAATCTGCAATAGGTAAGGAGCTTGGTGTGAATAAATCAACTGTAGGAGCAATTATTAGAAAATGGAAGACACACAAGACCACTGATAATCTCCCTCGATCTGGGGCTCCACGCAAGATCTCACCCCGTGGGGTCAAAATGATCACAAGAACGGTGAGCAAAAATCCCAGAACCACACAGGGGAACCTATTCAATGACCTGCAGAGCTGGGACCAAAGTAACAAAGGCTACCATCAGTAACACACTACGTCGCCAGGGACTCAAATCCTGCAGTGCCAGACGTGTCCCCCTGCTTAAGCCAGTACATGTCCAAGCCCGTCTGAAGTTTGCTAGAGAGCATTTAGATGATCCAGAAGAGGATTGGGAGAATGTCATATGGTCAGATGAAACCAAAATAGAACTTTTTGGTAAAAACTTAACTAGACGTGTTTGGAGGAGAAAGAATGCTGAGTTGCATCCAAAGAACACCATACCTACTGTGAAACATGGGGGTGGAAACATCATGCTTTGGGGCTGTTTTTCTGCAAAGGGACCAGGACGACTGATCCATGTAAAGGAAAGAATGAATGGGGCCATGTATCGTGAGATTTTGAGTGACAACCTCCTTCCATCAGCAAGGGCATTGAAGATGAAACGTGGCTGGGTCTTTCAGCATGACAATGATCCCAAACACACCGCCCGGGCAACGAAGGAGTGGCTTCGTAAGAAGCATTTCAAGGTCCTGGAGTGGCCTAGCCAGTCTCCAGATCTCAACCCCATAGAAAATCTTTGGAGGGAGTTGAAAGTCCGTGTTGCCCAGCGACAGCCCCAAAACATCACTGCTCTAATAATAATAATAATAATAATAATAGATTTAATTTGTTAGCGCTTTTACAGGTGCTCAAAGACGCTTTACAGATATAGTGAAGGGAAAAGGAAGGAACAACAAATAAATATATAGTAAACAATCACACATTAAAAGCCAGATTGAAGAGGTGAGTTTTTGTGAGTTTTTTGAAGGTGGTGAGGTCAGTGCAGTCTCTGATGGGTTGGGGGAGTGAGTTCCAGAGGGAGGGGGGCAGCGACGGAGAAGGCTCTGTCCCCCCAGGTCCGGTGATTGGTGCGGGTGGGGATGGATAGGAGGTTGGCATCTGATGAGCGGAGGCAGCGGGAAGGGGCGTGGTGGTGCAGCAAGTCTGTGAGGTAGGGGGGGGCCTGATTGTTGAGGGCTTTGTGGGTAATGAGGAGGACTTTGAAGATGATTCTTTGACGGACGGGGAGCCAGTGGAGGTTCTGGAGGACGGGAGTGATGTGGTCTCGGGAGCGGGTGTGGGTGAGGAGGCGGGCAGCAGAGTTCTGGATATGTTGGAGTTTATTGATTAGGTTGGATGGTATGCCGTAGAGGATGCTATTGCAGTAGTCGAGTCGTGAAGTGATGAATGCATGAATCAGGGTTTCAGCAGCAGAGGAGGAGAGTGATGGGCGGAGACGGGCAATGTTTTTGAGGTGGAAAAAGGCGGTCCTGGTGATGTGATTTATGTGGTGGTTGAATTTGAGCTGACTGTCGAAGATGACTCCGAGGTTGCGGATGTGAGGGGGGGGAGATAGAGTGTGGCTGTCAATGGTGAAGTTGAAATTCTGGATGTCTTTGATACGGGATGGGGGGCCGATGATGATGATGTCTGATTTGGCACTGTTCAGTTGGAGATAGTTTGTTTGCATCCATGCTTTTATTTCTGAGAGACAGTTGGTGAGAGTGGAGTGTGTTGTGGGGGTGATGGTTTTTGTTGAGATATAAAGTTGGATGTCATCGGCGTAGCAGTGAAATTGAAGGTTGTGGCGACGAATTATTTTGCCAAGGGGGAGCATATAGAGGATGAAGAGGAGGGGGCCAAGCACCGAACCCTGGGGGACACCTTGGGACAGAGGAGCAGTGGAGGAGGTGCAGTTGTTGATGTTGATAAACTGATGTCTGTCGGTGAGGTAGGATTTCAGCCAGGAGAGTGCAGTGTCGGTGATGTTCAGTGATGATTCGAGGAGGGACAGCAGGATGGCGTGGTTGATGGTGTCGAATGCTGCGGTGAGGTCGAGGAGGATGAGGATGTTAAGGTTGCCAGAGTCAGAGGAGAGGAGGAGGTCGTTTGTGATTTTGAGAAGAGCTGTTTCGGTGCTGTGTTTTGATCGGAAACCGGATTGAAATGGCTCAAAGAGATCATTGGAGCTGAGGTGGGCTTTAAGTTGTGAGGCAACGACACGTTCAAGTATTTTGGACAGAAAGGGGAGATTTGAGATGGGCCGGAAGTTGGACATGATGTCAGGTGTGAGTCCAGGTCTTTTGAGAATGGGTGTGTGACAGCAGCCAGTTTGAGAGAGGGGGGAACTGATCCAGATCTGAGGGAGGAGTTAATGATGGTGGCGATGAGTTGGGAGATGGCAGGGAGGCTCTCTTTAACAAATTTGGAGGGCATTGGGTCAAGTGTGCAGGTGGAGTTAATTCCAGTCATGAGGTCGGACAGTTGCATGGGGGTCACAGGGGAGAAGTGGGACAGGGGGTGTGAGGTGAAGGGGGGGGAGCCAGGAGGGAAGGTGGGGGGTGCTGATGAGGGTGTCAGATTGCTGTAAATGTTGCTGATTTTGGTTTGGAAAAACGAGAGGAAGGAGTTGCACTGTTCGGTGGTGAAGGATGAGGTGGCGTTGTCACAGGGTTTGAGAAGTTTGCTGATGGTGGAGAACAGACGCTTGGGGTTGCTGGAGCCAGACTGAATGAGTTGTGAGTAGTAATTAGACCGGGCTGCTTTGAGTGCGTTACTGTACTGCTGGAGATAGTCTTTGTAGATTTGAAGATGGACTGTTAGTGTGGTTTTCTTGTGTTGGCGTTCAAGTTGACGTTTCCTTGATTTCATTTGGCGGAGTTCAGGGGTATACCAGGGGGCGGAGTGTATGAAAGAGACATGTTTTGTTTTTGTGGGGGCCAGTTCATTGAGACAGAAGGAGAGGGTGCTGTTATAATAGTCCACAAGTTCAGATGGGTTTTCCGAAAGTGGGGAGGGGGAGACAGACATCTTGCAGGTAATGGAGGCAGTGATTGCTGAAGGTGAGATGGATTTGAGATTTCTGTAGGTTATTGTGCGTTTTTGCTTTTGGGCGGGGATGGGGATGTTGATGTCCATGATGATGGCCAGGTGATCAGAGATGTGAAGATTGAGGCTGGACAGATGGTGGATGGTGAGACCAGTGGAGCAGACCAAGTCCAGGATGTGACCACGGCTGTGTGTTGGGAAGTTGATGTGTTGAGAGAAGTTGCAGCAGTGAAGGGTTTCCTTAAATTCAGAGGCATATTTGCAGGTTGGGTCGTCAACATGAATGTTAAAATCACCTAAGAGGAGAACAGATGGGGATATAGCAGAAAGCTGAGTGAGAATGTCAGAGAGATCGGAGAGAAAGGAGGGGTTTGGCTTCGGGGGACGGTAGATGATGGCTGTGACCAGGGGAGTGGGACCAGAGAGTTTAAAGATCAGGTGTTCAAATGAAGAAACATCAGGGATGGGGATTATGGTAGCTTTTATTTCCTTTCTGATAATAGCAGCTATACCACCACCCCGCCCTTGTGGGCGAGGTTTGTCAATGTATGTGAATCCTGCTGGGGTGATTTGATTTAAAGAAAAATAGTCCAGGGGTTTTTGCCATGTTTCGGTCAGATACAGAAAGTCCAGGTTATTGTCTTTAATGAATTCATTCAGAATGTGGCTTTTATTGTGGATGGAGCGTGTGTTGAGCAGGGCTGCTCTGAGGTGGCGTTGCATTGGGGGGGGTTGTGTGGACCGGGGGAGTGGAAGGAGATTGGTCAGATTCACGTGTTGTTTGTTGTGATGGCGTAGTATGGGCGTGTGACAGGACCGAATGGACGGGATGGAGTGTGGAGACGTGGAATGAAATAAAAACTTACGGCCAGAGCCTCTGTGTGAAGGACGGCGTTTGCGGAGTATTTCATAATCCGCGAGGATGTCCATGCAGTCCGGACGCAGGCGGTTATTGAAGGAGCGGAGATCTGACAGGGAGTAGAGCGGCGGCATGATCCGGTGAAGTGGCGCTAGCACGGAGCTAGCTAATGCTGGGGACCCGGGCAGCAGAGACCAGGAGCCGGATGACCGTGGAAGAAGGAGCGGTGTGAGTCCAGATAAAATGAGAATTATAATCCACAGCATATCAGGAGAATAATTCCAGTGGTTTCCAGAGGAGAATCGTAGGAGGTGCTGACAGCCTGGTGCAGAGTGGGAGCCGGGTGACTAGCCTACTAGCTGGTTAGCTAGCTTGATAGCTAGCTTGATAGCCGCCGGCTGTAGGCGGCAGGGAGAGACGATGTCAGCGGGGAAGCCGGCTTATCGCAGCGGGATGGGAAGACCCACACGAGTCGCGGAGTTAGGGTGGAGTTGGGGTGGAGACAGAAATGTTAGCTCAGCAGACTTCAGGGAGCCGAGGAGCCTGCTAGGTCCGATAATGCTAGCGGGCTAGCGGGCTAGGGACCGGTGAGCAGGAAAAAGCCAGCAGGTAGGAGATGACAACACATTTATCTGTGTCAATTTGAGATAGAGATGCTGCTATTATTTGCTAATGACTGACGTTTAAAAAGTAGAGAGCCAGACAGGAGAGGTTCTGATCTGGACTAAATAACTATATTTGGGCGGAGGGGCGGCGAACAAACAACGCCAGCACCCTCGGCGACCCGGGATATGACTAGAGGAGATCTGCATGGAGGAATGGGCCAAAATACCAGCAACAGTGTGTGAAAACCTTGTGAAGACTTACAGGAAACGTTTGACCTCTGTCATTGCCAACAAAGCGTATATAACAAAGTATTGAGATGAACTTTTGTTATTGACCAAATACTTATTTTCCACCATCATTTGCAAATAAATTCTTTAAAAATCAGACAATGTGATTTTCTGGATTTTTCTTTTCTCATTTTGTCTCTCATAGTTGAGGTATACCTAGGAAGAAAATTAAAGGCCTCTCTCATCTTTTTAAGTGGGAGAACTTGCACAATTGGTGGCTGACTAAATACTTGTTTGCCCTACTGTAGATGGCGAGCAGTGTCAAACTAGCCAAAGATAGCAAATATGTCAATTGATGAGGAAGCAGGCTTTGAAAAATAAATATAGATTAATTGTTGGGTTTGGCACTTACATTCACATTACTCACTCTCTGGTAATCAGTGTTGTCACCCGCAGTGTCTGACAAGGCATCCGTGCTTAATAAAGTCATGGGTGTGTTTTTCTGTGCTCGCTCCACAGCCTGCAAACAAATACAAACAACAACTTTACATTTCTCAAAATCTTACAATAGGTTTTAAATGCAAAATGTGTAAGGAGTCCAAATCATGAGACGCTGCTGAACGTGCCTCCTCTGTAATTGTCTTCCAGTTGAGCTTGAAGATGACAATGGTGTAGAAGGTGGATAATAAAACGACACAAATGAGTAGTCCCAGCCAAAAACCTGCAAAGAAAAATGTGTCTGTTATGGGAAGAGAAGGTTTCAAGTGAATGTTTTTTTAGTAAGTAAAAGGTCACTTCATGTAATTACCAATTATTCCCATTTTTGCAACAAAGGTCAAAGTAATGCCGATTGGAAGTGCTACGCCGTAGTATCCAAGGAAGTTGGACACAGCAGGAATCTTCTGTTTGCCTGTTCCCAAGAAGACGCCTGTGCACACACACTAGGATGTAAATAAAAATATCTCAAATTATTAAGCAGTCTCTCCATTGCCCGAGATATTGTATTTTCGGGATAGCTCAAATAAATTATATTTGCCTGGTTATGCTCACACAATGCAAATATAATCTGGTAATATATTATGTATGCTTAACTAACAAAAAATGGTCGACTCACCACAATACCATCAAAGAACTGAAGGAAACAGTAAGCATTCATCAAGTGCGAAACCAGACCTATGATCTTCCTGAAAAAAGGTTTTATTATTAACATCTATTTTTGTTGTTCAATATTTGTATGTAGCAATAGCAGTATAACAATCGTAGTTTTACAGTTATTGAATAGTGAGTGCAGTTCTCACTCATCAGAGGTAAAGATGTAGCCAATCACTGATTTAGTAGAGCCGAGCACAACACCTTCCACAACTGCGATGCTTGCTGGAAAAGAGGGGCAGTGAAATCTGTCAAATGTAAAATGTTGAAGAAATGAAATACAGATTAACAACATTTTTTATAACTGACCTGCAAGAGCGAAAGAGATCTTGCTGGTCAGGAGGGCCCTGGCAGTGTCTCCCGCACCAAGGGCATTTCCCACTCGGGCGCATGCTGCAGCTTGAATACCTAGAGGGAACTATGGATTTATTTTTAAAAAAAGAAAAAGTGTTAAAAAGAGTCGGCTCTTTAGAGTCTTTGGAAGTACGCTGACTCAAATTGAACATTCTTTGAGATCAAATATGTTTACAGAAAGTTTAAAAGTAAGAATATAATGCTCTGAGTTGTGGTTAGTACCATGTAGGTGATGAAAGCCACCATTATCACAGCATGTTGGGCTGCCAGCTGGTCTTCACCCAGCATTCCTGATTATCAGAGACAAGAATCACGATTTAAGAATGTAATCTAGTTTCATAAAATCAAATGTCTTACTAATATATATTAGTTGTGTTACCTGCAAAGAATCCACCAAACTCATAAAGCCACCACTCAAAGCATTTCATCATTGTACTGGGAACGGCCAGTTTCATGTAGGAGCCCCAGTGCTGCAGCGATTCTACAGACCAGCCTGCAGGGGGAGGGAGACTTAGTTGTGAACAGAGAAAAAACTTGGAAGATCAACAAATTGTTCCATGAGATCGTAAGGTCACCACAACTATCTTCCAAATATAACTGTCCCTCACCTCCCCATGTTTTTACATGGAGCTTCTTCCAGCGAATGTAAGCAAACAGAAATCCACAGATGTAAATCTGAGACAGAGCATTGGCTGCTGCAGATCCGCTGTAAGACATGCACACAGACACGGTGTTATCAGTGTGTTATAGTTGACATCAGATTCAAACTGAAATATGTGAGGACACTTACCCTACACCCAGATCCAGCCAGTATATTAAGATGTAGTTTGTCACCAAGTTTGCTATATTTGCCATAGCAGCAGCGTACATTTGTGGTAGTATTATACCCTGAGTACACAAACAGCAGATGATGCAATGAGGAACACTTATTGAATCATATTGAAAAAGATTTACTACGGTTTTATAAACTGACACATCATACATGGTTTAGAACATAAATGCACCTGGTTCTGCAGGTAAGACACTTGAAGAAGTTGTAGAAACATTGCCTACAGAGAAACATGATTAAGTTGTTTCTTATTTATTTTACAGCTTATGGAGCTGAAAACACTGGAAAATAATGGAAACGTGTGTAATATTCAGCTGAAAGGTAAGACTTACTGGTACTGCAGGAAGGAAGCTTGTAATATACACTTGGGCTATTCTGAAATCAAGATATTTTAATTCAAAAACAAACAGGCACTTATCAATCAATGACATTTGATATCCTGCCACCATTAAGATGATAGTGTTATCCTGTTTCCTTGTGGCCAAAGATCACTGGAAGATAAATAATACAGCTTTAAAGACACATTTTAAAATCTTTAAATATTTTTTGCAATTAAACTGTGATATATACTTCATACAATTGGTCATTTGTTTAACATTTGGAAAACTGATTCCAGTGAATGGGGGTTTACACCTTCCCCCACCAATAGCAATAGTATCACTTCATGTTTGGTGCTGTTAGTTACCTGGTCACTTCAGGGCTCTGGCCCATGCACAATAGGATGGCCTGGGCATTAATGAGCAGACCCCAGCAGGGCAGACAGAACAACAGCAAGATGATGATGCCCCGCTGCAGGATCACTCCCACCCGACGCAGGTTCTTACCACCAAATGTCTGCAAACAGAACAGACCATGTTAAACATTTTAGAAAAGGGTGTAATAAACAGTTGGCGTCTGGAGGAAAATATTCATTGGGCAAACCTGAGACACCAAAGTATCACACGCCAGCCCCAGACCAGTTCCTGTTGCTGCAGTGGTGACATTAATGGTCTGAAATTAATATGAAACATACTGGAATGAATGAGTCTTTTGTACACTCAAAGACTCAGATGCAAGCAATATTAATATGAATCATACAAGTAAAAATACTACAAATACTATTGATTAAATCATCATTTTCTTATTCTCTTGATAACTTGCACAAATCAAGCATGATTAGCACTTACAGCACAAGCTAATCCATAGCCAGCCATCACTTCATTTCCCAGACGCCCAGAGAACATTGTAACCACAAATGGCAACAGGTAGTTGAGGATTCGAGAGCACAGCTAGAAAGACAAACATTGACAATGGTTCACTTGATGCAGTTATAGTACTAGCTCACAGATGATACTTTGTACATTTCAGTAAATACAAGTTGCAATTAGCATGGCTCTCAGGCCGCGCTTGACAAATGACAAAACAAACTGACAAATCTTTGGCATCTTGCAGCCACCTCGCAGCCTCTGTGTAAAACCTGCCAACAATGTTTCAGGCGAATTGATTTCTGCTCCTCAGTCTCAGAGCTGTTTGCCTGACATTTTAAACTATTCTTTGGCAAAGTAAAAATGCTCATCAATCTTTTCATCAACATTTTAGCAATAGCAGCCTCAATCCACACAATCCCTTAGCGACAGAAAAAGGTATGAAAACAGTGCCTTACCAGAGGCCCTGTCATCCTCAGGATGTGGTACAGTTCCTCTCTGTGGGCCGCAGGAACCCTACGGTGCACCCACCTGCAGATTAAATTCCTGTCACTGGACCCCTCCATGTCTGCTGGCATTATTGCAGGTCCTTCTCCTGGATTATCTGTCTTTTCTGTCCGTCTTGTCTTGTCTTGTCTTCGTGGCCCTCCAGGATGTTGGAGAGGACATACATATTTGTTGCTGTCACAGCTGCTCTGGAATCAAGCCAACACCAGCTGAAACAACGCTGATTGTGAAAAACCAGAACAAAGCTTGCAGTCGCAACAAAGACAAAGACTTGAAAGCAAGAATGTGTTGATCTTGGTTAAACAAATCAAAAACAATGCACTGCCTACTGTACAACATGGTTTGGGTCAATGATTCACTGCTCAGGTTTACCATTACTCCAAAGATAAAACATGTACACAATGGCAGACTATAGACGGTTGGCATTGATTGTGATGATGTGATAATTCATTCTTTTCACGTGTTTTGTAAATGTCTAAAAGTTAATTGAAATGAAACTCATAACATAAATGAAGTATGGGATTAGAGATAATAGTTTATTTTAATAAATGCTGTGACCAAACTTTATGCTAAAGAAAAGTGTTTGACAGGGATTGTAAATAAAGACATTTAGGAGACATTTCTTTCGGACTGTTTTGATTAATTTGTTTAGTATTGGACAAAGTGGAGACTGCATTTGAACATAAACTAAAGTATAATAAGGATGGTCCACCCAGCCCTTTATGTATATGGTTTTCCTTGACGTGGCGCTTACATGAATAAAAAAGAATAATTACATTTTTGGAACATGAGGAGCTATATTAAACTTTACATGGTCAACTTTTAAAACCCCACACTTTCATTTGAATCTTTCTTTTTAATTTACTTTATTTTAATTGTGGCAACAAAATAGCACAAGTGGTTATGAATGATAATGGATGACATTACCTTAGCCTACAAACATAAACAATCCAGGAAGAGTGTTAGAGTTCAATGATTTATTGTCAATGCGTATGAATGACTCAGGCTGATGGGACCAGTGTATTGATTAAAGTAGAAGATACCAAAGCTCACAGAGAAACAAGTTGGGTAAAGTTCAAAACCAAGAAGGCAGTCCCACAGTTCCAGGTTACAAGATAACAGGGATCAGTAGCTCAAAAGCTTATGGCAAGAAGCAACAGTCAAATTGCAACTTTGACCAAATAGCAAACAGGTGTAAATGGAAAAAGGATTATTGTGAATTGATTTATTAAAGGCGTGAGAACCGGTAAGAAGGAGGGCAGCGAAGGTAATGAAGTTGGAGGGTAATGATCTATTCAGGAGGGAGGCGGCTTGGATAGGATAAAAAAACTGCAGGAAAAGAATGACAATGAACGGTGGAATGTGGCTCAAGAGGGGGAAAGGAAGGACGTGATAGTTCTCATTCATAACACTCCGTTCGATGTCTCACTATGGGATGCGCCTCAAGGCGTATGCAAACAGAAGCATCAATCTCATTACGCCAATCCTGATTGGCTGGTGATCTTGACGTCTACGTCAGGGAATCCACCCACCCTTTAAGTAGCTTGCGCTACGTCGCAGCGTCATTCAAACACCTCTTCCCGCTTCAGAGCACATCTCGAATATCAGTAGCCGGGCTAGCTTAACGGTCCACAGACTGAACCCAAGCTAACTGCTTTACTGCTTTGGGCTGTAACACGCCCAGGAAGCTATCGATACCCCCGGTTCGTGTGGGCATTGTGCCCGCTTCACCATCAAGAGCCTCCGCCGACGGCTAGCGCGCCAAGCTAGCCTGTCGGGACGGGACCCCTTCATGTCCGTTGATTCCCCGGCTGGCAATCGGGACATGGTGGCGACCGCTGCGGAGATTGAGCCCCGCACTGTGTCAGGCTGGGGCTCAACAACGGCGGTAGCCACGGAATCGGAGCCCCGCGCCGTGTCAGGCTGGGGCCCGGTGGCGGCAAGAGCGGAGCCCCGCGCTGTGTCAAGCTGGGGCTCCCAACTGGACCTCACCGTGGTTCCACCCGCGGAGGATGTCCTTCAGCTGGATTATATGGAGGAGGATGAAGAGGATGCCTCTGAGCTCCTCTTATCCGACTCGGATGAGCACGAAGACGACATCTTCGTTTCATCTGCCCAGGCTGCCAAGCCGGAGGCGATGTCCATTCCCCCGGCGAAAGCACACCAGCTTCGCCCTGCCTCAGTATGGACTTGTAGACCGTGTGCCAACGCGCTGCGTCCAGGCTGGACATCCTGAAGTGGCCAAGGAGACCTCCAGATCTCGCTATGAGGGAAAGAACTTGCCCCAAGCAGCGAGGATGAGGAAGCAGCTTCTCCCAGTCTTTCCAGAGATGCTGGACGAGGTGTCGGTCTCATGGAGAGACCGCCCTTTCAGCAATAAGGCCCCAATCCAGGGTGCCTCCTCTTTGGACTGTGTCGACATGGAGAAGCTTGGCCTGCTCCGCATGCCGCCCATGGAACCGCTGGCAGCCCACCTCCAACCGCGGCTGGCTTCGGCACCGAGCAGGAACCCCACGCTACCGGCAAAGGCAGACCGCTTCCAGTCAGCAATGACCGAACGAGCCTATAAAGCCGCAGCTTTGTCCGCCAGGGCGCTCAACGTCTCCTCGCTGCTGACCGCCTACCAGGCGGAGCTCTGCGAGGACATGACGATCAAACCTGAGCCTGCCGTGTGGGACGAAATCGCAGTGATCACGGACATTTGCCTCCGTGTGCAGCGCTGTGCAGTCCAAGCCACGGGCAAAGCACTGGGGATAATGGTGGTACAGGAGAGAGACTCAGGCGGCTTAGCCTGACGACCCTTCCAGACCGGCAAAAGAGGACATCTTGGACATGCCTATTGTTCCCGAGGGCATATTTGGCTCCGCTCTAGCTTCGATGCAGCAGCGGTGTGAATCCAAAAAGAAGGAGGATGAGGCTCTCCAGCTTTGTCTTCCCCAAAGGGTCCAACCGCCGCCTTCAACGGCCCCGCGGCAGTCCTTCGCTCAGGCTGCCTCACGTCCTGCCTGTTTCAAGATCCCGAAACAGCAGAGGCCACAGCCCGCCCCGGGTCTCCAGCCCAGACACGAGGCGAGGACGAGCTGGCCAAGAAAGTCTCCGGTTCCGGCAGCAGCCGCTCAGGCACAGCCGGCCCAGACTTTCAGCCACCAGACGAGGAAGAAGAAGAGGGCGGCCTGACAGCCTCCTCTCCTCTCCTCGATAAAGGAGCTGGAAGTTCCCTGTTCTCCAGCTACAGAACACGTTCCAGTGTTAGATGCTCATGTGTTTCCGGGGTGCAACCATGCCCCCATCTTCCCGCCGCCTCGAGTGATGTCAGAACGTCATCCTCAAGTTCGCGCCATGAGGGAAATGGACTTAACATCAACGACAGCAATCTCCGCTGCTCGTTTAAGTCACACAAACACATGTCATCACTATTGTCTTTTAATAAATAATTTTCCACTGTCGTTTCCAGGCTTAAAGCCAAGGGCGCAGTCAATAAAAATGAAAAGAAAGACAATAAAAACAATAAACAGTCTGACGTCTACCCCCCTTCTAACAGTGGCTGCTACCTCTCTCAGAAGGCGGACGATGGACGGGGCTGTGAAGGCATCACCGCCACGCGCATGCGCAGTGTCGACCGGGGTTGTCAACCTGGGGTACCACCGTGTTCAGACACTAGAGGGCCCCATAACACAACAAATAAAGACACACAGGGCAGACGACAGAGATGTGACATCTCCACTCGCTTTGAGAAGCGAAAAGTGGAGGATGCTCACAGATTCTGCTTGGGTTTTCAAGACAGTAACACGGGGTTACAGACTCCAATTCGCTGTCACCCCCCCTCACTTTTCGGTCATTCTGCATTCGTAAGCCCGGGGAGAGTCGGCCCATATTCTAGAGCAAGAGATCCTTTCGCTACTAGACAAGAAGGCTATATCTATAATACCCTCCGAACAGAGTCAGAGCGGCTTTTATTCCAAGTATTTCCTCGTTCCCAAACGGGGAGGGAACGGGATTCGGCCTATACTAGATTTGAGGGCTCTGAACAAATATCTCAAAAGATACAAATTCAGAATGCTCACTCACACATCTCTGTTGCGTCTCGTGCGCCAAAACGATTGGTTCACATCAGTCGACCTGAAAGACGCGTATTTCCACATCCCAGTATATTATCCACACAGGAAATATCTGAGGTTCGCCTTTCAGGGTGTCTGTTACGAGTACATAGTACTTCCCTTCGGTCTGTCTCTCAGCCCACGAGTGTTTGTACGGTGTAAACGTTAAGACAACAGGGTATTTGCCTGGCAACTTATCTGGACGATTGGCTCCTTCTCGCACAGTCGGAGCAAGAGGCTATTACGCAGACGAATGTCCTCGTAAAACACCTGCTCGACCTGGGTTTCGTAATAAACGCAGAAAAGAGCATGTTGTCCCCAGCCCAGACTGTACTCTTCCTGGGCCTACGCCTGAATTTGGTGCCCTTTACAACCCGCCTGTCAGCAGAGAGACTGAAAGCCTTCAGGGCTTGCCTCGCTCATTTCCAGCCACGCAAATATGTTCTCTTCAGATCATGTCTGCGGTTACTGGGGCTCATGGCGTCAGCCATCCTGGTGGTATGACTGGGACGCTTACACATGAGGGAGTTTCAGCGCTGGGTAGCTGCTCTCAGACTGGACCCCGTGCGTCATGGCGAGTGATGGTCACTATGAAATGCGCAATGACACTGCGCCACTGGCTGCACCCACATTTTCTAGTACGGGGCGTGCCTATGGGTGCTGTCCTATCGCGGAAGGTGGTCACCACAGACGCATGTCTGACGGGCTGGGGGGGTATATACGAAGGTCGACCTGTGAGGGGTCTCTGGAGCAGAGACCTCCAATGGTCACACATAAATTATCTGGAGCTTTTAGCGGTGTGCCTTTACATTACATTACATTGCATTTAGCTGACGCTTTTATCCAAAGCGACTTACAATAAGTACATACGACCAGGAAGACACAACCCTGAAGAAAACAGAATCATATAAGTACATCAGGTATCATAGAGCCAAACATTTCAAGTGCTACTCAGCTGGCTATAGATAAGCCAGTCCTATATTAGTATATAAGTGCCTTGTTATTAATTCTATCGCTCAAAGTGGAGTTGAAAGAGATGAGTTTTCAGTCTGCGCCGGAAGATGTGCAGGCTTTCTGCTGTCCTGATGTCAATGGGGAGCTCATTTCACCATTTTGGAGCCAGGATAGCAAACCCACGTGTTTTTGCTGATGGGAACTTGGGTCCCCCTCGCAGCGAGGGTGCAGCGAGTCGTTTGGCTGATGCAGAGCGGAGTGCACGCGCTGGGGTGTACAGTTTAACCATATCCTGGATGTAGGAAGGGCCAGATCCATTCGCAGCATGGTATGCAAGTACCAGTGTCTTGAAGTGGATTCTAGCAGTTACCGGGAGCCAGTGAAGGGAGCGGAGGAGCGGAGTGGTGTGGGAAAATGTTGGAAGGTTGAAGACCAGACGAGCCGCTGCATTCTGGATGAGCTGCAGAGGTCGGATGGCACATGCAGGTAGACCAGCCAGGAGGGAGTTGCAATAGTCTAGGCGTGAGGTGACGAGAGCCTGGACCAGAACCTGGGTGGCTTTCTGGGTCAGCTGGGGACGAATCTTCCTGATGTTGATGATGTTCCTCACCCTGAAACGCTTATGGAGCTGTGGACGTCTCCTCTCTCTGAGAGCGACGCACGTACCAGGAGTGATGAACCTCGGGGCAGAACTGCTGTCCAGAGGTGCACCACTATATGCAGACTGGACTCTACATCCAATAATTGTGAGTCAGCTGTGGGTGCCTTACGGCCAGGCCGCGGTGGATCAAAAGAAAACGCTCAATGTCAGCTGTTCTTTTCAATGCGCGATTAAAACGCACCGTTAGGCGTGGACGCGCTCGCGCACGCTTGGCCTCCGGTCCTTCTGTACGCGTTCCCACCCCTGGCTCTGATACCCCCAACTCTGGCCAGAGTGAGAGAACAACGCCACACACTGATCCTAATAGCTCCACACTGGCCTGCAATGTACTGGCTGGCGGAGATATATCAGCTGCTGTGCGGGCAGACGTGGCAGCTCCCGCTACGCAGGGACATACTGTCTCAGGCGGGGGGGACGATTTTTCACCCACACCCAGAGCGCTTGGCACTATGGGCCTGGCCCGTGAGTGGTATAACCTGAATACAGTGGGACTCCCTCAGAAGGTGATAAACACTATTCAGAGTGCAAGAGCTTCCTCCACCAGGTCCCTCTATGACTGTAAGTGGAGGGTGTTTTGAGGAGTGGTGCCTTCAAAAAGGACACATCTCTTTTCAATGTCCTGTCGGGGTGATTCTATCATTTCTACAGGACCTGATTGATAAACACAGAGCTTTCTCTACGATCAAAGTGTACCTGGCTGCTATTGCTGCATGCCATGTGGGCTTTGAGGGAAAGACGGCTAGCCAACATCCCTTGGTCTGCCATTTTATGAAAGGGACTCGCAGGCTCTTCCCTGTTTCCAGGTCACTGGTGCCCTTATGGGACTTGGCAGTGGTTTTAGATGGGCTCACTCAACCTCCATTTGAACCCCTGGAAGAAGCTGACATGAAACACCTTTCACTGAAGACAGTGTTGTTACTGGCTCTGGCATCTGCCAAGTGAGTCAGTGAAATTCATGCGCTCTCTGTACATCCTTCATGCACTCAGTTTGCCCTGGGGCAAACGAGAGTGTTGCTGAAGGCCAACCCTGCCTTTGTACCTAAGGTGGTTGGCTCATGTACCCCCATTATCATTGAGGCATTTCCTCCGCCACTGTGTTCCTCTGAGAAACAGCGGCCGAATTTGCTGTGCCCAGTCCGTACTTTACGCACCTATATGGACAGGTCAATGTGGAGGAAACTTCTGTGTAGCAATGCTTTGGGAGTCACCGACTCAGGAAGGAGACACGGGATGAGCAGGAGTTCTGATGTAAAACACTGACATTTAATACAAGCATCGGCCGGAGAAATTCACATCACAAGTCACACAGTCAAAGGTTCTGACTGCACGTGGATTGCCATGTCAAATCTGAATCACCCTCTCCTCTTGGTAGACCTTTTAACCAGTTTACAGAGAGCCAAATCCACATATTGGGGGAAGAAGATATCTGTGAACACCTGGAGACACTGAATCACTTATCTGACTCTAATGGCTCTGTGGCCGAGAGTTGTCATAAAACTATTAATGTCAACAATAGCTGAAACTTCCCACTCCTTAAGACAGATAACAGACTTAGAGTTGGTCGTAAAACGTCAACCGGCCGAAAGGTCAAATATCATAAGTAAAGGCAAAATTAATCTCTATCAGTCAAAAGAGTTTTGATGCAATGACCAACTCTTTGTATCCTGGGCTAACCCTCATAAGGGCAAGCCCGTTACCAGGCAACGGCTCTCCCACTGGATTGTGGAAACGATTGCTCTGGCTTATACGAGTCAGGGTTTGTAGGCACCAACGGGCCTGCGTGCTCATTCTACTCGTGGACTGGCTACATCAGGGGTGGCCAACCAGTCAGAGGTTAAGAGCCACATTTGTTCCATGTTACTGCAAAGAGCCACATCAAACACAGTCACTGATACCGCTTGTTTCAGTTTTTTGTTTTCTGGAGACAAGATTTCAACCACGTCACTGATGCATTTTTGTGGCATTGGGATATATTTTTTAAATCCTCTGGAGCAGAGAGGAGCTGTGGATTATTGTTATTGATTAATGCATCAGAGTTTCTTAGGGTCAAAAACATTAAACTCACAACTTAAAATGAAAGCGTTTAGTTTATTTAATAAAAGAGCACATGTTCAATGTGAAAAGTGACAGTAGATATAGATTATTTGCAATTTGGTGCTATACAGGACTGTCTCAGAAAATTAGAATATTGTGATAAAGTTCTTTATTTTCTGTAATGCAATTAAAAAAACAAAAATGTCATACATTCTGGATTCATTACAAATCAACTGAAATATTGCAAGCCTTTTTGTCACGGTTGAGTGAAGGAAGCAGGACCCAAGCGCAGATAACTTTGATAATCCTTTATTTCAAGGCTAAAATGGAACGAATACAGACAAACACAGAACACTCACCGGTGAAGTCCGTCACCAACAAAAGAAGCACCGACACTGAACACAGCACGAGACAAGACTAAATACAGGGAGGGATAATTACAAGACACAGGTGAACACAATCGGCAAACGAGACACAGGTGAGGAGGGAGGAGAAAAACACAAGAGCCACAGGTGAACACAATTAGCTAACGAGACACAGGTGAGGAGGGAGGAGAACACACAGGGACACTAACGACAGGAGGAAAACATGACAGAGAACAGTGAAAACACCCAAACCTAGACAGAACTGTGACAGAACCCCCCCCCTCAAGGGACGGATTCCAGACGTCCCTAAACCCCAACACAAAAATCCAAAAAAGTCCAGCAGGGTGGGTGGAGGGGGTCCGGAGGACGGGACTAAGCTGACCGCCCAGGAGCCCAGTAGGGGACCAGGAAGGGATCTCGGGCGGACGGCCCGGGGGCACGGCAGAAGCCGAGAAGGGGGACTCGGGCGGACGGCCTGGGGGCAAGGCAGAGTCCATGGTGGGGGTCTCGGGCGGACGGCCCGGGGGCAAGGCAGAGTCCATGGTGGGGCGAAGGCCACAGCGGGCGAACTCAGGGGGCCGAGCATGAGGGCGAAGGCAGCGGCAGGAAGAGTCAGGGGGCCGGGCTCGAGGACGAGGGCAGCGGCAGGAAGAGTCAGGGGGCCGGGCTCGAGGACGAGGGCAGCGGCAGGAAGAGTCAGGGGGCCGGGCTCGAGGACGAGGGCAGCGGCAGGAAGAGTCAGGAGGCCGGGCCCGCGGACGAAGACCGCGGCTCACAGAGGGTCGGGATCGAGGGCGAAGACCACGGCAGGAAAAGTCAGGGGGCCGGGCCCGAGGACGAGGGCAGCGGCAGGAAGAGTCAGGAGGCCGGGCCCGCGGACGAAGACCGCGGCTCACAGAGGGTCGGGATCGAGGGCGAAGACCAGACAGCTCCGGAGGCCGGGCAGGACCCGGTGTCGGCCGGACAGGAACCGGAGCCGGCGGGACAGGCTTCGGCAGGATCCCCCACGGAAGAGGACCAGGAGTTGGCAGTACCCCCGGCAGGAGAGTAGACGGCGGGACCTCCAACGGCACAGGACACAGGGTTGGCAGTACCCCCGGCAGGTGAGTAGACGGCGGGACCTCCAACGGAACAGGACATAGGGTTGGCAGGACCCCCGGCAGGAGAGTAGTCGGCGGGACCTCCAACGGGACAGGACATGGGGTTGGCAGGAACCCCGGCAGGAGAGTAGTCGGCGGGGCCTCCAACGGGACAGGACATGGGGTTGGCAGGACCCCCGGCAGGAGAGTAGTCGGCGGGGCCTCCAACGGGACAGGACATAGGGTTGGCAGGACCCCCGGCAGGAGAGTAGTCGGCGGGGCCTCCAACGGGACAGGACACAGGGTTGGCAGGACCCCCGGCAGGAGAGTAGTCGGCGGGGCCTCCAACGGGACAGGACACAGGGTTGGCAGGACCCCCGGCAGGAGAGTAGTCGGCGGGGCCTCCAACGGAACAGGACATAGGGTTGGCAGGACCCCCGGCAGGAGAGTAGTCGGCGGGGCCTCCAACGGGACAGGACACAGGGTTGGCAGGACCCCCGGCAGGAGAGTAGTCGGCGGGGCCTCCAACGGAACAGGACATAGGGTTGGCAGGACCCCCGGCAGGAGAGTAGTCGGCGGGGCCTCCAACGGGACAGGACACAGGGTTGGCAGGACCCCCGGCAGGAGAGTAGTCGGCGGGGCCTCCAACGGGACAGGACACAGGGTTGGCAGGACCCCCGGCAGGAGAGTAGTCGGCGGGGCCTCCAACGGAACAGGACATAGGGTTGGCAGGACCCCCGGCAGGAGAGTAGTCGGCGGGGCCTCCAACGGGACAGGACACAGGGTTGGCAGGACCCCCGGCAGGAGAGTAGTCGGCGGGGCCTCCAATGAGACCGGACAAAGGGTTGGCAGGAACCCCGGCAGGAGAGTAGTCGGCGGGGCCTCCAACGGGACAAGACATGGGGTTGGCAGGACCCCCGGCAGAGGGCTAGTCTGCGGGACCTCCAACTGGACAGGACATGGGGTTGGCAGGACTCCCGGCAGAGGGCTAGTCTGCGGGACCTCCAACTGGACGGGACATGGGGTTGGCAGGACCCCCGGCAGAAGACTAGTCTGCGGGACCTCCAACTGGACAGGACATGAGGTTGGCAGGACCCCCAGCGGAACCTCCAACGGTACAGGACATGGGGTTGGCAGGACCCCCGGCAGAAGACTAGTCTGCGGGACCTCCAACTGGACATGAGTAGGGGCTTGAGTGGGGACTCGAGAGAGGGCTTGAGAGGGAACTTGAGAGGAAACTGGAGAGTGGACTCGAGAAGGAACTCGAGAGGTAACTCGAGAGGGGACCTGAGAGGGGACTTGAGAGGGGACCTGAGAGGGGACTTGAGAGGGAACTCGAGAGGAGACCTGAGGGGAAACTTGAGAGGTGACTCGAGAGGGAACTCGAGAGGGGACTAGAGGGGGGACTTGAGAGGGAACTCGAGAGGAGACCTGAGGGGAAACTTGAGAGGTGACTCGAGAGGACACTGGAGAGTTGACTTGGGAGGTGACTCGAGAGGACACTGGGGAGTTGACTTGAGAGGGGACTCGAGAAAAGACTCGAGAGGGAACTCGAGAGGGGACCTGAGAGGGGACTTGAGAAAAGACTCGAGAGGGAACTTGAGATGGGATGAGGGAAGGGACTAGAGAAGTGACTCGAGGAGGGACTTGAGAAGTGACTAGAGAGGGAACTCGAGAGGGGACTAGAGAGGGGACTTGAGAGGGAACTCGAGAGGAGACCTGAGGGGAAACTTGAGAGGTGACTCGAGAGGACACTGGGGAGTTGACTTGAGAGGGGACTCGAGAAAAGACTCGAGAGGGAACTCGAGAGGGGACCTGAGAGGGGGCTTGAGAAAAGACTCGAGGAGGGACTTGAGAAGTGACTAGAGGTGGGACTGGAGAAGGGACTAGAGAAGGGACTAGGACAGCTGGGGCCAGAGCTAAGGCTGGAACCATGGCTGCTGGGGCCAGAACTGGGGCTGGAACCATGGCTGCTGGGCCGGTTCTGTAGCCGGAACCATGACTCTTGGGGCTCGGATTGCTAGCCTGGACTTGCGACTCCTTCTCCTAGAAGCCGCCTGAAGGCTCCGTGGACCTCCAAAAGCCAGCCGAGTTCCAGAAAACGCCTCTTGGACAGGAGCAGGAACTGGGGCGGAAGCACTGGTTGACTCCAGACGGAACACACCGAGACGTTTATAGTCCGCAGGCTGGAAATCACACGCCCAGATGAAGTTCAACATCCAGTCAGGTAAGAACTTCACCAAGTCCGGTTTCTCCATAGCCAACCGGTGCGCCTCTACCAGAGCGGCCTCCTTCTGCCGAACACTGGACGCTCCCCTCCACCAATCATAGCAGCAAGCCAAAGCAAATGAAAAATGCTGTAATTCCACCTCAAATGGGTCATCTGCTGGGTCCATCTCTGGTCGGTGCTTTCTGTCACGGTTGAGTGAAGGAAGCAGGACCCAAGCGCAGATAACTTTGATAATCCTTTATTTCAAGGCTAAAATGGAACGAATACAGACAAACACAGAACACTCACCGGTGAAGTCCGTCACCAACAAAAGAAGCACCGACACTGAACACAGCACGAGACAAGACTAAATACAGGGAGGGATAATTACAAGACACAGGTGAACACAATCGGCAAACGAGACACAGGTGAGGAGGGAGGAGAAAAACACAAGAGCCACAGGTGAACACAATTAGCTAACGAGACACAGGTGAGGAGGGAGGAGAACACACAGGGACACTAACGACAGGAGGAAAACATGACAGAGAACAGTGAAAACACCCAAACCTAGACAGAACTGTGACACTTTTATTATTTTAATATTGCTGATTATGGCATACAGCTTAAGAAAACTCAAATATCCTATCTCTAAATATTAGAATATCATGAAAAAGTATACTAGTAGGGTGTTCAACGAATCACTTGAATCGTCTAATTAACTCGAAACACCTGCAAGGGTTTCCTGAGCCTTGAAAAACACTCAGCTTGGTTCAGTAAACTAAATCACAAGTATGGGGAAGACTGCTGATCTGACTGCTGTCCAGAGGACCGTCATTGACACCCTCCATCAGGAGGGTAAGACACAAAAAGAAATTTCTCAAAGAGCAAGCTGTTCACAGAGTGCAGTTTCAAAGCACATCCACAAAAAGTCTGTTGGAAGGGGGAAATGTGGCAGGAAACGCTGCACAACCAAGAGAGATGACCGCAGCCTTAACAGCATTGTGAAGAAGAGTCGCTTCCAGAATTTGGGGGAGCTTCAAAGACAGTGGACTGAAGCTGGAGTCCAGGTATCAAAAGTCACTGTTCACAGACGTGTCCGGGAAATGGGCTACAATAGCCGTATTCCCATGGTCAAGCCACTTCTGAACTCAAGACAACGGAAGAGGCGTCTGACTTGGGCTAAGGAAAAGAAGCACTGGACAGTTGCACAGTGGTCCAAAGTCCTCTTTTCAGACGAAAGCAAGTTTTGTATTTCATTTGGAAGTCAAGGCGCCAGAGTCTGGAGAAAGGCTGGAGAGGAGCAAAATCCAAGTTGCTTGAAATCCAGTGTGAAGTTCCCACAGTCAGCGATGGTTTGGGGAGCCATGTCAGCTGCTGGTGTTGGTCCACTGTGTTTCATCAAGCCCAGAGTAAATGCAGCTGTGTACCAAGAGATTTTAGAGCACTACATGCTTCCGTCTGCTGAAAAGCTCTATGGAGATGAGGAATTCATTTTCCAGCATGATCTGGCACCTGCCCACAGTGCCAAAACCACCAGTAACTGGTGTACTGACCATGGCATTACTGTCCTCGATTGGCCTGCAAATTCCCCTGACCTGAACCCCATAGAGAATATGTGGGGTATTGTGAAGAAGAAGCTGAAAGACACCAGACCCAACAATGCTAATGAGCTAAAGGCCGCTATTGAAGCATCCTGGGCATCCATAACACCTCAGCAATGCCACAGGCTGATTGCCTCCATGCCACGCCGCATTGATGCAGTAATCCGTGCAAAAGGATTCCCAACCAAGTACTGAGTGCATTAATGGACATTTTCAAATGTTTGATTGTGTTTTGCTGTTATAAATCTTTTTTTTTTTACTTGGTCTGAGGAACTATTCTAATTTTTTGAAATAGGATTTTTGAGTTTTCTTAAGCTGTATGCCATAATCAGCAATATTAAAATAATAAAAGGCTTGCAATATTTCAGTTGATTTGTAATGAATGCAGAATGTATGACATTTTTGTTTTTTTAATTGCATTACAGAAAATAAAGAACTTTATCACAATATTCTAATTTTCTGAGACAGTCCTGTATATATATATTTAAAAAAAAAAATTATATATATTTTTTAAACACCTTGAATTTCAGGGGGGGTCGCAGCGCCCCTCCAGCACAATGGTAGGGGAAACACTGGATAGTGTTTAATCAACGATAGGTCCCCCCCCCCCCCTCAAAGGTGATTGGTTCACTGCATTGCAGGTATTATTGTGATTGGCTCTTGGGCCACATCAAAATTAGACGCGCTGTCATCCTCTCATACTGACACCTGACACCACACATACACACGTAGGGAGAGCCGGGACGAAAGTAACACGGGACGAAAGTAACACGGGACGAAAGTAACGGAGCGATTTTATCTGAGCCCAAACAACTTTGACCGGCCAAATTACGTCAGAATTATCAGCATTCAATACTTAACAGACCTACTAAATATCAGGTTTAACTGTCAGGAGTAGCTAGTGTTGTCACGATACCAACATTTTAGTTTTGATACCAAGTCAAGAATTGCGATTCCGATTCTTTTTCGATACTTTTCTTAAAAATAGGGAAACAGTCTTAAATGTAATTATTGTGCTTTATTTCACACCAGAACCATAACACCAACTTTTAAACAATGAGAACAATAAATAAAATAAATGACAAGAATTCGTATTAAATAAAATTAATACATTTCTTACAGACAGGCCTCGTGGTTTACGTAGGCTTGCCCTCACTGTCAGAGATATCGCTAAAATACATCCAAATGTCGCTTCTGGAGTCTTTTTTGTCAACAAGCCGAGGCGCAGCGGCAGTTGCACTCCCACTTGCAGCCATGCTTCTCGTTTTCTCACATGCTCTGGCAGCTAGCGCGTGCACGAGAGAGTTGAGGCACTTCAGCGTGCTTGAGAGGGGAGGGACTGCAGGCACGGCTGCAGTGCAGGGAGTGGAAGCAGAGCGCTGAACACACACGGCTCTTATTAAACGGCGCTTTCTCACCGGAGTACTTTCCCCCGTCATTCTTAAAGTACCGATACTAATGAAACGGAGGAATCGTAACGTTTTTAACGGCAGGGTATTGCGGTACCTTTCAAGTATCGGTACACCGTGCAACACTAGTCAGGAGTCAGTGTCTCTCCCTCAAACTCACACAATTCGATATGAACTGAAGAGCCGCATGAAACTAGGCAAAGAGCCGCATGCGGCTCGAGAGCCGCGGGTTGGCCACCCCTGGGCTACATCCTGGGCTTTGTTCAAGGGTGTTTCCATCCAAGACATTTGTGCAGCAGCGAGCTGGTCCTCACCGCTCACTTTTGTCCGCTTTTACAGGCTAGATGTCTCTGCTCCCGTGTGTGGCCCGCGCAGTGCTGGGCCCCGTGTTAAGACAGGGTTCTACCTGTTAAGTTCTGGTTGTTTTGGTGATTTTCGAGATAAGCATGTCTAGCAATACGGGAGTTTCAATATCCCATAGTGAGACATCGAGTGTTATGAATGAGAACTATAGGTTACTTACGTAACCCCAGTTCTCAGAGTAACATGAAGTCCTCGGTCCTCACTCGACGAATCTGCCAGATAATTACATGTTGTTGGACGATCCAGAGGGCCTCTCTGCAGCCCTAAGTCTCCAGATCCTCTTGTGTTTTTTCTTGGACGACTCTCTCTGCTCACTGGAGACTCTTTCTGCTAACAGCCAGCTCCCCTCCTTTACTGCCATCCTTTTTGTTTGTGTTAGCGATTAATTTTGTCTTTACTTAAGATATTTGACCTTTCGGCCTGTTGATGTTTTACGACCGAACCCTAAGTCTGTTATCTGTCTTAAGGAATGAGAAGTCTCTGCTATTGCTGACATTACCAGTTTTATGACCGGTCAACTCTCGGTCACAGAGCCATAGAGTCAGATAAGTGATTCAGTGTCTCCAGATGTTCACGGATACCTTCCCCCAATATGCTGATTAGCTCACTGGTTAAAAGGTCTATTCGACAGATAGGCTGATCAGAATTGACATGACAACCCACCCGTGTAGTCAGAACCTTTTGCTGCTGTGACTTGTGATATGAATTCTCCGGCCGATGCTTGTAATAAACTACCAGTGTTTGACATCAGAACTCCTGCTCGTCCTGTGTCTCCTTCATGAGTCGGTGACTCCCCCTGCATTGCTACACAGAAGTTTCCCTTACAGTTTGCATTTTTCTATTGCACTCCTAAAGATCCTTACACATGCCAGTCTCTGCTTTGGGATCCAATAATTATCAGATTGTCACAAGTTCACAACCGTTTGCTAAGCCATGTTTCGTGGCTGTGCTAATGCTGTGCTATCACAGTCTCACGGCATTTCGTGATGTAGTCACGAAATTCATCTATTGATTTGTGTATACCAACACGATTTTGCCATTTTCTTCGTGTCCCAGAACGATTTTAAAAGCAATTGGTAGTATGTTTCGTGCCTGCACCAAATAATAACAAATTAGAAGGAAAAAAGGATGACAAAAAATACAGATTTCAGTATTTTGAGGCTCTGAGCCCCATTTCTTTTCTTCGCGGACGGCAAAAAACTCAGACATTATACAGTTTAAAATAAAAGGGATAGGGTTAGGATTAGGGTAAGATATTGAGTAAGAAAATGTTTTTATGAACCCCACAGCTTCCGGTATTCCAAGACCCGACCGGACAAAAAGACGTGGTGCAGGCACGAAACATACTACCAATATAAATACATTGCTTTTAAAATCATTCTGTGTGACACGAAAAAAATGCAAAAATCGTGTTGGTGAACACGAATCAATAGATTAAATACATTTCGTGACTATAACAAGAAATGCCGTGAGACTGGGTTGGTGCTATGCAGGGCTTATGAGCTCGGCTTGTGCGCAGTTCTCAGCGCACCAAGTTAATCAAGTCAATTTGCACATTTCATGGTGATGCTCAGCCTCTCCCCTTAACTCCTAACAGTCATCATCATGTCAACCACAACACAGAGAAATACTGATAGAAATGTGTGTGTAGTTGTTGATACATTGCTGACAGAGGGAACTACATTTGAATACAGATTTAAGAAATATCAGTTTTTGAGCATGTCATAAGCATGTTTTGTCTTGACTATATTACAACTATTTTATAAAAATATAGTATAAAATATGGGTTCGCAGCGTATTACCCAATAGCGACAGCCTTAGAGGGCTACGCCTATACTCATAGAAGCTGGAGTTACAGTAGGTAACTTCATTTTTGAGAGCATGGCTGGAAAAAGTAACAGTTCTGTTATCAAATGATGTTGTCTTTGCTGTGCTGTTTTGATTATGTTGAAGGCCAGTTGCTCTAGTCTTTGTTGTCCTGAAATTCCAGCTAGCTCTGAGACAATTTGAATTTGAGGCTTTTAAAATTAGCTTAACATACTTTGTGTAGCCACTCAACGGGGGCGCTGCTCAGTGGCTGCCCTGCGGTGTTTCACGTTGGCATTTTGCTTGTTTTAGTTTGTTTGCTTGAGTGCTTGTGACTGTCTTTTATCTCGTCACCTCCCCGAATCGAAGAAATCATGGATCTGGCTCTGTGGTTCATGATCAGCCTGTTTATAGTGATTTTAAACAGCTATTTCTTCCATGGATATAACCACTATGCTGCTGGCGGCACAGCCCGAGAAATACATTATAGCAGAGAAACGTTGTTGCTGCTGCGCAACACATCTCCGGATCTGTTACAGGAGTTCTTACCGAACTGTTTTAAAAAGGACCCTTCTACTTATCGCACAAAGCGAAAACGCGGATGCAAAGGAGGCATCCGTCACCGGCTGACAAGGTTAGGAAATAAACTCCCTCTGCCTACCGCTCTACTCATTAATGCGCAGTCCCTGAGAGCAAAGACGGACGAGCTGTCAGCCAACACCCGCTACCTGCATGAATATCGGGATGCATGTGTCTTAGCGATCACGGAGACATGGCTGGATAACAACATCGAGTCCAGTGTAGTGGAGCCTTCCGGGTTCTCGGCGTTTAGAACCGACCGAGACCCGGTCATCACCGAGAAGGTACGCGGGGGCGGAGTCTGTCTTCCCATCAGGGACGAGTGGTGTCGGGCAGTGGTGATTAGAGAGCAATTGATTAGAGAACTGCTGTGTGTCTCTCTACGACCATTCTATCTTCCCAGGGAGTTTCCTCAATTATTCTTCACTGTGGTGTACATACACCCCAAAGCAAATTTTAACAAAAGGCGCATTCACACTGCGGTACTTTTCCCACAAAGGTTCATGCGAACTTAGTTCAGTGAACTCTTTTATCGCGTTCACACCAAAAAGAGCCGGTACTAAATATAGCTCTTTTCTCACAAAAGAGCCGCTCGTAAGTCCCTGCTAGAGAGCAGGGACTTTCGAGCGGCTCTTTTGTGAGAAAAGAGCTATATTTCTGATTGGCTGGGCGGATTGCAAACCACGCCCCGTAAAACTTCCAAAAAGTTTTGTGAAGCCGCCATTTTATTATCCTCGCATTAGCATTATTAGCATTAGCATTAGCCCAGCGCAGAAACGCAGAGAGACTAACTTATGGCAACACAAAATAAAACATGGGAGCGGTGGAGATGAGGAGGTGTCGGCGTTCTGGCGATTTACTCGGAAGGCTTCAGTAGAAGCTGCTGGGAGTCCCAGCAGCTTCTACTGAAGCCTTCCCCAACTCCGGAGACTTCCGGCCGGGGACTTTGGGCGGCAGTATCCGCCGTGAAGTTGTTTGTAGCCTGCCAGTAAACCCAAAGCAGAAGAAGAAGAAGTGAAGTCAGCGGCTTCATTTGCCTAATCCACCCCCAGAGACTTTTTCCGGTGTGAACGCGATCTGTACTTAGTTCATGCGAACTAAAGAGTTTGCATGAACTAAGTTCGCATGAACCTTTGTGGGAAAAGTACTGCGGTGTGAATGCGCCTAAAGCCACCGAAATCATTTTTAATCTCTCTCAGAGACTTGAATCACTTTCTCCTGATGCGCCTAAATTCTTTCTAGGAGATTTTAATAACTGTCCCGTTAAAAAGGGAGAAGACTCTGGATAGGCTATGTGCTTTGGAACTGTTAAGGGCATTATGCTGCATCCCCGCTTCCACCACTTGGGACATCTGACCACAGTGTAGTCCACCTACGCCCTGTCTATCGGAGGCTACTTGAGAGGGAGAAACCTCAAGTTAAGACTGTCAAAATGTGGAATAATGACAGCATTATGGCTCTGCAGGGATGCTTTGACTGCACTCAGCGGGAAACATTCAATACTCCCGATATTAATGAACGGTTTGCGACAGTGTCTAGTTATATTGATTTTTGTGTCGATTCTGTGATACCCACTAAGTCTTTCAAAATATATTCGAATGACAAGCCCTGGGTGTCTCACAGTTTAAAGAAGCTGATTATTCTGAAGAAAAAAGCTTATAAAAACCAGGATGAGTTTGCTAGGAGAAACATACAGAGAGATATTAAAAGACAAATACAGTTAGACAAGTATAGCTATAAGGAGAAGCTGGAGGCAGCTCTGGCCTCTGGTAATCCCAGAGAAGCATGGCAGGGAATTAAAAACATGACGAATGCTCCACATACCGTCTCCTGTCTTGATCAGTGGTGATGGAAGGGAGACGGCAAATCATTTGAACACCTTCTTCTGCCGGTTTGAGAGTAGCAACAGTATTGAGGCTGACACTGTCATTCCCCCCCCCCCCCCCCCCCCCCCTCCCTCAATATGACTATTGAGGAGTCAGAAGTCATCCATCTCTTCAGGAAGTGTAATATGCGAAAAAGCCCTGGCCCCGATAATATTGAAGGAGCTGTTTTAAAACACTGTGCAGAACAACTTGCACCTGTATTTACAGAAATGTTTAGGTCCTCCCTTAATCTGCAAAAAGTCCCTTCACTTTGGAAAACATCCACAATTACAGCACCTTTTAGATCCCATGCAGTTTGCATATCAGGCCTCTAGAGGGGTGGAAGATGCTATCGCAACCCTCTTGCATCTTCTGCACACTCACCTCGAGACGCCAAAATCCCATGTAAAGATTCTATTTGCCGACTTCTCATCAGCTTTTAACACCATTAAGCCAAGTATTTTAGCAAATATTTTAACTGAAGAATTTTCACTTGAACCTGGTCATATCTCCTGGATCGTTGACTTCCTCAGCTGTAGAACTCAGCAGGTCAAAATAGGCATGCGCTCCTGCATCAGCACTTTTCCCAATAGGCACTTTATTAAGTATGCAGATGATACGGCCCTGGTCAGCCTCCTCTTTGATGAGGCAGAGGAGCATGGGCCTGTACTTGACTTCTTTATTAACTGGGTGAGAAGTCAAACCTGCTTCTAAACACCTCAAAAACAAAGGAGATGGAAATTGATTTTTGATAGCGAGCCCATTCAATGTGTCACTGAGTACAAGTATCTTGGTGTCGTGCTTGACCACAAGCTCAGATGGGATGTTTGGTCTGAGAAAATAAATGCTAAGTCTCAACAAAGAATGTTTTTTTACGTAAATGATTGTCTTTTAATGTCGGCAACAGAATGTTGAAGATGTTTTATCATGCTTTTATCGAAAGTGTGCTCTCCTTCGGCATCATATGCTGGTTCGGCAACGCAACTGAGGCACAGAAAAAGTCAGTCAGGAGGGCCGTAACATTGTCCAGTAAATTGACAGGAATCTCATTTGCTAATGTAGAATGCTTATATAAGGACAGAGTTTTAAAATTGGCACACAATATTGTGAGTGACCTGAGGCACCCTCTTGCCTCTTACTTTGAACTGTTGCCATCCGGGGGAAGATATCGTGCCCCTGTTCAAAAAGAACAGATCTAGGCTGTCTTTCATCCCACAAGCCATCACACTCCTGAATACATGATGGCTAGGACGCACTGTTTACCCAGCTGGTCTGGCCCTGTCCCCCCTATTTCGCAAATGAGGGCCTATAGGCCCCTTGTCATGTCTGCCGATATCTGGTTTTCTTATGTCTGTTTGTTTTTATCTGTGTCTATGTTGTTGTTAGTGATGTATTGTCTTATCTTTTTAAATGCCTCTGTGATGTGCTGCAACCCATTTTCCCCTTGGGGACTAATAAACGAATACTACTATACTACTACTTATGCTAAACCAACCTACTTTAGGCCAGCGATTGCATTTATCTGCTCTGAAAACAGGCCAGTCATGAGATTCAATGAGGCTCTTATTCTTATCATTGGTAAATATGTGGTAACCTGTAAGATATAATGCATTTATCACACTGCAGATAACCATTAACTTTGGTCGTATGTGTGAGACAGGACTTCTGTAGTATGGGAAAAGCAGGAACCGACCCTCAGTCTTGAGGTCACCCATTTGTTAGATTCCCTGCTGTGGAGGGTGATGTGATTTCCTGCTTGGGAGAACCTGCTTCTGGAATGTGGTTATAGCAAGGAGCCGTTTTATTTGTTTTTTGTTGTATTTATAAGTCTGTATGTAGCTCAAATAGGGCTCTCATATAAAGGGGCGCCATGCGTGCATGCTTTAAAGGTATGTAAGACAAATACTGTGTTTGTGGATTTTGCAAGAATAACCGGGGCAATATTATTTAAGCTGCCACAACAATATCACCCAAAGCTCTGATAAGTCATAATTGAATCTAAATTGCAAACAAGTATTTTCTCCCACCATCAGTACAATATAAGCATTTAGTATTAAGATGGGAACACTTACAGTATTGTAGCCACCCTGTATATAACCTGTATAGGGTGCTCTGTGTGTCAATCTACCATCTCGCATCTCTCAGCCAATCACAGAGGTGCTCAGTAATGCTGGTCAGTGTGCAGGTCTGTGGTTGGGGGAGCAGAGGGGGAGGGCTGGCCAGCGTATGACGTTGACCCCACTCTTGGAGTTGGAAGTTAAAGAGTTTAGTAGTGCTGCTGTTGAAGTTGTGACCTGTTCTGCATGTATTGAACGTTCTCTGCCCTGTTCCCAGTGAGTTATTAAACCAAAGAACTACACTCCTGTCTCTGACCCCTGTGGAACATTACAGTATGTTACTTCGACTTATTTTACTCCAAGGGTAAATAAATTCTGAAACTTAATTATTCAACAACATCTATTAACATTTCAACAAACACCACTTTTATTTTGCCATGACAAGAGAGATGGTCTAAAGAACCTTGTTCACTTGGAGATAAAAGGAAGAAGGACTGTAACAAATGTGTACTGCTATTTTCAAATCATTATTGAATCTCTTGAATCAAAATATTAGTTCAACCTTTCACTTACTGCATTTTTCATAAAATCTGCCACTATTTTAGTCGATTTTCTCACAGATAACAAGTTTTTAATGCTTTTTGACATTATGCACAAACAATGATTGTATGATCTAGGATCTTAGGGTTAGCCTTCTATTGGGACCAGTGCAGTGGAGAACATTTCATCAGGGGTATATGTCGTATTGGTCCAGTCCAAAGTAAAGTTGGCCTCTGAATGCAGCATCTCTGGCAAAGGCACCAGGAAGTGCACGCTTGCTCCCACAGCCAGAAGTGAAACTGCCGCAAACATAACGGGGCCTCGTCTGAGGATCAGCTGAGTAGTGGAGAGACGTTCACCCTTCAGCTGCTGGACCACATGTCCCCTCTCTGTCTCTGTGTTCCCGTCATGGCAACCGGAGCTCACAGACACATTGTCCACTGACTTTGGAGAAAGACATTGCCCGTTATTTTTTATTTAATTGAGTTGCATAGAGAACAAGCACAGTGAGATTTAAAGAGAGATTATCAGATATTTGGTTTCTTGGATTTCACTGTCCTATAGGAAATAGTTAATAGCAAAACATTTAGGTTGGTAGTTAAAGAATAAAACGTAGGCCTAACTTACGTTTCCATTACTCGTTCCGTTGTCCGACAGATCCGATAATGTCATGTATGCCTTTTTTTTAGCTCGTTTCACAGCCTGAAGAAAAGAAGATATGAAGAACATAACTGCCAATTTGTCTGGTCTTCAACCTTCCAAAATTTTCCCACACCACTCCGCTCCTTCGCTCCCTTCACTGGCTCCCGGTAACTGCTAGAATCCACTTCAAGACACTAGTACTTGCATACCATGCTGCGAATGGATCTGGCCCTTCCTACATCCAGGACATGGTTAAACTGTACACCCCAGCGCGTGCACTCCGCTCGGCATCAGCCAAACGACTCGCTGCACCCTCGCTGCGAGGTGGACCCAAGTTCCCATCAGCAAAAACACGTGGGTTTGCTATCCTGGCTCCAAGATGGTGGAATGAGCTCCCCATTGACATCAGGACGGCAGAAAGCCTGCACATCTTCCGGCGCAGACTGAAAACTCATCTCTTTCGACTCCACTTCGAGCGATAGAATTACTAACAAAGCACTTATATACTAACATAGGACTGGCTTATCTATAGCCAGCTGAGTAGCACTTGAAATGTGTGGCTCTATGATACCTGCTGTACTTATATGATTCTGTTTTTCTTCTGGGCTGTGTCTTCCTGGTCGTATGTACTTATTGTAAGTCGCTTTGGACAAAAGCGTCTGCTAAATGCAATGTAATGTAATGTAATGTAATTTGTCTTGGCAGCTGATGCTGTAGAACTAAAACAACTTTTGCATGTCTTGACAGCTAATTATTATTTATCATTGGTCAATTGCATACCTCCTTTGTCATCCGCTTCCAGTTGAACTTAAAGATGACAATAATGTAGAATGTGGATTGTATGACAACACAAATGAGCAGTCCTAGCCAAAAACCTGGAGAGAAAAATAAGACTTAGTACACAAAAGGCTTCATTTATAATAACCTGCTATTAATACCCATTTTATTATTTGTCATGGATGATTGTGTTAATAACAAACAACAATAACTTATTATGATTACCTAAAATTCCTAATTTCGCAACAAACATTAGAGTGACGCTCAGTGAAAGTCCTATAAGGTAGTATCCAATGAAGTTGGCCACAGCTGGTATCATCTGTCTTCCCGTACCCAAGAAGACGCCTGTGCACACACACTAGGATGCGGAAAAACAACATTTCATGTTTCACATATATGACTTATTTTGGCATCATACTACTATTGTGCAGGCTTGTAGACTTACCACAAGACCATCAAAGAATTGAAGGAAACAGTAAGCATCCATCAAATGTGAAACAAGACCTATGATCTTCCTGAAACGATAATTGAGATTGTATCTTTCATGCAGCAGATTTACTCTATCAACTATAATGTAGTTATTGAATAGTGAGTGCAGTTCTCACTCATCAGAGGTAAAGATGTAGCCAATCACTGTTTTAGTAGAGCCGAGCACAACACCTTCAACAACTGCAATGCTTGCTGGAAAAGAGGGGCAGTGAAATCTGTCAAACAGTCAAATGTTGAAGAAATTAAAGGCTATTTACCAATATAGGCTTCAACAACAGAACATTTTAATAACTAACCTGAAAGAGCGAATGAGATCTTGCTGGTAAGGATGGCCCTGGCAGTGTCTCCCGCACCGAGGGCATTTCCCACTCGGGCGCATGCTGCAGCTTGAATACTTAGAGGGAACTATGGATTCATTTAGGAATCAGAAAGTATGAACACAAAACAGTGGGCCATTGAGAGTGCTCAAAAGATTAAAAAAACGTTAGTTTATGAGTACCTTTACAGTAAGAATATAATGCTTTATACATCTTAATGAGTTGTAGTCAGTACCATGTAGGTGATGAAAGCCACCATAATCACAACATGTTGGGCTGCCAGCTCGTCTTCACCCAGCATTCCTGATCAAAAGAAACAAAGACAAAGGCTTTGATGAAATATCACTGTTTACTTCTCAAATAATAGGTTCAAAGTAGTTATTAATAATATATATATATTACCTGCAAAGAATCCACCAAACTCATAAACCCACCACTCGAAACATGTCATCATTGTACTGGGAACAGCCAGTTTCATGTAGGAGCCCCACTCGTGCAGCGATTCTACAGACCAGCCTGCAGGGGGAGAGAGAGACTGAGATATGAAGAGGGAAAAAGATAGAGTGTACAGAGTGATGCATGGGGAAATCATGAAAATGAAATCCGCACCTCCCCATGTTTTTACATGGAGCTTCTTCCAGCGAATGTAAGCAAACAGAAATCCACAGATGTAAATCTGAGACAGAGCATTGGCTGCTGCAGATCCGCTGTAAGACATGCACACAGACAAGGTGATATCAGTGTGTTTGATTGTTGAAATTGATTCAAACTGAAATATGTGAGGACACTT
Organism: Harpagifer antarcticus; assembly: GCA_902827135.1. Taxonomy (NCBI): domain Eukaryota; kingdom Metazoa; phylum Chordata; class Actinopteri; order Perciformes; family Harpagiferidae; genus Harpagifer; species Harpagifer antarcticus. The sequence goes on from CADEHL010001023.1 coordinate 2,180,911, forward strand.
ACCTAACACCCAGATCCAGCCAGTAAATGAAGATGTAGTTTGTCACCAGGTTTGCTATGTTTGCCAAAGCAGCAGTGTACATTTGTGGCAATATTATACCCTGAGTACACAAACAGCAGATGATGAGGAGCACTTATACCTTTCCCTTCCGTAATTACATTAGATAAGACAACATGTTTTCATTTTTTTAAATCAAATAACATTGGCGCACCTGGTTCTGCAAATAAGACACCTGAAGCTGATGGAGAAACATTGCCTATAAGAAAACAAAATATATTTGTAAGCTCTTTTGACAGATTTGAAGGATAACAGTATCCCTACATCAGTGAATATGTATGTAGTTTGCTCATAAAGGTGAAATATTACAACTTACTGGTATGGCAGGAAGAAAGGCTGTAATATACAGCTGGGCTATTCTGAAATCCAAAAGTGTAGAGATAGTGAAGAGACAAAGACTCTAAATGCTTCAGAAATCACAAAGTGGTGTTAATATGTTGAGATTATCCTGCTTAACATAACGTGTAAGTATCCTAAATGTGTGTTGGCCACGAAGTTTGTTGTTCCAAATGCGGAAATCTAATGGCCAATGCTTTTTGTCGAAGAATACCTTGCCATGCTAACTTTCGGGTCTGGCCTTCCAAAATACGTGATCACTGCACCACTCGACAGAAGCACGAGTTACATAGTGATGTCATTATGCTATGGAATAAAACAAAGGAATCCAATGGAGGCTAGGAGGCGGGGGATTGCAGAAAACAAACTCCCTCTGGCCTGAACTTTGGAATCTTGGCAGCTTCCGACCATTTACATGCAAGAAGCACATATATAACACACTACAGGAAAGGGTCTTGTGTTGGAAATTAGTTTTCCAAGTGTTTGGTGCTGTTAGTTACCTGGTCACTTCAGGGCTCTGGCCCATGCACAATAGGATGGCCTGGGCATTAATGAGCAGACCCCAGCAGGGCAGACAGAACAACAGCAGGATGATGATGCCCCGCTGCAGGATCACTCCCACCCGACGCAGGTTCTTACCACCAAATGTCTGCAAATAGAACAGACCATGTTAAACATTTTAGAAAAGGGTGTAATAAACAGTTGGCGTCTGGAGGAAAATATTCATTGGGCAAACCTGAGACACCAAAGTATCACACGCCAGCCCCAGACCAGTTCCTGTTGCTGCAGTAGTGATATTAATGGTCTGAAATGAACATGAAACATACTGGAATGAGTCTTATACTTGAGGATTCTTATGTAACCAATATTATTATTATACAAGTAACTATAAAACATATTGATTAAATCATCAGATTTGGAGAGAATTGTAAGATCTATATTTTGTTTATAGTTCTAAAATTTGAAATTTCTACCTTGAAATTAGACATTTCATTAAGTCTGTGGAGCATATAATTGACCACTTACAGCACAAGCTAATCCATAGCCAGCCATCACTTCATTTCCCAGACGCCCACAGAACATTGTAACCACAAATGGCAACAGGTAGTTGAGGATTCGAGAGAGCAGCTAAAAAGACAAACATCGACAATGGTTCACTTGTTGCAGTTACTAGCTCACATTGTTTGAAAGCCATGCTTCAGCTTTTTTTTTAAACTAAGAAACATTAGCTATTTCCTTACATTTCAAACCAAAACTTAAATTAATCCTTACCAGAGGCCCTATCATCCTCAGGATGTGGTACAGTTCCTCTCTGTGGGCCAGAGGAATCCTGTAGCGCACCCACCTGCAGCAGAACAGCTTGTCACTGGACCCCTCCATGTCTGCACGGCTGGACATTAATGCACGTTTTTCCACCACAGCGTTGGTCTTTTCTGTTGACGACTTGTCTTGTTGCTCTCCAGGGACAGAATTCATCAATGTTGTACACAGTATTTCAAAACCTTTAAATAGTAACTCATTAGGTTGCTTGTGGTTGGTTTCACGAATGCACGTGTTGGTTAGACATGGTAACATATAAGGCAAAAATAAAAGAATTACAATACTTATACAGAGTTCCTTTTATGACCCACAAGGCACAACTCCACAAGGTGGATTCAAGGGACGCACATAAATGACATACACAATTATATCTCAAATTAAAATGCAGTTAGAATGTCCTTTTGTGTTTCATTCCATTCTCTGAGTGAATGATTACATGGGCACAGATGCACTTGTGGGAAGCATATTAAATAACCACAATCTTCCTTTGTTCTACCTCAGTGTTGTCAAATATGATATTTGAACAGACAGAAGGTGTGAGAGCCTGAATATTCAAGAGCCTCCCTTGCATATAAATGACTGGCACAGGTTTAATTTGAAGAAGTAAAAATCTGGCCAATCCATCTCCATCAATTCAGGTTGACATGTTCATTAAAGTAGGGATATAAAACATTAACACGTCATATGGTTATTCATCCTACTGGAGCGCAGTAAAGGTTAACCATTCAGAGCTCTGGCTCAATCTGAAATGAGATGCAGCCACTGCTGATATCAGGCACAACAAAACATTCAACTAGCCTTCTGTGGCAGAGTGATTGCATGTATCAATGGAGGTAGAATTCCAATTTTCTAGAAAACATGTTTGCACTTGACTGTTGTGCCTCAAATAAGTGTGTGGAAATAAGATTACAGTAGACTTTTGTTGATTATAATTCAGGCTTTCTAGAAGTGCTCTCTTACAAATAATAGACTGTGGGCAACATACAATGATGCTCTAAAGCAGTGGTTCTCAACTGGTCAGGCCTCGGGACCCACTTTTTACTTGGTCAATAAATCGCGACCCAACATTTTGAAGCACTCAAATCTATTCAACAAAACATCGTGCTTTAATATATACGCTTTTCAGCATACAATATTAATAAAAGTGAAGTACAGTGCATATATCCCTTATATCCCTTCACAGAACTAAAGTATGCTTTTAAAAAAGTTTAATGAGATGATGGAATCAAAGCTGAACTGTATAAAAAGGCACACATGCTGGAAACCCAACCCCAGCAGGGGGGTCTGGGGGGATTCTCCCCAGGAGATTTTTAGAAATACTCACGTAAACTACGCATTCTGGTACACTGAGAAGAAAATAAATAAATATATTACTACCCGACATATTAATAATATTTTATGCCATTGTTTGTTTTTCACTTTGTTCTGAAGCTGAACTTGCTGCTCCTCACAGAGAGAGATAGTCTGTGTGAATTACTTTAAATTGTGGGTTAGGGTAGATAGCTCCCATTGTTCTGTGACCTGTCAGTCATCAGACCGAGGGTCATATTTCATTACGTGTTCATTTGTATCTGAAGTTGTACCCATGGATGTATAAAGAATAGTTCTAACGCAAAGTTATTCTCCGTGGTGACTTCCGGCAACAATCTTGATTCTGATTGGCCAGAAGACTATCAGCAAAGATGTTTTATTGAGAAGATGATCACTACGTGACAGGAGTTTTCAAAGCCATTTATGGTCTCCGGTACTTCCAGTTCATCGCCTACTGCATGCACAGCGTTAGAAAATCGGGCCTTCAAAAAAGTTTGACTTTTTTCCAAAAAAAAAAAAAATTCCAATTTCTTTTTTTCAATTATTTTTCTTTACTTTTTCCGCGACCCACTCGAAACGGGTCGGGTCGCGACCCACCAGTTGAGAACCGCTGCTCTAAAGTGTAGGGGATTCTGCTTTTGGTGATTCAGCTTTCGTGCTGGTTTGATGAATCTCTGTGGTGCATCCCTGATTTCCATACACAACTTTAGGATGAAACCTTCAATCCTTGGTATACAGTGTTACAAGAAGACTCAGACCAACTGTTTAGGTCACACTGGAAAGTCGTTACACCCCTCTTTCATGAGACTGGCTATTCAACTTTGTGAGAGCAGAAATTGATTGAACGTGACATTTCTGTTCCCTGCACGTTATCTGTGAGGCCCCCCTCAGTGTGACACCCCACAGCCTCCTGGGCTTTAAGTTGGCTGAATCAATCAGCCTGTTGCAATGACAAATACCATGTGCTGCAGCACCAGTGATTTGCATCTGTCACTTGCTATTTTCCGTAACACTGCTCTTGCATTTGTGTTTTCTAAGTCCATCGGATGGCACCTCGTATCTCTGCTTCCCTCTCTTAGCCTCACCTTCTCACTCTCACTATTCTTTCTCAGAGTTGTTTTCTTGTATACTTTTGAATCTTTTGATGTTCATTTATATCTTGATATGATATATTGTTCATTGATGCTCTGTGGGATTTGATTTCAATTTAAATGAGTCGACCCAGTAAAAACTACAACAACAATACCATAATCTAAATATTCTTGACATATGTTTAAGTAAGTACAGTTTTAATTTTGGCTTTAGACCCAAATGTGTCTAAAGGATGAAGTTTAGGATACAATGAAACAAAATGTGTTCATTGGTTTAATTAAGCCCAGAGCCTTTTTTTTCAGGTCTCAGGCTCGAAAATGACATTCCCAGAACAAATGACCATATCTTCCCTTCTAAAAGGGTTAAATTAATAATCTTTTTTCTCAAAGCAAGGTTACATCTGTGAGTTGGATGTAAAAGTGTAAGAATCATTATAGATGTTTTTATTTTAAAATAAATTCAGATTGAACACTATAAAAAAAAAATTACTTATAGTGAAAACCACCCTTGAATGATAGGATGGTAGACTAAAAGCTTTAGGAATCCAAACATATAATAAGTACCTGTATCAAGATTGATGCAAAACAAGTGAAAATTTGACCTTTTTAGAGAGATTTAGCAAAAAAAAAACACTTCTGGTGTCATTTGGGTGGATTTTCCATATCTCTGGCCCCCCTAGGTCGATTTTGCTGATTGACAACTCTTTCTAACCGTCAGAGCCAATGGAATCGAGGGGAACTCCCACATACTCCTTATTTGATAATGTGTGTGTGTGAGACTGACGCATAGCCAAAACCGGAAGCTGCGATAACTCTGGTGGCTACCATTAGCAGCTAACTTTTACTCTCTTTTGCATGTTCTGTATTAGCATATTGTTCCGACAGGCTGTCACAGTGACTTGGCTTTAATATTCATAATTGCTCTGACAATATGTCCAACTCTAGAAATAGTTAATTTCAAGCATGGGAGAACATTGCATTGTAGCTCATCAGAACTTGGTTTATCATAATCATGGGCGGATCTACATTCTGTCCTAGAGAGCTGCTTATGATAGCATTCGTTTACACAGGTTGCCAGAAAAATGGATCATTGTTACTTTTCTCCTGCACTGCTTCCTTCATTAATGATTTCTGTTTTCCTTCTTTATGTTGCGCTCTTAGACCCTACCTTGGTAATAAAATGCTCAGTGACTTAATGTGTAAAGGCTTTAATATATAAGGTACATCAAAGAACATTATCTAATGAAGGTGGGCGTTTATTGACTTGGTCAGGAGTAAAGACTAGCAAGCAAATCAATCTGTATTTGCATCAAAGCATCACGCTCTTAGATGGCTTAACAGACGTGAGAGGCTGCAAATGTTCAATAAAATAACAGGTCTTGTTATTCTCTAATGGTAAACAATCAACCACACATTTACATTGCTTACAGGCACTATTAGAATTGTGTTCATTCTGCAAATTTCAATTTGACTATGTGACACATCAAACTGTGCAGATCCAGAAGGGCAAGAAACAGGTGATCACAGGTTGCAAACAAGCAAGCGCAACTAAAATGGAAGTAATAATTGCTTGTTGTACATAATCGAATGACTGCATTTTGTTATGCTAGGATAGTGCAAAGGAATTATTTTTGTAAAGAAGGGTGGCTAAAATAACAAAAATAAGAAAGGTTGTTAGAACCTGTACAAATTCTTTAAATCTTCCACATTTAAACACAAGATCTCACCTTGGCCCAGGACACAATGACCTCTTTGCTCTACTCCTCGTCTACCCTCTTGCAATCCTTCCATCTCTTTTTTGACATCAGGGAGTCGTGTCTCCACGATGTATGGAGGGCCATCCCCATGGGCCAAGTCCTCCTCCACCTCCCCCTCCTCTCCCGTGGTCCTTATCTGACTCCGGCTGGCTCTGAGCACGCTCAGGCTTGGGGTTGGGGGTGCAGGGGGGGTCTGGCTATTGCACAGACATGGTCCTGCGCAGGTGGGTGCGCTTACACAGGAAGTCAGGCTTTGCTGAGAGACCAAATGAGCCCTTCCTCAGGACCATTCGAACTGAAGAGGATTTCTAGGGTCTGGTTCTGTGCCCAAACTGAAGCGTGGACAGGTGCGCTGCATAGCCCTCGCTCAGGAACTGCATATACGACCAATCAAAAAGGGTTGGAAAACCAGAAGGAGAGATTAAAGTAAATGAGAAAGACCAAGAGGAAAACTAAAGACTTTCAAATGAAATAGGAAGAAACTACGACGGAGTATTAGGGCCACACTTAGAAGAAAAAAACCAGAGAGATTTCGAGAATAAATTCTTAATAATAAGAGAATAAAGTCATAGTTACGAGAATAAAGTCGTAATATTACGAGAATAAAGTCATAGTTACGAGAATAAAGTCATAATATTACGAGAATAAAGTCGTAATGTTACGAGAATAAAGTCATAATTACGAGATTAAAGTCGTAGTTTCATAAGTGACTTGAAAAGGAGACAACAGGAGCATCCTGCAATAAAATGAGGAATGTGGAGCATCTTGTGAAGCAGTACTTTAGTTTAGGTTTCTCAAATAACGAAATACTTAATCTTTTGGCACATCAGCATCAGATTATCATAAGTATTACAACTTTGAAAAGGTTGTGCAAGAAACTATGTCTATTATTTCGAAGAAAGAACCAAACGGACTTGGAGGAGATTGTCTCCTTTCTGCAGGAGGAAATGGCTGGTTCTGGCCGACTACAAGGGTTGGTTACAAGGGTTGGTTACATCTACGAGCTGTTCAAAGGGGATTTGTTGTTTCACAAGAAACGGAATGAGCTCCCCATTGAAATCAGGACAGCAGAAAGCTTACACATCTTCCGGCGCAGACTGAAAACTCTCTTTCGACTCCACTTTGAGCAATAGAATTACTAACAAAGAATTGCTAACAAAGCACTTATATACTAATAAAGGACTGGCTTATCTAAAGCCAGTTGAGTAGCACTTGAAAAGTTTTAGCTCTATGAAACCTGATGTACTTATATGATTCTGTTTTCTTCAAGTTTGTATCTTGTTGGTCGAATGCACTTATTGTAAGTCGCTTTGGATAAAAGCGTCAGCTAAATGCAATGTAATGTAGTCGGCCAGAACCAGCCATTTCCTCCTGCAGAAAGGAGACAATCTCCTCCAAGTCCGCTTCTCAAGTCACTTATGAAACTACGACTTCAATCTCGTAACTATGACTTTATTCCCGTAACTATGACTTTATTCTCGTAACTATAATAATAATAATAATAATAGCTTGGATTTATATAGCGCCTTTCAAGGGACCCAAGGTCGCTTTACAAGTCAAAAAACAAACATAACAAAACAAAAGTCAGACAGACAAAACAACAGATCGATTAGGGGCCGAAAGCCTTGGCAAACAGATGGGTCTTGAGGGCCCCTTTGAAGGCATCGAGTGTGGGGATGTTGCGAATCTCCGCAGGGAGAGCGTTCCAGAGGGTGGGGGCTGCCACGCTGAAGGCTCTGTCCCCGAAGGTTCGCAGTTTGGTGCGGGGGGTGGTAAGCAGGCCGGAGTCTGAGGACCGCAGGTTCCGGGGTGGGGCATGTGGGTGAAGGATGTCCGATAGGTACTGGGGGGCAAGGGCATGGAGGGACTTGTAGGTAAGGAGGAGGATTTTGTAGGTGATGCGGGACTTGACCGGCAACCAGTGTAGGTGGATGAGGGTGGGAGTGATGTGCTGCCACGGCTTTGTGTGTGTGAGGACCCTAGCAGCACAGTTTTGGACATACTGGAGCCTGTCCAGGGTTTTGTTGGGAACCCCGAACAGGACACCATTGCAGTAGTCCAAGCGGGTGGTGACAAACGCATGCACCAGGGTTTCGGCAACCGACTCCGAGAGTGACGGTCGGAGTCTGGCAATGTTCCTCAGGTGGAAAAATGCCGACTTGGTCACAGACTTGACGTGGGAATGGAAGGAAAGGGTGGAATCAAGGATGACACCCAGGTTGCGGGCTTCAGGAGATGGGGAGATGGAGCAGCCGTCAACCTCAAGGACGAAGTCACCAACCTTCTGGAGCAGGGCCTTGGGTGCCACAACCATGAGCTCTGTTTTCCTGCTGTTCAGTTTGAGATAGTTGGAAGACATCCATGTTTTGATGTCATGCAGGCAGTTGATGAGAGACTGAGGGGGGAGCTGGGAGGATGGAGTGGTGCTGAGATACAGTTGGGTATCATCAGCGTAGAAACTAACTAGTAACTATGACTTTATTCTCGTATTATTATGACTTTATTCTCGAAATCTCTGTTTTTTTTCTTCTAAGTGTGGCCCTAATACTCCGTCGTAAGAAACACAACACAATTCTGTAAAAAATGAAGATGATAAAAGGAAAATGAAATATAAATGTACATACCTGGCACTGATTTTGGTACTTCTTCGAAGGTCTGCCAACAATATAAATTTGTGAGGGACCGAGGCCAAGCATGTTGTAAACAGTGATGTCCTTCATGGAGCCGTAAGCAGAGTTGATCTTAATGTGACACTGGCGACAGAAGGAATTATCAGTCAGAGATGTGTATGGCATTTTGAAATAGCACGACCCAGGGCTGCAGCCCTGTTAGCTTGCAAAAGAGTGATGTGAACAGACAGAAATCAAAATCAATTTAGGGCAGAGAACTAAATGTTTTACATGCTTTGTAAGAAAGGTGACATGCTCAGAACAACGGTTTGTGAACAGTACCTCCTGTACGAGGTTCTTGAGGAAGATGGTCTTTTGCCGCAGGGGATCATGAACCAGGCCTTCAGAGAAGAAGATCATGCCATGGGGAAAATTGTGCTGAGAGAGCCAGGATACCACACGCTGCTTCTGCATATCAGGACGGCCTGTGATGTAGATGATCAGATATCCCAGGTCCTGCCAATGCCTGCATGTGAATACATAACATCAAACAATTCAACGCCTTTACATTTGATCGGCTGTTGCACTATAACAAGAACCACAGGCTTTAATGCAGTAATCGCTGGCATACACATTCACTTCTGAAAGCATATCTTTCTAAACCTTTTTGTCAATCTCTGAAGATGTGAATGTCATGTAAAAACACACACACACACACACACACACACACACACACACACACACACACACGCTGTTGCTAGTTACCTGACGACATCCACAGCTCCGGGGCAGACCTTGGGGTCACTGCCCATGATTGACACACTAGCAGCAAAAGAGCCATCGATGCTAAAGACCACACACTCCATGCCCCGTGGCAACACAGTCAGGTAGGCCTCTGCACTCGTTTGATCGCCCCTTTGGTATAGAAACAGAAAGAGTGAATGCATTTACTACACATTGTTGTAACTCCCTTCATGGCTTTGGCATCTTCACTCTAGCTGGACAAATACGGGATAATTCAAAAATGCTCTCCTCCATGCTTTGTATGATATGCTTACTTGACAACCATTTTTATTGGATACACTCCTAGGCCCAGCTTCTTGCTCTTGGGTACGGTATATGTGATTCTGCCGCTGCTGTTGGTGACGTCCGTGTCAAAGTGCACCCAGCGACTAGACTGAGGTTGTGTCATTAGCAGGATGTCCACCTAACAGGGCAGGATGAGTCAAGAGGTTGGAGATTAACAAACATTTATACCAATAGATACGTATATCTGGAGTAACCAATCATGTTGCTGAGTTTCACCTTTTCACCGGTCAGAGTGACCATGTCCAAGGGGCCGTACATGAAGCGACCAACCAGGGTTTGGGGCCCATCCTCGGTCGCAATGACGTCATTCACCCTGTGGTTGGCAGTGACGTTCTGCAGTAAATAAAAAGAAGGAGCACAAAACACAATGTCACGATTATCTTGTCATGTCACAGTTCTATGTCTAGGTTTGGGTGTTTTTGCTGTTCTCTCTGTCATGTTTTCCTCCTGGGTTATTGTCTGGTCCTTTTCCCTGTGTTTTTCCTCCTGTCGTTAGTTTCCCTGGTGTGTCTCGTTATCTGATTGTGTTCACCTGTGGCCCTTGTGTTTCTCCTCCCCTGCCCGGCTGTTTCTCGTCTTGTGATTATCCCTCCCTGTATTTAGTCTTGTCTCGTCCTGTGTTCAGTGTTGGTGCTTCTTTTGTTTGTGACGGAGTTCACCGTGGAGTGTTTTGTTTGTCCATGTTATATGTTAAGATAAGAGCCCTTGAAATAAAGGTATTATCAGTTTTATCTGCGTTTGGGTCCTACCTGCTTCACTCTGCGTATCAGAAAGCACCAACCAAATATGGACCCAGCAGATGATCCTTTTGAAAGGGAGCTGCTTTCATTCACCTACTTGCTGGCTTGCAGCTATGGTGAATGGAGGGGAGCGTCCGGGGTTCAGCAGCGAGAGGCAGCTCTGGCAGAGGCTCGCCAGATGGCTAAGGAGAAGCCAGGCTTGGTGAAATTCTTACCTGGCTGGATTTTGGATTTCCTCTCGGTGTGTTATCCCCTGCCTGCTAGCCCCAGGCATGCTAACTCCATGTCTCCCAATTCCCAACCTGGCACCATACGCCTTGGTGGGTTCCGCCTGAAGTCAACCCGTGCTTCTGCCCCAGTTCCTGCTCCTGTCCAGGAGTTGTATTACGGAACTCGTCTGGCTTATGGAGGTCCACGGAGTATTCAGGCGGCTGCTAAGAGGAGTCGTCGCAAGGCCAGGTTAGCCCGAGCCCCAGCAGCCATGGTTCCGGCTACAGAACCGGCCCACACAGCGATGGTTCCGGCCCCAGTTCTGGCCCCAGCAGCCATGATTCCAGCCCCAGTACAGGCCCCAGCAGCCATGGCTTCATGCTCCAGTACCGGCCCACGCAGCTTTAATTCCATACTCCATTACCTGTCTTACACAGCCAGGGTCCAGGCTTCCGCTCCGCGCCCAACAGCCAGGGTTCCAGCCCCAGTTCTGGCCCCAGCAGCCATGGTTCCGGCCCCAGTTCCAGCCATAGTTCCGGCTCAAGTACCAGCCCCATCAGTCATGGCCCCGACTCCAGCACCCCGTGTCCTGTCGGCGTACCGGCCGACTCCAGCACCTCGTCTCTTGTTGGCTCCCCAGCCAACACCAGCTCCCCGTGTCCTGTCGGCGTACCGGCCGACTCCAGCACCTCGTCTCTTGTTGGCTCCCCAGCCAACACCAGCTCCCCGTGTCCTGTCGGCGTACCGGCCGACTCCAGCACCTCGTCTGCTGCTGGCTCTCCAGCCGACGCCAGCTCCTCGAGTCCTGTCAGCATACCGGCCGACTCCAGCACCCCGTGTTCTGTTGGCGAACCAACTCTCTCAAGTCTCCCCTCCAGACACTTCTCAAGTCCCCTCTCAAGTTCCTACCGGAGTCCCCTCTCGAATTCCCTCTCTAGTCTCCTCTCGAGTTCCCTCTCGGGTCCCCTCTCGAGTCTTTTATCGAGTCCCCTCTCAAGTCACCTCTCAAGTTCCTACCCGAGTCCCCTCTCAAGTTTCCCCTCAGGTCTCCTCTCGAGTTCCCTCTCAAGTCCCCTCTCAGGTCCCCTCTCGAATTCCCTCTCTAGTCTCCTCTCGAGTTCCCTCTCCAGTCTCCTCTCGAGTTCCCTCTCGGGTCCCCTCTCGAGTCCCCTCTCAAGTCACCTCTCAAGTTCCTACCCGAGTCCCCTCTCAAGTTTCCCCTCAGGTCTCCTCTCGAGTTCCCTCTCAAGTCCCCTCTCAGGTCCCCTCTCGAGTTACCTCTCGAGTTACCTCTCGAGTCACCTCTCGAGTCCCCTCTCCAGTCACCTCTCGAGTCCCCTCTCGAGTCACCTCTCAAGTCAACTCTCCAGTTTCTTCTCAAGTCCCCTCTCGAGTCACCTCTCAAGTTTCCCCTCAGGTCTCCTCTCGAGTCCCCTCTCAAGTTTCCCCTCAGGTCTCCTCTCGAGTTCCCTCTCAAGTCCCTTCTCAGGTCCCCTCTCGAGTTACCTCTCGAGTCACCTCTCGAGTTCCTTCTCGAGTCACCTCTCAAGTCAACTCTCCAGTGTCCTCTCGAGTCACCTCTCAAGTCAACTCTCCAGTGTCCTCTCGAGTCACCTCTCAAGTCAACTCTCCAGTTTCCTCTCGAGTCCCCACTCAAGCCCCTACTCATGTGCCGTTGGAGGTCCCGCAGACTAGTCTTCTGCCGGGGGTCCTGCCAACCCCATGTCCTGTACCGTTGGAGGTTCCGCTGGGGGTCCTGCCAACCCCATGTCCTGTCTCGTTGGAGGCCCCGCCGACTACTCTCCTGCCGGGGGTCCTGCCAACCCCATGTCCTGTCTCGTTGGAGGCCCCGCCGATTACTCTCCTGCCGGGGGTCCTGCCAACCCCATGTCCTGTCCCGTTGGAGGTCCCGCCGACTACTCTCCTGCCGGGGGTCCTGCCAACCCTATGTCCTGTCCCGTTGGAGGCCCCGCCGACAACTCTCCTGCCGGGGGTCCTGCCAACCCTGTGTCCTGTCCCGTTGGAGGCCCCGCCGACTACTCTCCTGCCGGGGGTCCTGCCAACCCTTTGTCCTGTCTCGTTGGAGGTCCCGCCAACCATTCTCCTGCTGGGGGTCCTGCCAACTCCTGGTCCTCTTCCGTGGGGGATCCTGCCGAAGCCTGTCCCGCCGGCTCCGGTTCCTGTCCGGCCGACACCGGGTCCTGCCCGGCCTCCGGAGCTGTCTGGTCTTCGCCCTCGATCCCGACCCTCTGTGAGCCGCGGTCTTCGCCCGCGGGCCCGGCCCCCTGACTCTTCCTGCCGCTGCCCTCGTCCTCGAGCCCGGCCCCCTGACTCTTCCTGCCGCTGCCTTCGCCCTCATGCTCGGCCTCCTGAGTTCGCCCGCTGTGGCCTTCGCCCCACCTTGGACTCTGCCTTGCCCCCGGGCCGTCCGCCCGAGTCCCCCCTTCTCGGCTTCTGCCTTGCCCCCGGGCCGTCCGCCCGAGTCCCCCTTCTCGGCTTCTGCCTTGCCCCCGGGCCGTCCGCCCGAGATCCCTTCCTGGTCCTCTACTGTGCTCCTGGGCGGTCAGCTTAGTCCCCGCCCTCCGGACCCCCTCCACCCACCCTGCTTGAGGTTTTGGACTTTTGTTTGTTTTGGGGACGTCTGGGATCCGTCCCTTGAGGGGGGGGGGTTCTGTCACGATTATCTTGTCATGTCACAGTTCTATGTCTAGGTTTGGGTGTTTTTGCTGTTCTCTCTGTCATGTTTTCCTCCTGGGTTATTGTCTGGTCCTTTTCCCTGTGTTTTTCCTCCTGTCGTTAGTTTCCCTGGTGTGTCTCGTTATCTGATTGTGTTCACCTGTGGCCCTTGTGTTTCTCCTCCCCTGCCCGGCTGTTTCTCGTCTTGTGATTATCCCTCCCTGTATTTAGTCTTGTCTCGTCCTGTGTTCAGTGTTGGTGCTTCTTTTGTTTGTGACGGAGTTCACCGTGGAGTGTTTTGTTTGTCCATGTTATATGTTAAGATAAGAGCCCTTGAAATAAAGGTATTATCAGTTTTATCTGCGTTTGGGTCCTACCTGCTTCACTCTGCGTATCACACAATTCAGTTAGGAAACAGACATAAGGACAAAGACATTATTGACTGACTGGATTCTGAGTTTTAGCCATTTTTTTCAACATTATGATCCCCAAGTTCAAAGATTAACATCCATTAACACCAATCAAACAAACATCTTGGTGAGTAATCGATTGACAAAGGGTTGGAGATGATTCAAAAATCAATCCGCAATCAATAAGCAAATGTTTGGCAATCAATCACTACAACACGTGGCGTGTGTTGTAGAGTGTTTCCGCTGAAATGCCAAATGCCTCTGAGGTAAGGCCTTGCAGGGATTTCTTATTGGAGTAGAGGCTGAGATGATATTCTGTTGACTTGAAAATGCACTGCAGTTTATTGACAGCACTCGCTAAAAACCTAAGTGAGCATCTTCCAATAAAGATATGCTGATGAGATCAAACATGTTGTGCTTGTATTTTACTGTTTCACCACATTGGCTAATGATAATTGATTGAATGGATGTGACATCGACCAAGGAAGTTAAACATTTCCAGCTGTTACCAGCATGAGGTTCTACTTATTGATTCACTGATAGCTAGCACGCAGATTAAGCAAACCATATATGCACATACATGGACACACAAACAAAATACAAAAAGAATCACAGCTACTGTGTGGCGTGAGGAGTCCTTAAAGTTTTCCCTGACACAATTCACTCCGTGTGGTCATACAGGAAATCTACATGCACCTCAGTATTACCATCCACTCACAAACAGGGTAAGAAGCAACATCCAACCTAGTGGTCCCTCTGCAGCTGTGACAAACTCCTTCTTACCAAGTCAAGGAAGATCACAAATAGAAGCCAAGTCTCATTGAATAGTATCACTCTGAATGAGATGGGCAGGCTGTGCCCAGATTGAATCAGCACGCAACATCTCTCATTTTCCACACTCTGAATCAAATACAGTAAAAGGCAACTTGTTCAGAGCTGCTTTTCTTTGAACTCTTACATAAGAAACATGTCACTGTGCCAAGATGACACTGAGAAAGACCTTCACAGACTCAGATACAGAAATGTTTCCATGTCAATCTGGCAATATAATTCTGATAATAGAAATATGAAAAGCAAGCAGTCACTTGTCTTTTGAAGAAGGCAGATCAAATGAAAACTCTTTGAAGTGTTATGAGATCGTGATTGTTCCTCTCTGCAGGGCCCAGAAGCATCAAGTATTTGTGTGCATCTGCATGCTTCAAGGTGAAAGATTTTAAATAAATTCAGATCACAGACCACTCACACAGTCCATAATACCACAACCTCGGCAGTGAGAGAGAACTCTATTTTTGATATAAATGAATGCAAGCCGGCAGTTGCGGCAGAATAACAGTAGCTGCTGTTCGGCTGAGTGTAAAGTGCTGTGGAAAGTGCTTTGTTCAATTATTCATGAATTCTTCCACGTAAAGTTTTAATATGAGCTTTTAAAAGTTAAATGCGCAGCCATAAATGTCATATTTCTGTTAGCAGAGAAAACTGGGTCAAAAGTGTATTCATATAGATCAAAAACCAACATAATTAATTACCCTTAGTTTGACATGTGTCCTCCTTCTGGAGGGAGAGAACGAAGTGGAGCCCAAACTGTCCGCTTCCTGGGTCTTCAAGGAGTCACATCGCATGAGCTGTCAATAAACACATGCGTATATCAGAGCAGCAGGGATAGAAGACATATTCATATTTGTATTTTTACCAGACAGCAATGCCCTGTAAAAAGCAAACTTTTGGATAGAAAATATTTTACTCAAGGGGGTGTAAAAAAGTAAAAACATCGAAATAGACATCAGTACTGATAGTTGAAGTTCTCATTTTGCAGAATTATGTATATTGATGATTATAATTATTAATGAATGAAGGTGTTGATCAGTTTAATTTTAAAGCTTGTGAAAGTATTTACATTGCATAATTTTGTATCTAGATTTTTTACAAATTATCTGAATCTGACAAGTAACTTATGATGTTACATAAATGTGGTTAAGCAAAAGTGTACAATATCTGCATCTCAGATGTAGTAGCAAACTACAAGTATCTACACATTTTACTTTAGTTTACTACTGGAGGGATATATTTAGTCATTTCTCAACTGAAGAATAACCGTTCACACATCAAATCACATCGTTCAGTTCAGCACACAGATCAGTTTTCTTTCTAATAGTAATAACCCAGTCTCATGTCAGTACCTTTTCCGTAAGATTTGTTATGATTCTGTTTAGTTTTGTTTTTGTTGTGTGCTTTTTCCTGTCTCCCCCCTCCCTTCTCTGTTTTCCTCTGCAGGGCTGGTGTGTGACAGGGAGTTGGCTGGCTCCTCCCAGGAGCAGACGCGGCACACCTGTTTCCACTCACCTCTTCACCTGTAGATATAAAATCCCGGTCCTCATGCCACTTTCCTGCCAGATAATTCCTCTGTGTTTCGACCCTCCGGTGTGTCTCGCTGCTCTCCTCGTCTTTTGGATTCTTTGTGTGGATGTTTGCCTCCTGACGACTCAGTACCAGCCAACTTCCTGACTCCACTGCTGTCTTTTTTCTGTTATCTGCTTGAATAAAGCTTTTTGTTTTTTACCATCTCTCTCCAGTCTTTTGCTTTGGGGTCCAAGATTCTATAGGCCGTAACAAGATTTATAACATGGACGTTTTACCAAATGAAGTCTTGGTACAAAACCTGGAATTATGTTTCGGATCATCAATCACATGATGATCACGTGACGTGATTCAAGATGGCGCCTGTGTCGGCTCGCCGCTCGCTCAGCTGTCTACCTTTAGCTATCCTGTTTCTGTTTTATGTTTGTCAGAATGTCTCTGCTCTGCTCGTCTATGATCGCCAAGCCCTCCTCCACCTCAGACCCTCACTGGAGTTGATACTGCTGCCCAAACTTACATCTGGCAACCATAAATCGTCCCCCCCCCCCTCTACTGTTGGATATACCCACCTACCTGCGCCGGTTGCCCTCCTTCCTGCCTCGCCGAAAGCGCTTTAGACGACGGGGAAAGCGTGGTGGTGCACTGGTCCATCTGAAGGCATACCTGACGGCTTCTTCTGGGACTTATCCACGTCTCAGATGTCATGGCCCTCCCGCTGCACGTCATGTGCGGAATCGGTGGATTCGCCCTGTTTTTCCGGAGCTGCGGACTCTGCTGGGCCCGCTGGCAGCTACTCCTGCCCGCCTGACTGCTCCCGGCCCGCGCGGCGTTCAACACGCACATCTTCGTCAGCTGAGACGCACTCCACCGTCGGCAAGCCCGGAGCAAAAACTTTGTATGGCTTTGCTAAATGCTAGGTCGATAGCAAACAAAACGTTCCTGCTAAACGACTTCTTCACCTCCCGTGAGCTGGATTTTATGTTCCTGACAGAGACCTGGGTCCACGCTGGCGAGTATACACCGTTCTCTGAACTTCTTCCTCCTGACTGTACATTCTTCAGCTCCCCCCGTGCCACTGGCCTTGGTGGGGGCATAGCATCAGTGTTTAGAGCTAGCCTCCAATGCCGATTGCTTCACCCTGTAACTACCTATGCTAGCTTTGAGTTGCAGCTTTTTGAACTGAATCCGGCCTCGCCTATACTCTGCGCAGTTGTGTATCGTCCGCCAAAGCACAATAAGGATTTCATAAATGACTTTTCTGACTTTCTGTCCGGGATCATGGTGAAATATGATCGTGTTTTGATCTCCGGAGACTTCAATGTCCATGTGTGTTGTGAGTCCAAACCTCTGGTTAGGGACTTTTTAAATCTCCTTGATTCTTTTGGTCTCGTTCAGTCCGTGGCTGGCCCAACACACGAAAAAGGACACACTTTGGACTTAGTATTATCGTTTGGACTGTCTGTATCTGTTGATGAAATATGTGCAGCAACGCGTATCTCAGACCATTTACCGGTTCTGTTTACAACCTCCATCCCTTCCGCAGGAGTCGAATCACGTGCCCCTGCGCGTCGTCTGCGTTCGATTAACCCCTTGACTGCCTCACAGTTCTCTGATGCTTTTAATGCTTCTCCGATCTGTAAATTAGATGTGAACTGTGCTTTTAATGCTGATGAGCTTATCTCCATGTTTGACTCTACATGCACACTAACACTGGATTCTGTTGCTCCTTTACGCTTAGACGCACAAAAGTGCTCTCAGAGCCGTGGCTCAATGACTGTACTCGTGCTCTCAGACGCGCTTGCAGGCGTGCAGAGAGAAAATGGAAAAAGGATAAACTCCATGTCTCCCTAGAAATCCTTCGTGCTTCCCTCTCTGACTACCAGACGGCAGTCAAAGCAGCCAAAACAGAGCACATCTCTCTGTTAATCTCCAAAAACAGCCACAAACCTCAGGTTCTTTTTAATGTCCTCAACTCGATCATTAATCCCTGTGATGTTACTTCTATTGTGCCATCGACTACTCTCTGTGATAAGTTTCTTAAATTTTTTATTGAAAAGGTATCTGCTCTTAGGCTAGCTCACACTAGTGCTACCCCAGATCCTGCTCCCTTTCTGTGCCCTGCTGTCCTCGACCACTTTGAGCCTGTATCCTTCTCTTCTCTCTCGGATGTGATCAAGCACCTGCGGCCGACAAACTGCACCTCAGATAGCATTCCCTCTCGCCTTCTCAGAGACGTTTTAGATTCAGTTGGAGCAAGTATTTTATTAATTGTAAACACCTCCCTTAGCTCAGGATGTGTCCCTGCTGCCTTCAAACATGCCGTGGTTAAGCCATTACTTAAAAAGAAACATCTCGACCCCTCCTTTCTCGAAAATTTTAGGCCCATTTCCCAGCTACCTTTTTTATCAAAAGCCCTGGAGAGAGTGGTCTACGCCCAGCTGCAGTCTTTTTTAACCACGCATGGAATCCACGAAAAGTTTCAGTCTGGCTTCAATCCCATGCACAGCACTGAAACAGCCCTTTTAAGAGTTTTTAATGATCTGCTCCTAGCCGCCGACTCAGGTAGCCCAGCTGTCTTGGTGCTGTTAGACCTGACAGCTGCTTTTGACACTGTGGACCATAGCATCCTGTTGTCACGGCTTGAACAGTCCGCTGGCATCACAGGCTCTGCCCTTGCATGGTTCAGGTCCTACCTGACAGACCGTAGCTTCGCTGTGCAGCTAGGTGCCTTCTCCTCTGCAAAAGCCCCTCTTACCTGTGGGGTTCCCCAAGGCTCGATTCTGGGCCCCATCCTTTTCCTACTGTACTTACTACCCCTAGGCTCAATTCTCACAAAACATAATATTCCCTTCCACTGCTACGCCGACGATGTACAGATTTATCTCCCTCTCGAAGCAAGTGTCACACACTCATTACAACAGTTGATGGACTGCTTAACTGAGATAAAATCCTGGCTGAGCAAAAACTTTCTTAACCTCAACGAAAGCAAGACTGAGGTCATCTTTTTTGGACCCCAACCTCCAGCAACCCAGGTTGATATTCTAGGCTCCCTCCAACAGAACATCCTCCCCTCGGTCACGAACCTTGGGGTGACCTTCTCCAGTACTTTTAAATTCGACAAGCAGGTCAGCAGCGTAGTCAAATCCTGCTTTTTTAAAATAAGACTTTTGGCCAAAACCAAGTCGTATTTATCTTTTAAAGACCTGGAAAGGGTTATTAACGCCTTTGTGACCTCGAGACTCGACTACTGCAACGCTCTGTACATGGGTATGGACCAGGCATCAATTAAACGCCTGCAGCTAGTCCAGAACGCAGCTGCACGTTTGCTGACTGGCCATAAAAAGCGTGACCACATCACCCCAATTCTGGCCTCACTGCACTGGCTTCCAGTTCGGTTCAGAATTGATTTTAAAATCCTTTTATTTGTTTTTAAAGCACTAAATGGGCTGGCTCCGGCCTATATAGCTGAACTCCTCCAGCGCTACACCCCAGCCAGAGCTTTAAGGTCTGCTGACCATCTGCTGCTGGTAGTGCCCAAGACCAGGCTCAAAACCCGAGGGCACCGAGCCTTCGCAGCAGCTGGCCCCAGGCTCTGGAACACTCTGCCCCTCCACGTGAGGTCGGCCCAGACCCTAGGGGTTTTTAAATCCACACTAAAAACTCACTTCTTCTCTCAGGCCTTCTAGTCAGAGCGGAGCACGACTCCTCACTATTCCCTGTGTTTGTTTTATATCTGTTGTAAATTATTGTCTTTTATTGTGATTATATGTGTTTTTAATGCATGTACAGCACTTTGGCTCGACCAAAAATCGCTTTTAAATGTGCTTTATAAATAAAACTTGATTTGATTTGATTTGATCGACTACTCTCTGTGATAAGTTTCTTAAATTTTTTATTGAAAAGGTATCTGCTCTTAGGCTAGCTCACACTAGTGCTACCCCAGATCCTGCTCCCTTTCTGTGCCCTGCTGTCCTCGACCACTTTGAGCCTGTATCCTTCTCTTCTCTCTCGGATGTGGTCAAGCACCTGCGGCCGACAAACTGCACCTCAGATAGCATTCCCTCTCGCCTTCTCAGAGACGTTTTAGATTCAGTTGGAGCAAGTATTTTATTAATTGTAAACACCTCCCTTAGCTCAGGATGTGTCCCTGCTGCCTTCAAACATGCCGTGGTTAAGCCATTACTTAAAAAGAAACATCTCGACCCCTCCTTTCTCGAAAATTTTAGGCCCATTTCCCAGCTACCTTTTTTATCAAAAGCCCTGGAGAGAGTAGTCTACGCCCAGCTGCAGTCTTTTTTAACCACGCATGGAATCCACGAAAAGTTTCAGTCTGGCTTCAAACCCATGCACAGCACTGAAACAGCCCTTTTAAGAGTTTTTAATGATCTGCTCCTAGCCGCCGACTCAGGTAGCCCAGCTGTCTTGGTGCTGTTAGACCTGACAGCTGCTTTTGACACTGTGGACCATAGCATCCTGTTGTCACGGCTTGAACAGTCCGCTGGCATCACAGGCTCTGCCCTTGCATGGTTCAGGTCCTACCTGACAGACCGTAGCTTCGCTGTGCAGCTAGGTGCCTTCTCCTCTGCAAAAGCCCCTCTTACCTGTGGGGTTCCCCAAGGCTCGATTCTGGGCCCCATCCTTTTCCTACTGTACTTACTACCCCTAGGCTCAATTCTCACAAAACATAATATTCCCTTCCACTGCTACGCCGACGATGTACAGATATATCTCCCTCTCGAAGCAAGTGTCACACACTCATTACAACAGTTGATGGACTGCTTAACTGAGATAAAATCCTGGCTGAGCAAAAACTTTCTTAACCTCAACGAAAGCAAGACTGAGGTCATCTTTTTTGGACCCCAACCTCCAGCAACCCAGGTTGATATTCTAGGCTCCCTCCAACAAAACATCCTCCCCTCAGTCACGAACCTTGGGGTGACCTTCTCCAGTACTTTTAAATTCGACAAGCAGGTCAGCAGCGTAGTCAAATCCTGCTTTTTTAAAATAAGACTTTTGGCCAAAACCAAGTCGTATTTATCTTTTAAAGACCTGGAAAGGGTTATTAACGCCTTTGTGACCTCGAGACTCGACTACTGCAACGCTCTGTACATGGGTATGGACCAGGCATCAATTAAACGCCTGCAGCTAGTCCAGAACGCAGCTGCACGTTTGCTGACTGGCCATAAAAAGCGTGACCACATCACCCCAATTCTGGCCTCACAACACTGGCTTCCAGTTCGGTACAGAATTGATTTTAAAATCCTTTTATTTGTTTTTAAAGCACTAAATGGGCTGGCTCCGGCCTATATAGCTGAACTCCTCCAGCGCTACACCCCAGCCAGAGCTTTAAGGTCTGCTGACCATCTGCTGCTGGTAGTGCCCAAGACCAGGCTCAAAACCCGAGGGCACCGAGCCTTCGCAGCAGCTGGCCCCAGGCTCTGGAACACTCTGCCCCTCCACGTGAGGTCGGCCCAGACCCTAGGGGTTTTTAAATCCACACTTAAGACCCACTTCTTCTCTCAGGCCTTCTAGTCAGATCGGAGCACGACTCCTCACTATTCCCTGTGTTTGTTTTATATCTGTTGTAAATTATTGTCTTTTATTGTGATTATATGTGTTTTTAATGCATGTACAGCACTTTGGCTCGACCAAAAATCGCTTTTAAATGTGCTTTATAAATAAAACTTGATTTGATTTGATTTGACATCAAATGGGAACCTTTTTTGTCAAGAGCAACACTGGCACAGATGAAGGACTGAAGGGGGGATTTGGAGTACTTGAATAAAATGATAATAAGGTCAAAGTTAATTGAAATGTTTTACATAGAAAGGTAACCACATCTAAAAAAGCCATTCATCATAATATAAGATCGTTACTTTGCACATTATCTCAAGTAATGCACTTACACGTACATTTTTTAGATATAATTGTTTTAGAAGATTAACATTTGATGCCGCTTTTGCTTTCACCTTGTATTTCAGAGGGACTTTTGTCTTTTTTTATTAAACGTATCCGACAGCTGTAGTAACTAGTAACTTTTCATATTAAGAAAATATAAACTATTATCATATATTAATATACATGTATAAAGCACAATCGAAACAAGACACATCATTGAAATTCCTCTTAACGTGTTGAAACTGTAAATGTCTGCCCAAATAGCTCACCGGTCTCTGCTCCCAAATATGGACCAGACTCGTGATTGACTATTTTTACATTGTTTTAGGGTCATTCTACAGAAAAGGTGGAAGTGCTGTCACTTAATTTTGCTGACCTAATACTCACATTCATTATATATGTTGAATAAATAGAGATTGTCTTTGCAATGGTACTAAATAAAAAAAATTTAAAAAATGGTTTTAGACGTAAATTGCAATTTATTTAAAATGCCAAGTTCAAGGAACTGCCTTGTCACTTTGATCATACATGGAAGTGGAGCCTATAGTTTTAATTTAAAAGATTTTCAATAAATAAATCTAATTTATATTTACATAACATTACAAACATTAAATATAACCAGGGGTGCACATCACTTTTTTGCCCTGGTTCTCAAAGGAGCACCTGGAGATTTTGCTTGGTGCTCATCCTTAAAATGAAATAAACTGTAACTTTTGAGGGGGTCTTGACTTTATTTGCCAGACACACGGCACTGAACACACATGCAGAGGTGAACACAGAACACACATGCAGAGGTGAACACAAGACAACATTAGCACGACCAGTAATCCTACAAGCTGTCATCACTACCCTCCTGACTGTTCTCCTCACTGTCTTCCTCTCTGTCAGACATGGTAGCTGATGATGTAGGCCTACTACTTTCTCTCTGGTTGAGTCTGCGATTAGCTGCTTGCATCCACAAGTCAACAGCTGGGTTTGGGTCGAAAGTCTCTGTTGTCATCTTAGAAAAGTGGATGTAATCAAATAAGTATGTGAACGTAACCAATAACCTACCATAGCCAATAACAAATTAATGTAACTTATTTTATTTGTTGTTCATTCATATCTTATTTTAACTTAACATTTATTTGTTTATGCATTTTTTTTTATCTCTCCAGTTTTAAAGGATATTTTTGGTTACTGTCCTATAGTATACATTGGAATGATTTCAAACCTGTTTATCAAAATAATTATAAAGGAGTGCCTTGGAAATATGTGTTATGTCCATCCATCCATCTTCTTCCGCTTATCCGTGGTCGGGTCGCGGGGGTAGCAGTTCCAGCAGAGAGCCCCAAACTTCCTTTTCCCTGGCGACATCAACCAGCTCTGACTGGGGGATCCCAAGGCGCTCCCAGGCCAGCGAAGAGATATAATCCCTCCACCTGGTCCTAGGTCTACCCCTTGGTCTCTTCCCAGCTGGACGTGCCTGGAACACCTCCCTAGGGAGGTGCCCAGGTGGCATCCTAACTAGGTGCCCGAACCACCTCAACCGGCTCCTTTCGACGCGAAGGAGGAGCGGCTCAACTCCGAGTCCCTCCCGGATGACCGAACTTCTCACCTTATCCCTAAGGGAGACACCAGCCACCCTGCGGAGAAAACCCATCTCGGCCGCTTGTATCCGCGATCTCGTTCTTTCGGTCATGACCCATCCTTCATGACCATAGGTGAGGGTAGGAACGAAAATGGCCTGGTAGACAGAGAGCTTTGCCTTCTGGCTCAGCTCCCTTTTCGTCACAACGGTGCGGTAAAGCGACTGCAATACCGCTCCCGCTGCTCCGATTCTCCGGCCCATCTCACGCTCCATTGTTCCCTCACTCGAGAACAAAACCCTGAGATACTTGAACTCCTTCACTTGGGGGAAGGACTCATTCCCTACTTGGAGTGAACAGTCCATTGGTTTCCGGCTGAGAACCATGGCCTCAGATTTGGAGGTGCTGATCCTCATCCCAGCCGCTTCACACTCGGTTGCGAACCGATCCAGTGAGTGCTGAAGGTCGCAGACCGATGAAGCCATCAGAACCACATCATCTGCAAAAAGCAGTGGTGCAATCCTTAGTCCACCGAACTGCAGACCCCCTCCCCCATGACTACGCCTCGAAATCCGATCCATGTATATTACAAACAGGATTGGTGACAAAGCGCAGCCCTGGCGGAGGCCAACCCTCACCGGAAATGGGTCCGACTTACTGCCGAGGACCTGGACACAGCTCTCGCTTTGGGAGTACAGAGATTGGATGGCCCTGAGTAGAGACCCCCTCACCCCATACTCCCGCAGCACCTCCCACAGTAACTCCCTGGGAACCCGGTCATACGCCTTCTCCAAGTCCACAAAACACATGTAGACCGGATAAGCGTACTCCCAGGCACCCTCCAGGATCCTTGCGAGAGTAAAAAGCTGATCCGTCGTTCCACGACCAGGACGGAATCCGCATTGTTCCTCCTCAATCTGAGGTTTGACAATCGGCCTGACCCTCCTTTCGAGTACCTTAGAGTAAACTTTCCCGGGGAGGCTGAGTAGTGTGATGCCTCTGTAATTGGCACACACCCTCTGATCCCCCTTTTTAAAAAGGGGAACCACCACCCCGGTCTGCCACTCCTTTGGTACTGTTTCTGACTTCCACGCAATGTTGATGAGACGTGTCAACCAAGACAGTCCCTCAACACCCAGAGCCTTCAGCATTTCTGGGTTGATCTCATCCACCCCCGGGGCTTTGCCACTGTGGAGTTGTTTAACAACCTCAGTGACCTCCCCCCGGGAGATTGGTGTTGATCCCCCGTCATACTCCAGCTCTGCCTCTAACATAGAGGGCGGAGTTGTCGGGTTCAGGAGTTCCTCAAAGTGTTCCTTCCAACGTCCTAACACTCCATCAGTTGAGGTCAACAACGTCCCATCCTTACTGTACACAGTTTGGATGGTTCCCTGCTTCCCCCTCCTGAGGTGTCGGACAGTTTTCCAGAACAACTTTGGTGCCGCCCGAAAGTCCTTTTCCATGTCCTCTCCGAACTTCTCCCACACCCGCTGCTTTGCCTTGGCCACGGATGAGGCTGCTGCCCTTCGGGCCTGTCGGTACCTTGCAACTGCCTCGGGAGTCCCCCGGGATAACAAATCCCTGAAGGCCTCCTTCTTCAGTCGGACGGCTTCCCTGACCACCGGTGTCCACCAGGAGGTTCGAGGGTTACCGCCCCTTGAGGCACCTAGGACCTTGAGACCACAGCTCCCCGCCACGGCTTCGGCAATAGAGGCTTTGAACACCGACCACTCTGGTTCAATGTCCCCAACCTCCACAGGAATGCCTGAAAAGCTCCGCCGGAGGTGTGAGTTGAAGGCCTCCTGAACTTGGGCCTCCTCCAGACGTTCCCAGTTCACCCGAACTACACGTTTGGGCTTACCAGGTCTATCCAGAGGCTTCCCCCGCCACTCAACCCAACTCACCACCAGATGCTGATCAGTTGACAAGTCCGCCCCTCTCTTTACCCGAGTGTCCAAAACATATGGCCTCAGGTCCGATGATACGATAACGAAATCGATCATGGACCTTCTGCCTAGGGTGCTCTGGTACCATGTACACTTATGAGCATCCTTATGTTCGAACATGGTGTTTGTTATGGCCAATCCATGACTAGCACAGAAGTCCAGTAACAAACCACCACTCCGGTTCAGATCAGGGGGGCCGTTCCTCCCAATCACGCCCCTCCAAGTGTCTCCATCATTGCCCACATGTGCGTTGAAGTCTCCCAGCAAGATTAAAGAGTCCCCTTCAGGAGCCCCATACAGGACTCTTTCCAGGGTCTCCAAGAAGGCCGTATACTCTGAACTGCTTTTGGGTGCATAAGCACACACAACAGTCAGGGTTTTCCCCCCCCATAACCCGCAGGCGTAGGGAGGCGACCCTCTCGTCCACTGGGGTAAACTCCAACAACGAAGCACCCAACCGGGGACTTGTGAGTATCCCCACACCCGCCCGGCGCCTCACACCTTGAGCAACTCCGGAGAAGAATAGAGTCCAACCCCTATCCAGAAGTAAGGTTCCAGAGCCGACGCTGTTTCGTAGAGGTGAGCCCAACCAGATCCAACTGGTACCGCTCCACCTCCCGCACAAGCTCCGGCTCCTTCCCCCCCAGAGAGGTGACGTTCCACATCCCCAAAAGCCAGTCGCCCGGGTCTGGTCCGTCGAGACCCTCCGCTTTCACTGCCACCCTTCTGGCAGCGCACCCGACCCCATCGCTGTTTCCCGTAGGTGGTGGGCCCGCGGGACGGAGAAGCGGAGGTGTTGCCCACGTTGCCTTTTCGGGCTGGGCCCGGCCGGGCTCCGTGGCAAGCCCGGCCACCAGACGCTCGCCGACGAGTCCTCCTTCTGGGCCTGGCTCCAGAAAGGGACCCCGGGCTTCCTCCGGGCCGGGTATCCTCACTTCCTCTTGTTTTTTTCATGAAGTCTTTTGAACCAATCTTAGTCTGTCCCATTGCTTGAGACCAATTTGCCATGGGAGACCCTACCAGGAACACAAGGTTCCAGACAACACAGCCCCCAGGTTCATCAGGGCACACAAACCTCTCTACCACGGTAAGGTGCTGGTTCTTCAGTGTTATAGTAAATTGTGACCAAACCGTTTGAACTTAGACTAAAGTTAACTATCTGAACACTCAGAGTCCTTTACCTCACTGAGCCTCTCAGTCTGACTGGAGAGGACTCTCCCTCCACATTATTGTAGAAACATCTTCTTCTTATATCCGTTAGAGCAGCTAGCACCAGATTCTAATAACAACAGCGCCGGTACCGGCGCAGCGCACCCTCCCTCTCTCCCTCGCTCACTCGCATTTTGGCTGTGAGCTGTGGGCGCCAGATAAGCCAACATCCCCCATTTTCATCACTTACAGCACCCATCATACAGGGCAAATGAAACGTGTAACCGGGGTGAAAAGGGTGTTACATTTTCTTAATTGTGAATATCGTTACATCAAGGCCGAAAATTAGGATGAGCACCAACGGTCAAAAATGTTTTTTTCCCTCCCAGAGCTGCCAGCGTAGCCCCTCCCCAGATCTGGCGCCCTAGGCGAACATCTATTACGCCAGTGCTACGGGCCGGGCCGGCCCTGAGTTCATATCATAGGTTCATATGCAACTCGCAAATATATTTCGCTCTCTTCTCTTTTCTCTCTCCTCTCTTCTCTCTTCTCTCTTTTCTCTTCTCTCTCTCCCTCTCAATGTTGGTAAGCAAATGCGCCTTTTTTCAAATGACACTGTGCTCACCATGCGTGCATGCGCACCTGCGCACCAGTTATGTGCAGCCCTGAATATAACACTGAAATGGTAAAAAGAAACGCAAATTATTATTAATAATATCAAATAAGAAGTTTGGGGCTCTCTGCTGGAACTGCTACCCCCGCGACCCGACCACGGATAAGCGGAAGAAGATGGATGGATGGAATATCAAATAAATGTCAGTCACCCAAAATTACGTCATTGGTGTTACTGCTACACAAAACGCTTTTATTTTTGAAATAATGTACTGTCTCTGAAGTGCCTCCTGTAACAAAAGATCATTTGAGACAGTGCAGTGGACAAAGACATAAGGAAAGTCAGATATTTCTTACTTTGTTTGTTAAAGGTGTCATTTTATCTTCAAATTTGACATGCTTCTTTCAAGTCTGTCATTAGTGTTACTCATTGCATAGCCCTAGGGGTGAACATTTGAATGGGAAAATGTATTGTATTGAAGAGTTAAACGATTTTGATATTGACTGAAGCCATATTTGGTCTGACACATTGCAGCTATTTTGTTAAAATGGTAGTGTTTTCTCCAAATTGTCATTGGTGTTACTCTTCTTCCTGGTAACACGTAACACCAGTGACATTCCTATACAAATAAGCTTTGTATACAAATAATAAAAAAAATAAAAATACTTTAAGCTCTACTTGTTGTGTATTCATCAAGTTAAGAGTTAGTTATTGCTATTTAACAGGTTTTAGATGTTTTTAGAAGGAATATATTTCAGCAGATTTGTATCACCCAGATTCCACCTTTTCTGTAGAATGAAATCTTAGTATTAATAGCATTTATTAGTACTAGTTTACTTAGTAAGAACCGCTAATGGATTCCCCCCGCACTGCTTTCAAGCACTGAATTTTTAAATCTCAATAAAAACACATCTTATCAAATATATTTAGAGTAACAAACGATAGTTACGGCTGTAACTACGGTTCTATGAGTCCTGGATGACCGCCAGAGGCGGTGCTTTTAGCACGGGATATGTCCATCGCACGCATGCGCAGTTCGAGTACCTAATAACAACAAAGTCACCTGTGACCCACGTCACCCCTAGCACCCCCTAGCACCCCCTAGCCCTCGGGGTGCTAGGGGGATGCTGCCGTAAAGCCCCTCTCAGGAAGAGGGACACCGACCTGTGGCACCCCGCCGTGAACCCGTCGACCCGAATATGTCGGGCAGAAATAGCAGCCACATAAATTCGTGCCCATGGGATGGCGCCCATGGGCACGCCCATCAGGAGATCGGCCCTGCCCCTCCAGTGTGACCGAGAGTGGAGGCAACGCTGCGACACCCTGACTTCCCTGCGCCTGTGCCACTTGGCATCCAAGTGAAGGCTGTTCAGCCACATCTGCATGGGGCGCAACGCCAGCGGGCCCAATGGCCGAGGCAGCTTGCCCAAGGGCCGAAGGAACTGAATATAATGCACCATGTTGCCCGGCCCACGTGGAAGTAGGCATCCCTCAAGTCCACGGCTGTGCATGTGCTGTGGTCAGCATATAGAGTGGCAGCACCTTCGGGAATCTGTTGATTCCTCTGAGGTCCAAGATCAGGCGAAAAGTAGAGACAGCCCAATAACTGAGCTGCTGTTGGGAAAGCAGCCGACGACCGTCCCCGAGAGTCTCAGGGCCTAACCCCCCAGCCTCCGGAGCCCCCTGGGGGGCGCCGGTAAGGCTCTGAGGCACGAGGCTGCCTAGAAGGCCGGCAGCACGAAAGCCCCTGGGAGGTGGATGAGTGGGGCGCTGGGACCTGCGCAGACCACCACTGTAAGCTGGTGGCTGAGAGTGGCTGCTAGAGGGGCCCCTGGGCCTGCTGGGAGTGGGCACAGGCCTATAAAGACCCGAGAACTGCTGCCTGGTCTGCCTAGCTTAGGCAGCACGCTCCAGTGCCTACAGGGCAGCTGCCCCAAACAGCTCCCCTGGCTCGACTGGCTCACTACGGAGGACATGTCTCCGACAGTGGTGACTGAGTAGGCCAAACCTGGCAACGAGTCTGCACCAATAAGGACATAACTCGTCCCCATTCCCTAGACATTAGGGCAAAGGCTTACAGTGATGCATCACTGAGGCCCAGCAAAGAAGGCTCAGCCGGAACCTGCTTCCGAGAGGTAGAGAAAGCCAGTATCAGATGGGAGAGGGAGTTCCCGTGCCGCTGTGTTGTAGGCCCTACAGAGCAGCTCGTTTGTGACCCTGCACTGAGGCCGAGGGCACCTGGCATCAGGAGTCCGAATCGGGGAGGCGATGGCAGGCTCAATGGATGGCAAGCGACCCAGCCCCACCCTCGCCGGATCCTGCCTGGCAGCAGAGTGGGAGAGGGCCCTGGTGTCTCTCCAGCCTGCATGGAGCTCCCTCAGGTACTCCTCTGAAGGAGGAACAGTGGGAGTGAAAAGGGGCAGGGTTATGCCAGAAAAAGGCGCTAGCCTGAGCCGAGTCGGCCTGCGGAACCTGAAGCTGCAAGCATACCAGGGCCGCACAAATAATGGCCGCCATGAAGGCGTCCTCCGTGCCCTGCAGAGAGCTCTGAGCAGAGGAATGGGAAGCCTCCTCGGGGGTGAGCGGGGCCCCGCCCCCCCCCCCCCCCCCCTTCATAGAAGAGGTTTGTCCGGAGCCGCTGGCGACATGGCATCCTCAAGTACGGGCGCCGGTAAGGCTCTGAGGCACGAGGCCGCCTAGAAGGCCGGCAGCACGAAAACCCCTGGGAGGTGGATGAGTGGGGCGCTGGGACCTGCGCAGACCGCCACTGTAAGCTGGTGGCTGAGAGCGGCTGCTAGAGGGGCCCCTGGGCCTGCTGGGACTGGGCACAGGCCTATAAAGACCAGAGAACTGCTGCGTTATATATCAAATGCACCCTATAGGACTCATCATTGCAAACTGTATAGCCTAACTGGATGGTCCTCACTTACTATGCGTAGGATGCAGCATTGGTTTTTATTAATGTATAAAGCCATTTTAGGTAAGCTTCCATTGTACATATGTGCCAGATTTGCTCCAGTTTGTGACTCTTACAACCTCAGATCCAGTGCCTGGATACGGTTCCAGGTTCCTGCTGTGCGAACTGAGACTGGG
Source organism: Harpagifer antarcticus (assembly GCA_902827135.1). Lineage (NCBI taxonomy): Eukaryota > Metazoa > Chordata > Actinopteri > Perciformes > Harpagiferidae > Harpagifer > Harpagifer antarcticus. Next base: position 2,211,139 of record CADEHL010001023.1, read on the forward strand.
AAAAGGAGTCTTTTTTATTATGGTCCTTGGTCTTGGAATGACCTTCAATCATTACATTACATTACATTACATTGCATTTAGCTGACGCTTTTATCCAAAGCGACTTACAATAAGTACATACGACCAGGAAGACACAAACCTGACGAAAACAGAATCATATAAGTACATCAGGTATCATAGAGCCAAACATTTCAAGTGCTACTCAGCTGGCTATAGATAAGCCAGTCCTATATTAGTATATAAGTGCTTTGTTAGTAATTCTATCGCTCGAAGTGGAGTCGAAAGAGATGAGTTTTCAGTCTGCGCCGGAAGATGTGCAGGCTTTCTGCTGTCCTGATGTCAATGGGGATGTCACAAGTTAGACACCTATACTATTGTTTGTTTTTATGCCTCATCTAAACTCTTCTGTCATTTCAGATCCCGCTTTCCCCCAGGCCCTTGTAATCAGCTCATTTCCCTCACCTGGTCTCCTCAGCCCTTCCCCTCACCTGTTACTCATTCCCTCATCACTCCCCAGTATTTATACCACCTCATTTTCAGTTGTCAGTTGCCAGATTGTCTTGTGTATTCTGCCAAGCACTCCAGCGTTTGATTCTCTTGCCTAGTTACCTGTCCTGCCCGGTTTTGACCCCTACCTGCCTGTTATCGGACCTCGAGTTTCCTGCCTGCCCCCTGTTTGGATTTGTTTGCCTAACTGCTGGATTTCCTGGTTTTGACGCCTGCCTGTCCCTGACCCGATTAAACTGAACATTACTACACTGGTTGTATCTGAGTCGTGCTATTGGGTTCTTATCTGTACCTGTGACCGTGACAGTACAATCTGGCCAAAAATGAATCCAGCCGACTCAGCGACAGAACCGCCTTCGCACGATATCGTGTTACAACGTCACGAGCAGCAGCTTACCTTCATGGCTGAAGCGATGCAGGAGATGGCCGCTCGTTTCGAACGGACCTTTGTGAATCTCCGTGATCATCTTCAGACCCGTCCTGCAATGGTCCATGGCCCGGAACTAACTCCAGCTTCCGTTGTTCGAATCCAGAGTCCTCTGGCATCGGATGCACGCCTACCTCCTCCAGAACGCTACTCGGGAGCCCCAGGTTCGTGCAGACCATTCCTGGTCCAATGTTCCCTCGCCTTCGAGCTTCAGCCTTCCGCCTTCCCAACAGAAAGATCCCGGGTGGCGTATATTGTCTCTCTTCTCACGGGCAAAGCTAAAGACTGGGGTACCGCCGAATGGGAAAGACAATCTGCTGCCTGCTCATCTGTAAGCGTATTCTCCGATGAACTGCGTAAAGTTTTTGATCACGCTACACCCGGAAGAGAGGTAGCTCGTGGACTGTTTAACCTGGTGCAAGGAGGGAGATCTGTGTCGGATTACTCCATCGAGTTTCGTACCATAGCCGCCGAGAGTAACTGGAATGCTTCTTCACTCCTCGATGCCTTCTACAACGGTCTGTCGGATCGCCTTAAAGACGAGCTGGCAGCCAGGGACCTTCCTGCTGATTTAGATGAGCTGGTGGCTCTCTCCATCCGCATTGACTGCCGTCTGCGGGAGCGGAGGAGAGAGAGGGCTTTCTCCATCGCCCCTCAGGCTTCGCCTCTTCCGTCAGCGCATGCTACCGAACAGGTGAGAGGAGGATTTTCTAACTCATCTGAACCAATGCAGCTGGGGCGGACCCGGCTTTCCGAGGCAGAACGACAGCGCCGCCTGTCTTTACTGCGGCCAGCAGGGTCATCTTGCCTTCTCTTGTCCTGTAAAAGACAGGGCTCACCAGTCATCCAGAGGGTGCTGGTGAGCCGTATGATGAATTTGGAAATGCCCTCTCGACCCCTAACCCATGCTCAGCTGAGCTGCTTGGGGAAAATGCACACTGTGGCAGTTCTTATTGACTCTGGTGCTGATGCCAGTCTTTTGGACATAACACTGGCCTTTCAAATGGGACTTGGTCAGGAGGCTTTGGAGAAGCCCATCAATGCTACAGCTCTAGATGGTCGTCTTCTCTGCAGAGTGACACACCGTTCAACTCCAGTTCAAATGAGCATGTCAGGTAATCACAGCGAAACACTCTCTTTTCACCTTATCCATGCACCACATCAGCCTGTCATTTTGGGGTTTCCTTGGTTAAGGAGGCATAATCCTCATATAGATTGGGCTTCAGGGACTATTAGAGAGTGGAGTGCTCATTGTCATGCTGTCTGCTTAAGATCTAGTTCCTCAATTGATTCCAGTCAGCCGAGGATCTCTGAGTGTGAAGACCTTTCCGGTGTTCCCAATGATTACTGGGACCTTAAAGAGGCCTTTAACAAAGTTCGGGCCACCTCACTCCCGCCTCATCGTGCTAATGACTGTCCTATTGACCTGTTACCTGGTACTTCTCCTCCTAGAGGTCGACTTTTTTCTTTATCGGCTCCTGAAACTAAGTCAATGGAGAAGTATATCAATGACTCTTTGGATGCAGGGCTTATCCGGCCTTCATCATCTCCTGCTGGTGCAGGTTTCTTCTTCGTGGGTAAGAAGGATAAGACTCTGCGCCCATGCATTGACTACAGAGGACTCAATAACATCACTGTCAAGAACAGGTACCCCCTTCCACTTGTTTCCTCTGCATTTGAACTGTTACAAGGCGCTACTATTTTTACCAAGCTGGACCTACGTAATGCGTACCATTTGGTGAGAATCAGGGAGGGGGACGAGTGGAAGACGGGATTTAACACTCCTAGTGGACATTATGAGTATTTAGTCATGCCTTTTGGACTCACCAATGCACCTGCAGTCTTCCAGGGATTGGTAAATGATGTTCTGCGGGATCTTCTCAATATCTGTGTTTTTGTATACCTGGATGACATTTTGATTTTTTCCAAGTCTAAACTGGAGCATGTGGTCCATGTTCGCCTAGTCCTCCAGAGGCTCTTGGAGAACCACCTCTTTGTCAAGGCCGAGAAGTGTGTGTTCCACACCACAGAAGTCCCTTTCCTGGGACTTGTGGTCTCCACCGGAAACATCAAGATGGATCCTGAAAAGACCAAGGCGGTCACTGACTGGCCACGCCCTTCAACCCGCAAGGAGCTCCAACGCTTTCTGGGTTTTGCCAACTTCTACCGGAGGTTTATTCGAAACTACAGTTTGTTGGCAACCCCTCTCACAGCTCTCACCTCTCAGAACATTCCCTTCCGGTGGTCCTCGGTGGCCGAAGGGGCTTTTGGTGAGTTAAAGTCACGCTTCACCTCTGCTCCCATTTTGATTTTTCCAGACTCTACTCGGCAGTTTACTGTAGAGGTAGATGCGTCGGACACTGGAGTTGGGGCAGTTCTTTCTCAACGGTCGGCCGAGGATCAGAAGATGCACCCGTGTGCCTTCTTCTCCCGGAAGCTGTCTCCAGCAGAAAGAAATTACGACATTGGAAATCGAGAACTGTTGGCAGTGAAACTTGCCCTGGAGGAATGGAGACACTGGTTGGAGGGAGCAGAGCAGCCTTTTGTGGTCTGGACTGATCACAAAATTTGGAGTACATCCGTTCAGCTAAGCGGCTGAACTCTCGTCAAGCCAGGTGGGCTCTGTTTTTCACACGCTTTGATTTTTCTCTGTCTTACAGACCTGGTTCTAAGAACATCAAACCTGACGCCCTGTCTCGCCAGTTCCAGCCAGAGAGCTCTCCATCTCATTCTGAGAATATCATCGCTTCTACATGTGTCATTGGTCTGGTGACCTGGGAGGTGGAGGATAAGGTCAAGCGCTCTCATGCTGAACACCCAGCCCCAAGTGCCTGTCCTGTTAACCGTCTGTTTGTTCCTGCCACTCTCCGTACCCAGGTTCTCCAGTGGGGTCATAACTCTTGCCTGGCTTGTCACTCAGGAGTGAGACGGTCCCTAGCCCTGATTCGACAGCGATTTTGGTGGTCTTCCATGGAGAAGGATGCCAAGGAATTCATTGCTGCATGCCTAGTCTGCTCCCAAAATAAGACCTCACGCCAAGCCCCCTCCGGTCTTCTTCATCCCTTGCCTATCCCTCATCGTCCCTGGTCCCACATTGCCTTGGATTTTGTCACCGGACTACCACCCTCAGACGGTAACACAGTCATACTCACAGTCATAGACCGGTTTTCCAAGTCTGCCCGACTTATTCCTTTAACCAAATTACCTACTGCCAAGGAAACGGCTGAAATCATGCTACAACATGTGTTCAGGCTGCATGGTCTTCCCAGTGACGTTGTGTCTGATCGGGGACCACAATTTACTTCTCGTTTTTGGTCCGAGTTTTGCAGACTGCTGGGAGCCAGTGTCAGTCTCTCGTCCGGATTTCATCCCCAGTCCAATGGTCAAGCAGAGCGTATGAACCAGGAGATGGAGACTGCCTTACGCTGTCTAGCTTCCTCCACTCCCTCCTCCTGGTCGAGGCAGCTTCTATGGGTTGAGTATG